>CM070598.1:34454726-34887639 GCA_036346395.1 Hsuehochloa calcarea | reverse complement strand
TAAACTGTTTGGCGCACCTTTTTGATTTGGGACGAACCCTCATGATATGTTTCGAGAGTGTTCCAAATTTCATGCGCAGTTGAAAGATTGCAAATTCTATCATATTCTTGTCTACCAAGTGCACCATATAAAAGATTCTTAGCTTTATTGTTGTTAGCCAAAAGAATTGCAGAAGCAGGTGTAGCAATTTCAGGAATAATCAGCGGGGCTCTAACAACATCCCAAATAGCTTGTCCCTCGCTCTCAAGAAAGACTCGCATACGATTCTTCCAATAGGCATAGTCGTGCCCATCAAAGATATGCGGTTTAGTAGAAAACTTATCCATCACCAAAGTTCAGTGACCGGTTAAGATCAAGATTGAACTAACCGGGATCTGATACCACTTGTTGGACCGAAAAGGCGACTAGAGGGGGGGTGAATAGGAGCACGCTCACTTTTTCCCAAATAATGAATTCAACACAATTTCACTCCAATAGCTATGATGAAGCTATGAAGATTAATATACCATCTGACAAATGGAAGACTAGTATTGAATCCAATTAAATCCCCTAAGCAAAATAACAAAAACAACTAAGATTGCAAACTCACAGCACGGGCGGTCTGACCGTTGGACTCAACCGGTCGGACCAATTGCCGGGCGGTCTGACCGGCGTTGTGCTGGCGGTCGGACCGCTCCAAAATCGGTCGGATCGGTGATGACGGGCGGTCTGACCGACCGAATCCAGAACCGATCTGCAACAGTAAAATCAGCCCGATGACGAAGTTGCAATTAGGTGAAACTTTTGATTCTCAACTCCAATCATTATGAAACTTTGCACACACCTTCTATATGCTATTGAGGACCTATTCCAATCGAATATTATGATAATTCTTGGAACGATCTTGAGCTATTGCCAATTGATTAACAGAAGGTCTAAAACCGGGCAAGAACGAAAACTTGATCCTAATGCTTGTTCGTGAGAGATTGATGATCAAGATGATGCTAGATAGATTCACACATATCACAACAAGCTAATTCACGTGAAAGAATCAATCACAAACTCGCGGATCAAAGAAAGCCCTAAAATCACGAAATCAAAAGCAAGAACGAAAAGAGACTTATCTCAAGCAAACCTTGCATAGATTAAGAACGTGATCGTCGCTGGATTACACCCACGCCATCAAGGATCAGTGGTCAATCCAAGATCACGAAATTCTCCTTAAACCATGAAAAGCCCTGGCCTCCACCTCAACTCCCCCTAAGCCAATTAGGGTTTGAAAGCGACAAAGAGATGAAAAGCGAGGAGGGGTGCAGCCACCACCTCCTCCTATTTATAGTGCAGCCTAGAACTCCTAGGGTTTGACTTAATTGGGCTCCGTTAAGGCCCACTAACAAGCGGGTCACACACGCACGCTTCGCAGCGCGCCGTCTTTAACCTTTTGACCTAAACCGCACCATGCACCATGGATTTGCCAATAGGTCACTATTGTCCATCTTGTGTCACGCTTGAGTCGTTGACCTCACCCGGCATCGTCGATCGTTCTGGACCTCAACTCTCCAAGTCTAGTCCCGATCCTCCTCGCCGTTGACCGTCGTTGACCACCAAGCAACCTGCACAACCACGCATAAGCAAACACGAATTCGAATAAGTTCTTCACAACTTGACCCATTTTAGTCAAAACATGCATCATGCAAATCATATGCCACGATACCAATGACTTTGACCTAACAAATGAACATCGCCACGAAGTTGACCGACGTTCAAGTCAATACCGATCGACCGCTCCAGTGAGCGGTCGGATCGCCCTTGGCGGTCGGACCGCTCCTCGTGAGCGGCCGGACCGCCTTGGGACTTAGCCAAAATTTAAGCCCTCAAATTCCGAAACATACTGGAAACTTTAAACCAATAGAACTTTTTACTGGAGACTCCAAAAATCATGAGACCAAGTGCATTGGGATCCCCTCACTTGCCTACAACACCTATTTTTGGCCCAGCTCGTTTTGACCAATTTGGTCATTGCCGGTCCGACCGCCCCACATGGACGGTCCGACCGATTTGGGACCGGTCGGACCGCCGTGCAAGGACCGGTCGGACCGCCCCTGTTCAGTAAGCCTGTAACTTTGTCGAAAACACGTGAAACGACAAACCGTAAACGCCATTGCCAATTGTCACATCATCCTAAGATCTGGAACATATCCCCATGAAATCCACAGGCTCCTCCATCTAAGAGACGTCGACTTGCAAGATCCGCCGACAAAGGAGGAGCAAGCTCGAGCTCTGGTCTTTCGACCAGACCCCCTACAAAGCCTGCGGCAGCTATAGCTATAATTGAAGCCGAGGCTGCAGCTACCGAAGCCGAGGAGTTTGAAGCAGCTGAATCTTTTAAGCGCAAACCTCGCAAGGCTAAGGTACCCTTCTATTATGACAAGGAATCTTTTGCAGTTGCTGCCACTCCTAGTTTTGTTAAGCAACTGGAAAAGGAGATCTGGAAAGATTTTATGTCTTTTGTGAAGGACGATCTTTGCTCCAAAGACAACTGCAATCGAGGGTAGTCTTTATACGGAATGGTCGAGGCGATCTCGCCATCCGTGAGAATCGAGAGACCAGATCTATGGTTCCTGTTCAAACTCTATGACCAGACGTGGTCGTAGTTGGGCCAATTGTTGAACCTCGACCAGACGTGGTCGTGGAGAAGAAGAAGTCCTCCGTTGGGAGGATTACTCCTAAATTCCTGGTTAAAACCAGGGTACAGAGGTATGTGAAATGTACTAAAGTGTAAGAACAACATTTACCTCTTTCCTTTTCACAACCTGATTTGCTTTTCTTTATTTCAGTCCGACTCCTTCAGCCCCCGGGAATGCTTCCTTTGAGAAGCCCATTGTCACCTCTTCAGTAGCTGGAGAGGTAACAATGGAAGTGGTTGAAGGGTCTTCCTTGACCCAGGTGGCTCCCGAAGTGGTTTCTCCAACTGCTGAGGTTGTAGCTACGACTACTGAGGTTATAGCTACAACCACTCAGAGGGCAGCTGCGACTACCGAGGTCGTAGCTACGACCACTGAAAGGGTAGCTACGACCTCTGAAATGGTTGTAGAGACCACAGAGGTAGCTGCAAAAGCCTCTGGTCAAGGTGAGGATGACTCTGTACACCGTGCCGGAAAGGAAGTCGTGGCAGACATTCCTTCCGGTGTCCAAAGAGAAAGTGCAGCTACAGAATCAGAGGATGAAGAATATTTCAACTTCTGTGCTGACTTCTTTGGACCTGCTTCCATCATAGGGTCTGCTGCTTACCGATCTCGCGACCGAGTCCCCCATCCCAAGGATATTCCAAATAGAGGAAATACCTTCGACAATGAGCGTATTGAGAAGGTGTGGTGGGATAAAGTCGCGAGGATAGACAAGCTGCAGAACCCGGAGTTGGTGTACTCGACCTTCGCTAGGTCGACTATGAATGTAAGTATTTTTAGGATACTTATATATGTGGCTTTCCGTTTCTTCTCACTGTCTTCTTTTTGCAGAAAGCTCTGGAGCAAATTGTTGTTGTCGGTGAGTATCATCGACAACTTTTAGAGCTACGACAAGAGAAAGAAGAACTCTGCATACAGGCAGAGAGATGGTAAGTTACTGTTATTCATAGTCGTTTTCGACTTGACTACTCGTATAGTGTTTACGAGAGTTGTCAAGGAAAAACTCATGACAAAGTACTGGTCGTAAAGAGCTTACGACTATTTACGACCAGGTAGTGGTCGTAGAAAGACTTACGGCCATGGCATAGTCGTAGAAAAACTTACGACTAGGTCAGTGGTTGTAGAAGGACTTACAACCGATTGGCTGATGTTCATATCCACTTTCGTCCTTTGTAGGCTGAATAGTGACACGAAGCCCTTAGCTGACTCACTCGACTATGAAAAAGAGGAGCCGAGAAAGCTAAGGGAGGAAGCAATAGTCCTCTCGGATAGACTTCGAGAAGCCATCTCTGCATCTAGAGGATTGCAGGAAAAGACTGCTTTTGAGTTTGACCTTTACCCAACTCTCATTTCTTTTCCAGAAAAAGAAGATGAGATGAGGAAGCTCCGGACCGAAGTTGGAGAAAAGGCTTTGGTCATTCAGGAGTTTTCTCGCATCTCCAAGAATAAGGATCAGGAACTCGAGGGCCTGAAAACTCGATTAACAGGTAAGCAATTCTTTACCTGTTGTCCTTTTCGAGTATTTTTCCTTTTCTAATGCCAATTTCTTGTTCAGAAATTGCTGCAGAATTGAGAGGCCTCGAAGCTGAAATCAATGAGAAGACTCTGATCTACAACGAGTCCGTCCGCATTGCTAAGATGAATGCAGAGGACATCAGATCATGGGAGAAAAAGCACGCTGAAACCATTGCTTCCCATGAATAAGAGGTCAAGAAATTGGATTCTCAACTAGTAGGTAAGAAATGCTTTTACCTACAATTATCTTTGTGTTATCTTCCTCTAGAAGTTTATTTTTGTTTGACCGGTTTTATTCTTTTCAGAACAAGTGGTCGAAAACAAGAAACTTTGCGAGGCTTCGACTCGTACTCAACAGGAGATGGAATCAATGTACTAGTCTTCAATGCAACATCACACTCCTGAACAATGTACTTGGTGAGCTACATTCTGAGGGAAAAACTCCTCGAGAAGATCAGAGTCGCTCACATAAGTACCATTGGGGAACAAGTCTAAACTTGCAGAAATGGTGACCACTCAAGGCTAATCAAGCCGAATAAATAAGGAGGCGATCGAAGCGCGATAAGTTACGCTTTGGCGAAACTTAAAGCTCAAGACCCCCGCCTTAATGTGCAACCAATCGAAGCCGACTTCGACTGCCCTGAATCAGAGGCAAGTCGTCTGATTAAGGAAATGCAGTCAGTTGGCAAATAGGTGGCGGAGGAAATGCAGCTAGGCACTCCCCCTTCAGAGTAATCTTGTAACGACTTTGTAAGGAGCGCATTACATTGATGAGAAATATATGATCCAACTTGTTTCCTGCAAATTATCTTGTCAAGTGGTTAGTAACCCGAAAGATAACTAACGAATGACAAACCAAGGACTGAAGTTAAATTAATAACTTTATCCTAGGCCATCTTGTTTCCTACAAATCATCTTGTCGAGTAGTTAGTAACTCAAAAGACAATAGACGAATGAAAGACTAAGAATTGAAGTCAAATTAATAACTTTATCCTAGCCCCCGACTATTTGCTTAGCTTGTTTAAACAATCTAAGTAAATAGTGTGTGAAATGGGGTTTCTGAAAACAGAGAGAGGTTTGTTTAACTTTATAGTTTTTGTTATGGTTGCCAAGCACTGGTCGAGAGAGTAGAAACGGTTCGACACTAGGAAGTTCCTTCTAGTGGGCAGGACCACGTGCAGAGAGGAAAGGCTTCGACTAGGTGACGTTACCATCTCCGACTAGTTTAATCGAACCAAGAACAGCAACTTGAGTTAAGCAAACGTCTTAGAGGACTTTAATAATTCGTTCGCCCTTTTTTGGTGGACTCGATAAGTCTTTTCCAGTAGCAAAAGTGGGAGACTGAGCAACGCTAGGAAGTTCCTTCTAGTGGGCAGGACCACGTGCAGAGAGGAAAGATTTCGACTAGGTGTATCTCTTCCTTCGACCAGTTAAAACGAAATGAGCACACCAAAGGTGGTCGAATAAATATAAGAAAGTGCACTCTACTTAGAAATTTTTTCGAAATTACTGAAAAAATAAACTAAGATGGGAAGAGTTGGCTTTGAGAACATTTCGACTAGATAGAACCTGAGCTCTCTGTATTGGCAACAAAAGTGAGTAACGAGTCGATGCTAGGAAGTTCCTTCTAGTGGGCAGGACCACATGCAGAGAGGAGAGACTTCGACTAGATGATGTTACTTGCCCTTCGACCAGTGAAAGGAAAACTAGGTGTTTTTGGATCATAGTCGAAAGATTATAAAAGCACTACTCAAAAATAAGACAAAAGAGGTAGAAGGAACCTGGACCTTTATTGCCTGAGAGGTTGGTCACACATAGAACTTGCGTAACTGGTCGATGTTCCAAGAATTTGAGAAAACATGTCCATCTTCCATTGCTAGTCGTACCAACCCTGGCCGAGTGACTTCGACCACTGTGTAAGGACCTTCCCACTTGGGAGAAAGTTTATTCCGATTAGACTTGGATTGGCAGAGCCTCAATACCAAGTCACCTACAGCGAGGCTGCGAGGCCGGACCTTACGATCGTAGTATCTGCGTAGGGATTATTGGTAGACTGCTGAACGGATTAAGGCCATATTTCTCATTTCTTCGAGTAGGTTAATATCATCTGCTCGGAGTTGTTCCTGGTCGGAGTTGTTGAAGGTTTCAACTCGTGTCGACCGCAATTTTAGCTCCGGAGGAAGCATGGCTTCGGCTCCGAACACTAGAAAGAATGGTGTTTCTCCTGTTGCTCGACTAGTGGTCGTACGAACTGCCCATAATACGGAAGGTAATTCTTGTACCCAAGCCCCCGAGCGCTTAACGAGCTGGTCGAAGACTCGGGTTTTAATTCCTCTCATTATTTGGCCGTTTGCACGTTCGACTACCCCGTTGCTTTGGGGATGTGCAACAGAAGCGTAACACAACTTGGTACCTAACTCGCCGCAAAATTCCTGAAATTTTGCACTTGCGAATTGTTTACCATTGTCTGTAATTATCCGACTCGGAACTCCAAATCGGGTAATTACGCATCTCATCATGAACCTTTTTGCTGCTTCCGTTGTTATCCCAGTTACAGATTCGGCTTCGATCCATTTTGTGAATGTGTCAATAGCCACAAAAAGGAATTCAAAACCTCCTGGAGCTTTGGAAAACGGTCCTAGGATATCGAGACCCCAGGTCGCAAAAGGCCTAGAAAGAGGTATTGTCTGTAATGCTTGAGCTGGTTGGTGTATCTGTTTACCATGAAACTGGCATTGGACACACTTTTTAACCATCTCTTTAGCATCGTACAGAGCTGTTGGCCAGTAGAAACCTTGTCGAAAGGCCATACCGACCAGCGTTCTGTAGGAAGCATGCGTCCCACAGATGCCACTGTGTATATCATAAAGGAGTGTTATTCCTTCGTTTTGCGGAATGCATCGCATGAGTATCCCTTGGGTTCCTCGTTTGTAGAGGACTCCATCGACCAAAGTATACATTTTGGCTTTTCGGGATAAACGATCTGCCTCAAGATCATCCTCGGGTACGGAACCCTTGTGAAGATATTCGTAGATGGGAGTCATCCAGGTATCCTCGTAATCTAGTGAGGCCCTCTCAATAGGAGGTGTCTCTGGTTCTTCGACCAGAGACAGCTTTTGGAGTTGCTCCAAGAAAACTCCTTTTGGTACTGCAGATCGGAAGAAGCCATCCGAGCAAGTTGGTCTGCATGAGGAAATTATCCTTCGAGGGATGAATTGTACCTCGAAACCTAAAAATGCTTTTCTAGCTTACGTATTCGATAAGTACCGAGACATTGTCAAGTTAGAGCACTGATACTCTTTCCCGACTTGATTCACGACTAGTTGAGAGTCTCCTCTCACGAGTAGTCAACGAATCGAGAGTGCTTTCGCAGCTCGTATGCCAGCTAGCAAATCTTCGTACTCTGCCACATTGTTAGTGGCCTGAAAGTTTAATTGTATGGCATACTTTAAGGTTTCTCCAAAGAGGAGATACCAGACCACCCGACCCAGAGCCACTTAAAGTAAGTGACCCGTCAAAGTACATCATCCACCGGTCGTGGGAATCGTCTCGGGATCTGAATGTGTTCAGATTTGTCCATTCGGTGACAAAGTCTGCCAAGATCTGGGATTTTATGGCCGTTCGGGACACGAAATGGAGGTCGAACTCCCCAAGTTCGACTGACCATTTTGCCATGCGTCCCGCTGTTTCCTTATTATGGAGGATCGCTCCCAAAGGAAACTCAAACGGCACAGCTATTTTGTGCGCCTGAAAATAATACCACAGTTTCCTCGAAGACATGAGGAGGGCATATAGAAGTTTTTGGACCTGAGGGTAACGCTCCTTAGGCCCGTGTAAAACTTCACTGACGTAGTAAACTGGTCGTTGTACGTTTTCACGTTCTACGACCAAGATCGCGCTTTCTTTGCTGTGGCGTGGCAGCTAGGTAAATTAAGAGCGTCTCTTCTGGTTTTGGAGAAACCAGAACAGGAGCACTCGAAAGGTACCTCTTGACATCCTCGAAGGCAGTGTTTGCCTCGTTCCACCACTCAAAACCTTCGTGTCTCCTGAGAAGTTTAAAGAAAGGTAGTCCTTTTTCTCCTTGTCGTGCGATGAAACGACTTAAAGCTGCCATGCACCCAGTGAGTTTCTGGACTTCC
The DNA here is from genome assembly GCA_036346395.1 of Hsuehochloa calcarea. Classification (NCBI taxonomy): domain Eukaryota; kingdom Viridiplantae; phylum Streptophyta; class Magnoliopsida; order Poales; family Poaceae; genus Hsuehochloa; species Hsuehochloa calcarea. Next base: position 34,879,319 of record CM070598.1, on the reverse strand, counting down.
TTTTTTGTGGTCGGAGGGCGCATTTGGAGAATGGCCTTTATTTTCTCAGGATTTGCTTCAATTCCTCGTTCAGATACTAGGAATCCAAGCAATTTTCCTAAAGAAATTCCAAACACACACTTCTTGGGATTAAGTTTTAAGCGGTGCTTTCTGAGGTTGTCGAATGTTTCTTGTAGGTCAGTGATATGATTAAATTTCTTAATGCTTTTTACGACTAGATCATCAACATAGGCTTCCAGATTTCGGCCTAATTGAGATAAAAAAGTCGATTGCATCAAGCGTTGAAAAGAAGCACCGGCATTCTTCAGACCAAATGGCATTTTGACATAGCAAAAGGTACCAAATGGTGTAATGAATGCGGTCTTTTCTTCATCGTTTAGACACATATTGATCCGTGGTATCCGAATATGCATCTAAAAACTTAATATTTCACAACTGCGCAGAGAATCAACCAACCGATCGATCTGAGGTAAAGGAAAATCATCATTTGGACAAGCTTTATTAAGATCGATAAAGTCTACGCACATCGCCATTTGCCGCTTGACTTTTTGACCATTACAGGTTAGCCAACCACTGGTGGTTGACTTCTCTTATAAAGCCCTTTAAGTAGCTTATCCAATTCGATTTAATAGCATCTCGTCGATCGGGAAAATCTCCGTAATTTTGTTTTACGGTACTTTATCGGTAGTAAAGCTAGCACTCGCTCGATCACCTCCACGGGACTCGGGCATGTCGGATGCATGCCACGCGCATTATCTGCGTTAGCTTGGAGGAAGGTGATGAGGTGTCTTCCTATTTAGGGTCGGAAGTCTCCCGATGCGAGCAGTCTTGAGGGCTTCTCGCATCGGAGGAACCTCTTTGACTTGGTCGTTCGGCTTTGGTGCGACTTTAGGCTTCGACTTGCTAGTCGAAGGTGACTTTAAATCTCGAGTTGGTATCGACCAACTCAGGAGACCCTGTTTATCCGGCTTGTAATGCTTAACCATCCATTTGGTCCTAGCATCACAAAGCAGATAATCCGAGACTCGAGACATGTATACTTCCCAGTGCGATATACACACCTCATCACAAAATTTATGTATCAATTCCATTCATCCACATAGAACCAAACACGTAATGTACTGTAAGTATTAATAATATTAAACCGAGTCATTACAAAAAGAGAGGCCAACCGCCAACAATAAAAGAGACAACAATAATTAAACAGCGGAAGCAAAAGTGCCATAAGATGGCCATAAACAAAAGAGCCAATCGGTGTGCCTTTAACCCACAAGGCAACCGACCGACCGCCAAGCTAGTCGTCGAAACCACAAAGACATCTCACAAAAGTGAGGCCCTTGGGGCTCACCTTCCTCCCCGCAAACAAAAGCGTGGCAAAAAGCGGTGAGTACTTTGAATGTACTCATAAGACTTACATGTGGAATAACAAACCTGTACTTATACTACAGGCAAGCTCATTGAAGTGGAGGCTGTTTGGTTCATTTTAGCATAAAGCAAGTTTCTATTTGCAATAATGTAATAGATTGAAAGCAATTTGGCAAATCTGTTTTTAATGTTCAAATAACCGAAAGAACAATAATAATAACAGTAGATAGAAGACAACAACAACCTGGAAGTGACTAACCCAATAGTCACCACAACAATAGTATGAATTACCCATTCATACCAACCATGTCAAGTTTTAATTTTAAAAAAACAAAAGTTGTAGTCTATCTCTTGGAAGGCCTCCCCAAGCGTGTCCATAACCTAGGACGAGGCTATTCGAATAGTTTTATCCCTGCAGGGTGTACCAACTTACCCACATGTCAGCCGCCTTTTTGCCACATGATTAAGCACACTGCCTTTGGTATGCAAGACAAACTAAGTCCTACGAGACGTTTCCAATATTATGTATTAACTCGAGTCGCCCGTATGGATAGAAACCCATACGTTGTGTCGGGGTCGTGGCCCAGCCTCGGACAACTACCCGTCACGGGTAAAGCCTTGGACAACTGCGACGCCCCTCGAGGTGGAGAACCTTCCCGGCAATCCCCACCACCGCACACCCAACACAAACACAAGAACACAAAGCGTGTTTCACACACCACACACGCAAAACTTTTCCTCCTGCGACTCGGAGATAACACACGCCAAAGTACTAAGTCAAGAGGGGTCCCATATATCCCTCATGTGGTTAGTACGCAATAGTGCTTGGTTTAGTGTAACAAAATGTTCGGTCCTTGATGACTTGGGCACCATTCCGATTACACCCAAAAACACCACACCAACATACCATTATGCCCAAGTCCAAATCAGTTTTCATTTTCAGTTTTTGATTTGCAAAATTAACAAAGCACCAAGTGCTGGACATAATAGAAGAATAATAATTTTTGTGTGATCAAGACCATCGACTAAGCCGATGATCGCCCAACGCTACCGAACTAAGCATGGCTAAGCATAAAGATTCGTATTCTACTAAGAGACAAGAGTTCATCCATCGAGCTCTAATCACAGTAAATAACCTAGGCTCAAGTAGTAGAGAATAAACAACATCCTACAGATTATGCAACTATAGGATCAACTAATCATAATTTAACACAAAGTAGCAATGCATACATACAGTTGAATTCGAAATATTAGACTTGTAAAATATTAGGATTAGCATGATCAAACGCTTGCACGATTGAAGTTGCCTCTTTCTTGTCGGGATCACTCTCGGTGTTAATGTGCTCTTCGGATCCTATCGAAAGAACCAAAAAGAACCAATAAGGCAAAAGAAACCGAAAAGATCCAACAGCCAACTTCAACAAAAAGCTCTCAAATTTTTACAATAGGAAGAGCATGATTTTTATGAACTAATGCAACAAGAACCAATTGATTTGGATTCTTAATGCAAAAGATATGAGCAAATCAATTTTGCTCAGCTTTATAAATCAATAATGCTACTATTCATTAGCAAAATTTTCTGGAGCTATACTGGGGTTGGAAACATTTTTAGATTAAAGTGCAGTTGAAAACATAACCAACAAAATTTGAATCTCCCGAAAAGGAATTAAAATGAATTAGTTATGCATTTTACAAGTTATCACATTTTTCAGTTGATAAATAAATCCTTTCGGGAAAATCAGAAATTAGAATCGACGTGGACGAACGAGGAGCGTCGATCTTGGATCCGACGGTCCGCGTCCCAGTGCGCTGACGCGCGCGCGCGGCGAAACCCTAAACGTCAACCGTTGGATCTGGATCCAACGGTTCACGTGGATTAGAGCGTTCGGGCGGTCCGAACGTTCACACGCATAGGAGCCGTTGATCTTGGATCCAACGGTCCACACGGACCGAACCTTTCGGACGGTCCGAACGTTCACTCGAATCGGGACCGTTGATCTTGGATCCAACGGTCCACTGATTAGGCGTCGCGATTAATTCAAACTTCGCGCGATCTGGTCAGAGATCTAAGGATCAACGGTCCACATCGATTCAAGTTCAAACCGTCTCCTGTTTCGTCCGGCAAAATGACGGGAAGATCGGCCGCCGCCGCCTTTTCCGCCATGCAAGTGCGAGCAAGTGCCCAAAATGGGTCCCAAACATCATTGCGCACCTAATGGTACCAACGAATTCGGCTGCGGTGGACCAGAACGTCGGCAAGCCGGAGGGAACCGAAGTGGTTCAAAATGACCAAAACGAAAATGGCAAAAATGCTCAGCTGCGGTTCAAGGGAGCGGGTGCCAAGCAACTAGGGGCTAAAAAGAAATTACCTGAGCCCAACGAAGGCACAGAGGAGGGTCGAATCGGCTCGGGTGGAGAAGAGTGGCGGTTTCGGCCGAAAAGGGGGCAATCCGCAATTGAACCGCTCTCTTCTGTCAAAAGCAAAATTGACAGAGGGTTAATACTCTATGAGATGCTAAGTAACTGAGGAAGCAACAGATTCGAGTGAGAGGGCCGGGAACACCACTTTCACCGAAGGGCTTGGAGCTTCACCAATGACGGCCGAGAGAAAAATCCACGAAGGAGCTCACTCGGTGCACTAGAAGAGATGCTGAAGCTCAAGGGTGTTCAAAGGATGCTAAGGAAGCCTCTGGTAGAGTTTTATAGCCGGAGGAGCAAGAGGGGAGCAACGGTAAGAAAAATGGCTTTGCCCGGTGTTGAGGTTGGCCGAGGCGACGAGGCGGTGTAAACGAGGCGGCGGCGACTATGGAGGCGGCAGGACGGGAGCAATAAATGCGGAAGAGCCGTTGGCCAAAAGGAGAAGTGACTGCAGTGCGCTAGCGGCCGCAATCGCCGCGATCACTCTGATTGACTCGGCTGAACGAGTGCTCGGGAGGAAGACGACGAACGACGACCGTCGGATCAGATCAGATCTCAATCGCTCGGCGCCCAAGCAATTAGATATTCCGGGCGGTCCGAACAATTCTTCGATCGAAGGCCGCACGATCTAAAGATGAACGGCTCCGAGCAGAGGGGAGGATCGGCGGTCCGAACATTACCTCAGAGCGCGAACCGCACGATCGAGATCTAACGGTCGAAATTGAAAGCGCCCGAGGCGGCTGAGTCGGTGCAGTTAGTTGATCCAACTGAGTCCGATGGCTCGAACCCGAGTTTGATTCGAACCCGAAGAACAGTAAAGATTGATTTTTGAGTTATTTGCTGAGCTGAGTTAGGAAAATTAATTGAGATAGCAAACAAGCTCCAGTATTTATGAAATTTTAACTGGAGGTTGCTGACTGGATGATGAACCTTATATAAAATTTTCAGAGACTTTTATGCACTGCATTTTTCTCCAAAAATTCCAGAAGGCTATATGTAGAGTTTGACCAAGGTTTGACTGGCCTCAAAAATTACCAAATAATTTCTAAAAATTATAAAATAATTCTGAGGTGTCAAACATCAACCCTAGACTTTAGGAAAAATGTTTACATGGGTTTGGCACCAGATCTTTGCCAAGGAGGTTTTTGGTTGGAGTTAAATGAGGGTTTGAATTTGATCTTCCACAATTCTTTTTTAAAAGAATTACAAAAACGACCAGGGGTTTCAAGATGCAAGAAAAGTTTTAATTCCTCCTGATTTTCTTACACTTGAAACTCAATTCCAGATTTGGGATGTTACGCAACCATCTCGAGGGATCGACGGTCGGAGTTATACGTCATCTTTTTGTCACAATGGATTGTGATCACTCCTTTGGGACCTGGCATCTTAAGACATTGATACCCATAATGAGTAGCCATTAAGAACTTTGCCAAAACCGGTCGTCCGAGTATGGCGTTATATGCCGTATCGAAATCGACCACATCAAAGGAGATTTTCTCTGTCCTGAAATTACTTGGTGAACCAAATGTTAAAGGAAGAGAAACTTGGCCAATGGGTTTGGCTGAAGACACCGGTACAATTCCATGAAAAGAGTATTGTACCGGTCTTACCTTTGTCCTCGGTACTTACATCTCGTCCAGGGCATTGGTAAACAGTATGTTCAAGGAACTGCCACCATCAACCAAAACTCGATTGACCCGACAGTTGTTGATGGTGGGTTCGACCACAATCGGATATCGACCTGATCGATTCGAAGTGATCGGGCAATCACCTTTCTCAAAAGAAATGGTAACTTCCGACCACTTTGGTAAATTATTGACAAGAGGGGCATCTATAGAGTTTACCTCTCGTCTGGCAGCTTTGAGTTGTCGTTTCGACTCATATGTCGATGATCCTCCATAGATGTGCTTAACGGTATGTTGCGGATCTTGGAACGGCATCTCTTCATTATCTGATGATTTTTGACCACTCGTATGCCCTACCTGCTCGAGAGTGGGGAGTGGTTCTTTGCCGTTGTAGTAGTCCTCGAGCTTTCTTTGGAAAACTCGGCAGTTGCGGAGGTCGTGTCCTTCTTTTTTATGGAAAGGACACCACGTTGGTTTGTCGTTCTTTCGATCAGGGCGCTTACCTTTGCTTTGATCAGGGTACGACTTGGTGGTTCGTGGCTCTTTTTCGTTCACAGCCAAGACCTCCTTGGAACCACTGATTTGTGGTTTTTGATTTTTATTTTCTTCTTGGACTTCTTTGCTTTCTTGTCCTTACCAACTTCACCTGGCTCTCGAGGAGTGTACGTTTCTCGATCAATAGTGTTGTTCCACTCGACCGCCTCAGAAGCAGTCGCATATCGATCGGCCATCTCGAAGAGCTTGCAACAGTGTTGGGAGGATTCAAAGCAATATCCTCTGTTATCCTTCTACTACGGACTCCTTGCTTAAAAGCCCTGATCACAGATGAGTCAGAAATTTCCGGAATTGAATTACGAACCTGACTAAAGCGTTTGATGAATTGACGCAAAGTCTCGTTGTTGTTCTGTTTTATCCGGTGCAAGTCGTCTTCCTTTCCAGGGCGGTTGTATGTGCCTTGAAAATTCGCCAGTAGAAGGTCGCAGAGGTGTTGCCAAGAGTAGATCGACTCGAGTGGTTGGTTTAATAACCATGATCGAGCGGATCTTTCAAGCACAGTTGGAAGGTAATTTGCCATCACATGCTCTCCTCCTCCTGCTGCTCGGACAGCTGTTGTATAGATTTAGAGAAATTCGATGGGATTTTGAGATCCATCAAACTTCTCCATGTTCACTGGTCTAAAATGAGGCGGCGATGAATGGCTCAAGGTCGGTAAAATGCCCAGATCCGTAATGACTTCCTGACGTCTTCTTTGTAGGAAAGAAGGGTTAATGTCACCAGGTGATCGTATATGACGATACCCAGTAACTGGCTGACCTGTTCTGTAGTAGGTCTCAGTTCTACGAGGGGAATACTCCTCGTACTCCCGCCGTTGAGGATTTCCTTGTCGAAGTGGCAAACGATCACCTCTCTGAGGGGCTTCTTGATCATCAGCCAATCGAAACGTATTTCTCCGAGTAGGGGATCGATGCGACTTATGGCCGTGTCGATTTCTACGTCGTGAAATGTTTGATTGACTGGTAGCTGAGGAAGTCGTATTGCTACGACTACCTGTATGATGTCGACGAGGTGCTTCCAGTCTTGTCATCACGGTTCGAAGCCTTTGCGCGACTTCTTCAGCGAAGAGATCGTATCCTGGCGTTCGAGCAAGCTCTTGAGTGGGATTTTCGAGCAAGTTTTTGATGTTCTGGAGTTCTTGTGCCTCCTTCGACTGATATTGGATGCGCCCAGGCAGGTTCTTCTGGGCTACAATTTTCTTCCGTCGGATGGCCTCAAAATCCTCCTCATCAGATCCTTGAGGCCTTCTTAATGGAGCGCGAGAATGTCGAGGATTTCCCTCGCGCTCATGAGAGTATTGATTCTGTCCGTCACCGGTGGTGCCCTTGCCATTACCACGAGGGGGCGCAGTGCGTGATCTTCGGGGAGAGTTCTTATCTCGGCCTCCATTAGGCTGACCCTGATTTGAGGGAAGGACGAAGACTTCCCGTTGATGATTCTCACTTGCGCTCGAGGCCTCCCCGCTTGAGGAGTACTCGAGAGACACCATCTGGCGACTTGGAGTAACCCCCTCCAGGTAGGGGAACTCTGGGTTATAACCGTCTCCGTCCGCAAATGAGATCTGCAGAGAGACGGTCGAATTTGTAGGAAAAGCATGCTTGATCCCACTCCCTCTGGACTTATCCTGAGAGAGAGGATCACCAGATGTTGGTGGAGTCCTGGAATGGTGGCTCTCAGAACTTGTCTTACCAAATCGGACCGTCTCAGGGGGACTTGAACACTTGGAGGAAAAACTCTCGTCGCGCTGTAAATCCTCCTAGGTACGGTTCTGGTCGGATTGACCCTTGTCCTTTGAGGGAATTGACTCCTCTGTTGGACGTATCGTTGTGGGGGATAAGGATCCCTCCTCAACTCCATCGATGGGATGGTCGCTTGAAGAATGATCTCTGGAGGCGACATCACCATCAGAGGATGCATCACTCGGCTCGTAGTTGAAACCAGCATCCATGTCGACGTCTGCGTAATCTGCCAAGTCAAACCAGTTCTCCTCGTTCAATTCTCCTGCCATGAGTGCATGAGATTTGGAAAAAGAGAGTATGTTGACAAGAGATTACCGGAAGATCCCCACGGACGGCGCCAACTGTTGGTGTTTTAGAACCGATCTTACGTAAAGATTGTTTGATTCGGGGGGTCTCCTGGAGATGAAATCACGCAGAGCGATTGACACGAGATTTTTATACAGGTTCAGGCCTTCTCCAGGGAGAATAACAACCCTATTCCTGTGTGTGTGTGGTATTGACTGTATTCTCGACAATCAAGCAAGAAACTAAGTCTATTACAAAGAACAGTGTTTGTATTTCTCCTTGATTGTCCTTGATTGGCTCTGTGTTTTTTCGCCCTCTTTGGCCCTCTGATTGATGCCCTTATATAGTCGTGAAGGAGTAGCCGTTTGGTCCTGCGGAAGAGGCGCCTAATTAATCCAGTAATGGGAGCATGATGGCAGTAATTACCGGCGCATTGGCTTCTTCACGCCGTCTGGCAGTTATCTTTCAGAGGTAATGGGGTATTTAAGCGCTATTACTACACGGAATAATAGTGCATGTGGACCGTCCGGATTCCTTAATCAATTGGACCCACTCGCTTGTAGGTTTGATTATAAGGTGGTCGTGGTTGACTTGGTCGTAGCAGAACTTACGACTGGGTACAAGTCGTAGCAGAGTTTACGACTGGATAATAGTCGTAGAAGGATTTACGACTGGGTAATAGTTGTAGAAGGGCTTACGACTAGGTAGTGGTCGTAGAAGGACTTACGATCATGACATAGTCGTAGTAAGGCTTACGACTATGGGGGTGATTGTAGGAGAACTTACAATCACTTGGTAGACCTCCCCCTTATGAATATAAGGGGTACTTCTGGGGACTACGTGACATCATATTTACCCATAATAAGAATTATAGATAAAAGATAAAATGAGGATTATCAGATGCTCGTCAAGCATACATTGATTTCATGTAATGTAATCAATTTGGTCTGTTCGGCTTATGTAAAAACTCGACTCGACGTGGTCTAAGTTACTCTGAAGTTGTAATATATTTGAATAGTTTAGTTCACACCTTGTATAAAAGGATTCAGTAATGTACCTGTGTGTGCTATCTACTGATCTAAAGAATAGCACAGTAATTTCACAGATGATTTGAATTTACAAAATCCGGTTCCGCCACTCCTTCTAGTTGCACAGTTTTTCACGCCAAACAAAACCTGGCCGGTTCATCTGCAACCGCAAAACCGGTTTTTCCACTTCAACCTTGGTTCAGTCCGGTACCAAATGGAGACAAGAATTAATGGATTGACCAGAACACACAATTTTTGCCCTTTTCACTGTTGCTGGCCCCAATAATAACAATCCTCCACAAGGCTTTTACACATCAATGGGAAGATTAAAATTAATCCCAAAGATGGGCGATACTCGCTCTGTTTCCAAATAAATGGGGTAATATAATTTGCCATACAAAAATAATATCAGTAAATTTGTAATAAAAATACTTCCAAAATTTTTTAGTTTACATAATATTGTTTTTCACATCTTTCAGAAATATAAGACGTTTTAGAAAGCGTGCAGTCAAATTTTATCAAATTTCACCACTAATATATATATATAATTTGTATTGGTTACGTGAAAATGGTATCATTAGATTAGTCATAAAAAATATTTCTATAATATAATAACTTTATATTATTTTACAAGCATACTCATACGAGAAATAATGTCAAAGTTGTATATTGTAGTCCAAAATATCGCATATTCTAGAACAGAGAGCGAGTAACGTATTACCATGAGGATTAGTGACCAAAGTAGTACATTTAAGGCCATGTCAAACAGTTATTCAGTGACCACCTAAGACAATAACCCTCGTTTAGGAGTTGACACGGTAATAATAAATAAGGACACAACGAGTGTTGGGACGTACGATGTGAAATTTTCTTTTCCTATCGTACGCTTCGACATAATATTTGAATACAATATTTACAACAAAAATAATTTATGTGTGCAACAAAATGCTCGAATGATACATACAATGCCAAGAAAAAAATTAAGAAAAATATCAAATTCTCTTCAAATATACATGAAACCATTAGTATATAACATGACCATACTTTTAAAAACTAGTTCAAATATCATAAAACAAACAAATTTCGATGTTACAATATTGCAACAGTTGAAAATAACAATGAAAACGTCCGAAAATAATTGTTGCACCTGTAAAGAAATTTGCAACATTTAAAACTTACTTATGAAATATTTTGATTTCGTGTGTGCAACAATCGACGATAATAGTAGCAACAAACTCCTTTTCCTACAAAATTTCAGGAAGATGTATTGCAATAAACCAAATCACTTTATGCAACAATAGACCAGGAAAAAAAAAATCAAAAAACAACCGTGAGCTCCAAGCAGGCAGTAGACTTTGGAGCGGGCAGGGAAGGGACGGAGGCGTGCGGACCTCGAGTACCATGGCTGTGGGAGAGGGAGGGTGGTGAAGCTCACGGGGATGCCCACACCCGTGACGTTCGCGAAGCTCGCTGAGCGGTAGAGGTGGAGCCCATAAAGACTATGGCGATTTGGTGACTTTATCCATATCCATAGGTGTAAGTTCGAATGGAGTGTGTGTGGTAGAAGGGAGCCTAGATATGACCTTGCACTCGATGATGGGGATGGGGATTGCGAGCCGTTGGTGAATTGCCTGTCGGATGCGAAAACGTCCCGTCGGAGGTAGGATGCATAGCATTACCGAATAAATAAACGACGATACTTAGCCAGCACAACTGGTGACCGGCCCCGTAGAACAAAATCCAACAATCGGACATGCCGCCACCGCATACACCCGAACGATCACTCGACATCTGAACCACCCCGACGCCTGACTGCTTCGCTTGGCCCCGGCCCAACGCACGCACGCACGCTGCTTACGAGGTCAACGTGACGACGGACCAGCCGAGCCATCCCAAACGCACTCTTCTTGTTCCCTCCCTTTTTTCCCCACGCACTACCATAGACCGTTTGGTCCAAACCCAACACAACGAAGCAAGAAGAAGCAAGCTGCGACATGCTGCTGGTAGGAGGGGCTGCCCCCTTGCTCCTCCTGCTGCTCGCCGCCGCGGTGGTGGAGGCGGCGGCGGCGGCGGCGGTGCCCATGGAGCTGTACTTCTCGCCGGCCGAGCTGGTGCGCATTGCGGGGTACGGCGAGGAGCCGCTGTCGTCGGTGCTCGTGTCCGGGCAGGTTGCCTGCGAGCTCTGCCTCCAGCCCGGCTCCGACCTCCTCACCTTCGAGCTACCAGGTTAGTAGTATTTTGTTCCTCGCCGTGTTCTTGTTTCCGCTCCTTCGTTCGATCGATCAGCAAACCGTTTCCTCTCCTTCGTTCGATCAGCAAAGTTCCTTGTGTTTTAGAATCTGAGGTTTAATTATCTCAAATGGCACGTCCATGGGTCGTATTGTTAATTACTCTATTCGGCTCTTAATTAGTTACTCTGTTCAGTTCGTTTGGCCTAGTCAGAGTATATCAAATGGTTTGCTACTATCTTTCTTCTTTTTTTTTTTTGTTTACACGGTGGCTGTGCTTGATATATTCCGTACAAAATTGTGCCTGAAGCAAAACTAGCGTCTACCTCTGCTTACTGTAGGCTGCCGTTGCTTCTGTGCGAAGCTAATTATTTCCATCTAGTACGTACCACATCTTCCATCCTCATCCTCTCCTGCAGTTGTAACACGTAATGCAAGAAAAATTTTCCCAATCTCAGACGCGTCATGTTGCTAAGTTTGATTGGTGCAACCGCTTGACCTAATATACCATTGGGCCATCTGGAAGAATGCTATTTATTTCTACGACTCATAAACCTTTTATTTAATTTATTTATGGTTTGCGAGGACTACACCTCATAAACCGCAGGCTAAGAAATTCTGAATTCCGATATAGTACTTCGGCCGTTGAGCTGCCAGTGCATATTCAGCAGTCCTTTTCGCCGCGGTTGTTGGCCGGCGGATGGAAGGAGAAGAAGTAGAATAGAGAGAACAGAAGCGAAGCAAAGACAACAAGTGGTCTCGTCTCTCCAAAGTACAAGGCGACGTTGTAACCTCCTCCCTTCCCTAGCATCCAGAAGCAGATCAAGGACGACGTACTTTGATCTTTGATGTAGGTCGCTCACGCAGGTCGCCGAAAAAGCAGCGGATTCACAGGAAGTAAAGCGTAGCTACGACTCGAAGGAACTGGGGTTTGGTCCAAGGGTGAGATGCGTACATGTTTGCGTTAACTCTGCTAGGACGACCATTGGAGCCTTCTTGACCCTAGAAACAAACGATTAGCGTCGCTCGGTTCACATGTTCTGCAGTCCAGTTTAATAGAGTTTTTCTTTACGAAATTGGTTTTTCTAGCAAATTTTGGCTATGCGGATTTAAGTTGTTGTTTAGTTAGGATAGCTTGATGTTAGCACTGGTGTAAGTTACAGTTTTGTGAAAAATAGATGGGAGTGGATTTTCACAAGGTAATTTACAAATTTGGAAAAAAAAAACTGAATTTTGTCATCCGGATTTTGTTCTACAGTGTTTGTAAAAGATTTTAGGTTGTTCGGCTTTAAGACTAATTTAATAAAATATGGTTTTCCAAAAACTCAAGATCCAAATATCCTCCCGCACAATTTAAGACCTTTTTTTTAAAAAGGAAGTTTGCTTTTTCCCCCCTGTAATAAATACTATGTGTTTCCGGCAATATTACTGTGATTCTTTTGTTGTTTGGAACATATGAATTCTATAGAAAATAAACATTTGGAAAGAGGTAATGAAAAATTCATGTGAATGGTTGTGCTTCAATTAATTAATTAAATTAAACTCGGTCGTATTACCCGTGAGAAACACCATCTACTGTTTACGGCAACGTATGGTAACACATAGGACATACATAATTGTCCCACCGAATTTTTCAGTTCAGTTCATTATATCTTAATCTTTTGTCGTACTTCAGATGTTCGATGCTACCGATGTTGTTGAGCCACCAAAACAGATCATTTCCCTTGTTGAACTTCCAAAGCATGAAGGCCATAAATAACAAATCCATCTAAGCTGTAATTAGGCAGCCAATGCTTGTCAGTTTGGTAGTCTAATGGATCTACTTCAGAACAATTTCTGGTTGCTTCTTGACCTTCTCACCCATTAGCTGCCAACGTTTACTCGAACTTTTGCATAGAGAGATGGCTTTGTATTTTATATAAAACGGCAGTAGATCATAACGAAAGCATGCAAGGACCATTTGATCAAGTATATCTGCTCCATATCAGCAGCGAGGAATGCCTAATTCTCTTGTTTGTTTGGTCAAGTCTACCCATTAGCATGATGTAGGCAAAAAGACTAGAGCTAGCTGATTTGGTAGGGCTACATACGTTTGGTAAAGAAACACGACTACAGCTACCGGCACGGACTGAAGGGATCCTTAAAAGCCACTCCAGATGCTGAGAACGAAGGCAACAGACATGGGACGTCGTGTCTGGGTCACAGTGACACATGAGCACTGAACGCCTTGATATCTCGTTCTGCGATGGAGGATTACTCACCTGTTACATCTCCAAACAAGTTGCGTCATATTGCGACCTTGATTTTCCGTCTGGGTCGACGAATTGACGGCCGTACTGTGATTTTCCGTCTGATTCGATGGATTTTACAAATCTAAATTATATGTAAAAATAATGTGTTATTTTCTAAATTAGTTGAAAATACTCACAGATATATTACTGAATCATTTCATACACGATATAAACCATATCATTCATTATATTACAAACATCAGAGTCGCATAAACATCATCGGGTCGAGTTTTATAATAGGGCTGAACGGGTCAAATGCTTATATTACATAAAAACGGAAGCGACAGCGAAAGCAAAAGGGGTAGAGTACATCTCACCACAGGCAAGCGACTGGGGAAACCCGTGTGCGTCCGATATTAACCAAAAATTTAGATAATATTAGATGCACGCAAGCACCGACAGAGTCAGCTGGACTGAGGTGAGACATAAACTATACAAACTAACTACTCTTAACCATCTTCTAGGCCTCCAACTTCTAGATTCTCGTAGTATATATAATCGCTATAATTTTCTACTTCTGACGGTTTGGGAGAAAGAGCGAGGGTGAGCATAACTTCCGTGCTTGCGAGCTTACACACAGGATGCAATAATAATACATGCAAGGCTTAACAAGGTAACTCGGGTTCTTTTATTTGCTAAAAGTGATATTTTTCAATTACAGTATTTTAAAATTTCTATGACTTAGCATTTTAACCAAATTTTATTTTATTAAAGAGATATTATGCAATATTTATAACGGTGAAAGTTACCACCATCTATACTTAAATTTTAAGTGGAGTCACCTCTACTTATTAACATCACTGGGTACGTCGACCTAGGAAAAATCCAAACCACGGGCTAGGTGAGCACGACACAAAAATTATCTCACCCACATGGTTTTATAAATAGAACTAACTCTGGTAAGTTCTCATGTCTACCTTTGACCATAGGCACGGCTATTTAAACAGCTTGGACTCTGTAGAGGTTGTACATTTTAGACAATCAACTGGTTGCCTCACATGATTCCTTGGTCATGTAGTTGAGAGATCATCACAATAACCTTTTAAATTACTTCACCCCTTCCACCATCTCACCCATATGGGTCGCTCCCATTTGCGGTGGACCCCATAAGTTGTGCGAGATGTTTACTACAACTCTAACGCAAATGGACTACGATGTTCCACAACGACTAGCGCAGCTGGCAACTTCACCATCGGTGTCCCAATCAAGCCCACGCTTGCACTACTTCACTCCTCCACTAGTGAGATGATTTTCAGGGTTCAATAAGATTACTAAGCTAAGTTGTACTTTACAGATTTGTGTTGTACCTGTTTTATAATGAGAGGTTATGACAAGATTAAGTTCTTAATCCATCTGAGTGGTTCATACCACATACCAGCCACTCTCATGCTCTGACGGCACCCACTACCATAACATCTGCCCAGATGTGGTAACAATAGTGTTTTTAGGGAACAAAAATGCATTACCATAACATTCCAATCATTTACATACAATGACTGCCCAAAACAATTTCATGATTAAACGATGACAATTGTGGCATTTAATGCCCCAGTACTTAAGCAAGATTAGCATGTTGCTTAAGTACAACCTATAAGTAGTCATTACCACATAGTTACTGGGGTGACATAGAATAATGGATTCAATTGTCAAAGGATGGTATAATAATTAATTAATCATCAAATGAGTATTTAACTACCTTAAGATTTAACATACACTTGCTTAAAGAATTAAAGTATGCAATTTTGGTAATTTAAATGAATATAATTTGCATAAAACGTAGTATCAAAATGATCAAAGTATTGACTCACCTTAAGTGAAAGGGAGAGAGTCTTGAACGCCTTGTCCTAGATCAAGCTGGAGATCTCCCACTTCACCGAACTCTACTCGAACAAACGTACCGGAAAAAGAATAAACAAGCAAGGAGAACAAATAAATACATAGGAAATAGCAAATTAACTCGAAATTAAATAAGACCAGTGCCATTAGTAAGATCTTGAATTTAGAAAAATTAAAGACAAAAATCACTAGAATTGAAGTTATAACAGAGGAGAACGGAGCTCCTGAAGTTTTGGTTTGAGTGCTGCTGGTTTCGAGTACTGTTGGCTTCGAGCACTTCTCACTTCGATTACTGATGGTTTCAAGTGATATTCGTCTTAGGTACTGTTCGTTTCGAGTACTGCTGGCTTTGAGTACTATTTATTTTGAGTACTGTTCATTTCGAGTACTGATCATCCAACTTGACATGGTTGAAAGGAGGTTTCTACTGCACGACGTGGTCGGAAGGAGGTTCGACAACACTTGGTCGGAAAGAGTTTCGGCAACACGTGGTCAGAAGGCGTTCGATAACGCATGGTCGGAAGGGGTTTCGACTACACGTGGTCAGAAGGGGTTTTGACAACATGTGGTCGAAAGGAGTTTCGACTACACGTGGTCGGAAGGAGTTTCGACAACGCGATGTGGTCGGAAGGAGCTTCGACGACGTGGTGGACAACGCGGCGTGGTCGGAAGGGGGCTCGACAACGCGGTGTGGTCGGAAGGACATGAGGGAGAATAGGGCACGAGGAAGGGGGCTTACCAAGACCGAGAGACGCTGGAGGATGTCAGTGGACGGCGAACGACGGTGGGGAATCTCGCGATCGGAGGCGAAGGGGACGACGGTGAAGGGCTCGGCCGGGACTGAAGGAGAAGAGGAAATGCGTTGGCCCCTATGACACAAAACTGAAATTGAGTGAGGGGATTGCTTCGAGGAGCTCTGGGATATGAATTGACGCGGTTAGAAGACGGGGCTGCACTGGTGCTGCGAGAACCGAAAGGAGGCGTGCGACGGCTTGAACTCGACTTAGGGCTTCGGGCAAACCACAACAACACGAGCGAGAGAGGGAGAGTTGGATGGGGGAAGGAGATGAGGGGGGCTGCTCGGGCTCTTCTCTGGTTGCACTTACCAAAAGAGAAGGGGAGACGAGGGGAGGAACGAGAGGGAGCTTAGGGTTTCTTACAGCCGAAGGGGAGGGCAGGAAGAGCCGCTGGAGAGGTTCGAAGGTGCGTGGTCCCGAGGCGATGAGGCATGGGCGCTCTGCACGGTGACCACTCGGGCGGGCCGAAGCATGTGGCGGAGGCGACGCGGTAGGAGGTGCAGTCGAGGATGCAGGCACTCGTGCGCAGCGCAGAGCATGGGCGAGGAGTGGACTGGGCGGCTCCATATGTACGCTGCCGTACCGAGCGACAAGACGGGGCGAGGGAGAGGGCACTGGAGTCCACGGGCAGGTGGGAGCGACGTTGACGATGGGACGGGGCGAAGGAGGGCACCTGAGTCAAGGGCAGTGGAGGAGCAGATCTGGCGTGCCAAGATCGTGCACAAAGGGCAGCGAGGCGGCGACACGGCGACGCTAGCGCTGGCGAGCAACAAGACACGGCGGGAGTCCTAACGCGAGTGCGTGTGCGTAATGTAGCGCACGGACTGGCCAAGGGACGCGGCGACGACACTAGACCCGGTGGTCGCCGGAGTCCACGGGTAGGTGGGGGTAGAGGGCCAGAGGGTGGCATGCGTGGCACAAGCACGCGGCCAGGGCACTAGCAAGGTAACGTGATGGAGCTGGAGCAGACGGCGGAGGCGATGCGGGCAAGTGGGTGTCGCAAGCACTGGGCGGAGATAAGGTGCACGAGGGAGTATCTAGAGCACACGGGAGTGCTGCAGCGGGCATGGGCTCGTGCCAGGAGGGAAGAAGGGGGCAGGGGAGGCTCGGGCCAAGCAGACCGAGAGGGGAGGGAGGAGTTGGGCCAGATGGGCTGGGGTGAGGCTGGGCCAAGCCAAGGGAGGAGGAGAGGGCGGGGTGGCCGAGGAGAAGATGGGAGAAATTTTTGAAAAGGGACCCAAACTCAAATTTGGATTTGAACTAGAAATTTGAATGAGGTAGAAGATGAGAATTTTGCAATTACACAACTAATTTGAAATAAGTTTTGAAACCAACTGACAAAAGTAATTACTATTCATAAATCAAAAAACGGGATGTTACAAACCCTACCCACCTTAAATGGAATCTCGACCCCGAGATTCCACCAACTCTCATTACTCCTGAAGCTGCCTGTGGTTTCTTCGGCGGCAACGTGGTTCACACGACCCTAGTTTGGTGTTGAAGCGGCTCTAGATGCCTACGACATCTGATGACTTTTGCTTGGAGCCGAAGTCTGGTCTTGAGCTATTGTGGCTTTCAAGTTGAACTTCACTCGGGTGACTGGTTGAGGGCACTTGTTGGTAAAATGTCCCTTTTCTCCACAGTTGAAATAGCGAAAATGAACTATCGGGTTTCACCTTGTAGGTTGTCCTGTGGGGCGTGGGGTGCGGAGAACATTCCCATTTTTACTGATGTATTCTGACACTCCTGTGTGGTCTAGTTACTTTCCTTTAAAAGGTAGGGTGTCTAATATTGGTTGTCTTTACCAACTTCGGCCCTATTTGGTATAGCTATGCTCCAAGTTTTTACAGCTCCAACTCCAGCTTCACTCTTGGATCCACTCTTATGAGAAGTTGGAGTAGTTTGAGGAGGTGTTTGGTTAGAAAATTGACTCCAGCTCCAGAAATGAGAAGGATCATCGTAAAAAGACTGCACTACCCTTGTTTTGTGACTTGTAATCTTTTTTGTATTGCTTAACTTATAAAAGTTTAATAAATTGATTTCAGTCATGCTGTGCTTTTTTTGCCATGTTGTACCATGTTGTGCCATCTTTTTCGTCCACATTCGAAACTTTTACTTGAAAAAAATAAAATATACATAAATATACTAAATTCATAACAAATGTTCTAATTCAACAAAGTTCATCTTTATTAATCAAGGCTATTATTCTAGGTCTGAAAACCACTACATCAAACGAAAACAACCAAATTAAAAAAAAAACATCTAAGGGTTGCTCGCCCAATTCACCTTCTACAACTATTACAAAAACATTATTTCCTTGTACATCCCCTGCACGAAGTCTCATCTTTCTGTAAGCTTGGTCCTCATCGCCTTGAAGGTCAGACAAGAAAACCTCAAAAACTCCATAGTTGCAAACAAAAGAGTCTGATCTTTCTGTAAGCTTGGTTCTTTCAGGATGTTGCTATGTTGTTAGTACATTATCCAACATAATACCATTCTAAAGAAATAGCCATGATTACGACACAACATAATATATTCTATAAGGATTGGCCGGGCAAATTGGAGCATAAATTGTGCAACTCCATAGTTGCAAACAAGAGAGTCTATAGGAAAATTACATTTGTTCCAATTTCCCTTTGTTCACAAAATATCCATTGTGCTTGGTTGCCAAATTGTCAACTTCAAAATACTCATCCTGTGAACACAAGAAACAACAAAGCAATTAGAACACTGGCTATCAGCCTACCATTCTCAAAAAATTTCCAGGCATATAGGTCATACTATGTGTAAACAAAGAGATTATTGTTCTTGCTTCCACCTAAGTGGAAATGCCATATCAAACTGAAGGAAATTGTTGGACCGTAAAGGCGACTAGAGGGGGGTGAATAGGAGCACGCTCACTTTTTCACAAATTATGAACTCAATACAATTTCACTCCAGTAGCTATTAGAAAGCTATGAAGCTCAATATACCAGTACAGCAGAAGACTAGTATTGAATCCAATAAAAACCCCTAAGCAATGCGACAATAATCAGCAAGAATCAAAGCAACACAAGTACTGGCGGTCTGACCTCTGTAGTGAACCGGTCGGACCGATTGCCGGGCGGTCGGACCATTGATATCGGGCGGTCGGACCGCTCCAAATCGGTCGGACCGGTGGTGACGGCGATCGGACCAGCGACTACGAACCGATCCAAACATAAAAAAATCACCGATGACGGTTGCAATTAGGTCTAACTTTTGATTCTCAACTCCAAACTTCACGAGACTTTGCACACACCTTCTCTATGCTATTGAGGACCTATTCCAATCGAATATTATGATAATTCTTGGAACGATCTTAAGCAATTACCAATTGATTAATGAAGGTCTAAAACCGCAAGAACGAAAACTTGATCCTAAAGCTTGTTCGTGAGGATTGATGATCAAGATGATGCTAGATAGATTCACACATATCACAGCAAGCTAATTCACGTGAAAGAATCAATCACAAACTCGCGGATCAAAGAAAGCCCTAAAAACACGAAATTGAAAGCAAGAACGAAAAGAGACTTATCTCAAGCAAACCTTGCATAGATTGATTTCGTGATTGAAGCTGGATTACATCCACACCATCATGGATCAGTGGACAATCAAAGATCACGAAATTCTCCTCAAACCATCAAGAGCCCTAGCCTCCACCTCAACTCCCCTAAAAACAATTAGGGTTTTGAAAACATAAAAGGCGAGAGAGAGAGAGAGGTGCAGCCACCATCTCCTCCTATTTATAGTGGAGGCCTAAAACTCTTAGGGTTTGACTTAATTGGGCTCCCGTTAAGGCCCACTAACAAACGGGTCACACACGCACGCTTCGCGAAGCGCCGTCTTTAACTTTTGACCTAAACCGCTTCACCATGTGCCATGGATTCGCCAATAGGTCACCCTTGTCCATCTTGTGTCACGCTTGAGTCGTTGACCTCACCCGCATCGCCGATCGCTCGACCTCAACTCTTCAAGTCTAGTCCCGATTCTCCTCGCCGCTGACCGTCGTTGACCACCAAGCTACCGCACAACCATAGACAAGAAAACACGATTCGGAACAAGTTCTTCACAACTTGACCCATGTTAGTCAAAACATGCATCATGCAAATCATATGCCATGAAACCAATGACTTTGACCTAACAAAACCACATCGCCACGGTTGGCCGACGCTCAAGTAGAAACCGGTCCGACCGCCCAGTGAGCCGGTCAGACCGCCATGGCGGTCGGCCGGACTCCCTCGTGAGCCGGTCGGACCGCCTTGGGACTTAGCCGAATTTCAACCCCCAAAATCCAAACCTTCGAAACTTTAAACCAATAGAACTTCTTCTTGGAGACTCCAAAATTATGAGACCAAGTGCATTGGAATCCTCACTTGCCTACAACACCTATTTTTGGCCCACTGCTTTGAACACTTTTAGGTCATCGCCGTCCGATCCTTCACATGGCCGGTCCGACCGATTTGGGACCGGCCGGACCATGGTGCAAGGACCGGTCGGACCGCCTCGCCCATAAGCTCGACACTTTGTCGAAAACGCGTGAAACGACAAACCGTAAACGCCATTGCCAATTGTCACATCATCCTAAGATCTGGAGCATATCCCCATGAAATCCACAATCTCCCCTTGATGAACACATTGGCAATTATCCGTAAAATGTAAGTAAGAGGTTTGAAAACGAGTTTACTCGCGATTTTCGCACAAAGGCACAACTTGGTCCATAAGCAAGAAAAAGCAATGAAAATGACCAAGCCGCATCGAATAGTATAGGCATGTGAGACAAGGCAAAAGTAAGCATAAAAACTTTGATTTCCAGAAAAGGGTCAAAATTCTCACATGAGGTCCATATGAAAGAACAATTGTACAATTGACCTATGATCATTGTGAGTATAAAAGAATGCAATTCAAGTTCGTAATATTCAATAAGACAATAAGAATGCAACTCAAGAACTCCCTCACTATGATCCTCAATTTTCAAATTTTCGCCCTCCCTTTGTACAAACTTCTCCCCAACAAAGAAATATATTCTCATTAACACATCTTCTCTTCTCATTTAACACATCTTCTCCCCCTTTGACAATGGATTCATCAAGGAATCACGCCTTCCTCTCATCCAAAGATAACAAATAGAAAATAAAGGAGGAAGCAGAAACAAGAGAAGCATAAAGAGGAATATGCATGAAGTGCAATGGAGTGGCTTCAATTTTTGTATTTTTCAATTTTTGATTACAAGAAGCTTTGGAGATTACCCAAAAGAACAAGCTAGTATCTCTAATATTGCACAAACAAGATATCAAGCCCGACAACATACTAGCAAAATCATGGTAAGACATATATATCAAAGATAAGCACAAAGGCTCAAAAGTAAAGCGATGGATTTGATCAATTTAAGCAACGCTCAAATTCAAAGAAGTTCATCAACAGGATCCTAAAGTGAAATTGGCCATGTCAAATGTCAAAGTGAGATCAAAATCTAACAAAGACCACATTAAGAGTCAATCAAGTCCCGTATTGAATCATTTTGCTCAATATTTTGTAAACGCCCATTTGTCAACATTTTTCTCATTTGCATTGAATATTGAAGTTGACTAATGATCTAACTTAGTGACAAGATCCTGGACTAGGAGCCATCCACAAACTCATCCTAAGCTTCACCAAAAGTTGATTAAAGCTATATCTTAGTAAAGAAGATCCGGACTAGGAGCCATCCACAAACTCTTTCTAAGCTTCTACCGGGCGACAAATCTTGAGGTTCATGTCATTTCGACAAGCGATCCCCATGAGATCGTCTCTGTTCATCAAACTATCTCCAAGTTCATGTCATTTGACAAGCAGTCTTGTAAGAATAGTTTGGCACAATTTAAGCATAAGACAATCTTGATTTTCATTTTTCACATGAGCAGTTTTACAATCTCAAGAACACAAAAGCTCAAGTAATGGTCAATTTTAGATCAAAGAGCTAACAAAACAATTCTGACAGGGCCAATGTCACAAGAGGAGCACTAATTGCGCAACTCGCTAAAACATCCACAAATTGCAATTTCTTAGTTTGAGTAGTTTTAAAAAAAATTCTAGCTCATATAGCAAAGACTTAGCTACACATGTAAAAGTATGATAATTCTAGCAAGTCAAAGAACTAGACATGACATTGAGCAAGAATTGAAATACAAAAGCTCTAAAGGGTAATAGGCAAAGCTTCATCAAATTTTTTTTTTTTAAAAAGTAAGCAGAAAATCTTATATTACAATGTATCTTTTTGGATTTTTCATACCATTTGTTGTAACCACTTGTTGAAGTTTTCATATGAATGCAATATGACACAATGAGATGCAATTAAAAAGCCTAAAAACCTAAAAAGTTCGAAAAGATCACTAAGTTCAGAAAAAGAACAATAAAAGATCAAAAGAACAAGAAAAGATAAGAAAAAGATCAAACTCCCCCTCAAACCAACCCATAAGGATAAATTACCCCTAACTCGCTTCTTAAGGAGGAAAATCTGGTTTGATCTAAAGGCTTGGTAAGAATATCCGCCAATTGAGCTTGGACTCTACGAAGTGCATCACAATATCACCTTTTCAACATGATCTTTAAGGAAGTGAAAGCGAATGTCTATGTGTTTAGTCCTAGAATGTTGCACTAGGTTTTTAGCAATATTAATAGCAGAAGTGTTATCACAGAAAAGAGGAACACTAGCAAAGTTTAACCCATAATCTTTCAAAGTGGACGCCATCCACAAAATCAGCTCAAACAACTAGCGTGACTACATACTCCGCTTCAAAGAAGGATTGTGCAATGTAAGACCGCTTCCTAGAAGACCAAGATACAAGAGAAGTGCCTAGGAAGTGACAGTGCTCGAGGTACTCTTCCTATCTAACCGACACCGCAAAATCGAATCAAAAAACCTCTAATGGACAAAGTCAAGAGCAGAATACCAAATGCCATATAAGAGGTAGAGTGTAAATACCGAATATGCGCTTAACGGCTTGGCGATGGGAAGTTCTCGAGACGCTCAAATCTTGCACAAAGGCATACCGTGAAGTGAATGTCCGGCCTCGAGGCCGCCAACATGAATGGGGAGCCGATCATGTCATGCAGACTCGCGTTGATCCACGACTTCTCCTTCCTCATCCGGATCCAAAACGATCGAAGTTGCCATGGGAGTGGAAATTGGCTTGCAATCACCCATGTTGAAGCGCTTTAGTAGATCTTTAGTGTACTTCGATATAATTTAAAACGTCGATGGATGAAAGTTCCTTCCTTGCATTGCTTGATTTGAAGTCCCAAAAGTAATTAAGCTCTCCCATCATACTCATCTCAAATTCCCGCTTCTTGACCTCCGTTTCTTGATCGCCGATGATGAAGATGCGGCGAGAGCCTCAAGCTCAAGGTGAAGTAGACGTAGCGAGTTCTTGTATTAGTATGGGCGCCTCAAGAGCAAAGCAGATGAAGGAATGATATTAGCTTCGTCCTCATCTTCCTCCACAAAAATGCTCTCTCACACTGTAAATCATCTTGGTAGCAATTGATCTAGCTCCGGGCTAGTCTCATCAAAAGTGACATTACAAGTCTCCTGAATAATGTTAGTCTCAGTATTAAAAACTCGAAAACCCCTCGAATGAGCAGGATAACCTAGAAATACCCCATCAAAAGTTCTTGATTCAAATTTATCTAAGTTGCATGTCTTAAGGATAAAACATTTTGATCCAAAAACTCAAAATGCGAAAGCAGAGGTTTTCTACCAAAACGAAGCTCATAAGGAGTCTTGCCTAAAGAAGGTCTCAAAAAGACACGATTGGCAATATGGCAAGCAGTAGCAATAGCTTCGGCCCAAAATCTCCTCGGTGTGTTATATTCATCTAGCATCGTTCTAGCCATTTCGACCAAGGTCCTATTCTTCCTTTCCACCACGCCATTTTGTTGAGGAACGTGTGGAGAGGAGAACTGATGCTCAATACCACGCTCGGCACAAAAGAAAAAGAAGCATTTTGAACTCCGTGCCATTATCATCTGCGAATCGCTATCAAAGCACCGAAGCTCGAAGCCAAACGAAGAACAAGGTCATGAAAATAACCAAAAGCTTCATCTTTTGAAGTAAGAAAGAACACCCAAGTATATCTAGAAAGATCATCGACTATGACAAGAATATACCATTTTCCACCGACTGACCGGACTCTAGCAGACCAACAAAGATCCATATGAAGCAACCGTCCCGTCCGTCTACCATAATCATAGTCACAGAAGGGTGTGAGGCGGCAACTTGTTTGCCATGCCTACAGGCGCACATACTGAGATCTTTGATGACTTTGAGTTTGGGCAAACCTCTCATGAGATCAAGGTTGCTAACTCGTGTCGATGATCAAAACCAATGTGCCTCAAACGTCGATGCCAAAGCCGTAAATCGAAGAAGATGTAAGCAAACATTTAAGAGATCCAAAGAAGAGATTCGAAAAATCACCCAAAAATTCTACCAACTCTAGAGATTCCAAACACAAGCTCACCAAGAGAATCAAGCACACGACAAGCATTTTTCTTAAAAGCAGCCTCATACCCATCATCAAGAAGTCGAGAAACGAGAAGGAGATTATACCTAAGCTTGTCCACAAGAGCGACATCCTTTAGAATGAATTTGTTGTTCACCCTAATTGATCCTGTTCCTTCAATTCGCCCTGTGTATCATCTCCAAAGGTGATGAAGTCATCACTGTTGCTCGCGTGAAAGAGGTGAACCATTTTGAGTTCCGGTCATGTGGCGTGAACATCCGAGTCAACGAACCACGTGTTCTTCCCTTTCCGCGATAATCCTGAAAATCAAGGAACAAAAGAACGATGTGTCTCAATATTGGGGTTAGATAAACATGATTTAGGAATCCAGTACTGAGACACACGTCTGCAAGGAGTATACAAACCAGAAGTACTATCCTTGATTTTATCTAACATTCGGTTATGAGCAATGTTTAAATTAAAATGAGACTTGAACTGTCCATGGGCGGTCTGACCGGCGTTGGGCTGGCGGTCAGACCGGCGACCAAAACGGTCAGACCGGTGACCACCAACGGGCCGACCGCTTAGTCTGATAAACATTAGAATTAGGATATTTAGGAACATAATGATTTGCATGAGAGAAAAATCCTAATCCAGGTTTATTCTTTTCAATGTTACCATGTCTCATAGAAGCTCTAGGTTGCATGAATGAAATTCTATCAAAATTTTTCCTATCATTTTTCAACCTACGCCAATGAATTCAATCAAATGTCCACCTTTTTGCAATAAGTGCAATGGTACTTGGTACCACTAGAAGAAGCACCATTTGAATTAATACAAGGTTGGGCAAAACCTGCAGATTTAAAAGATGTTTTTGCTGGTTGGGTTTTGAATTCAATTAAACCTTTTTCCAAGACTTGAATGACTTTTGGGTTTGAATTGTCTTGAAAAGAATTGAATCCTAAACCTTGCTTCTTATAAGGAGTTTTAGACTTGTCAAGAATCATGTTTAATTGTTTCTTACCTTTAGAAAATTTCTCTAATGTATCATGAAGGTAAGCATTTTCTTTTCTCAAGTTAACACAAGCATCACAAGTTTTATTCATAGATTTTTCCTTATACAAAGCAATTTCAAGCTTAAGAGTGGAACAAGAAGCACAAGTAGTATTTTCAATATTGTCCTTAAGCTTAGCATATTTGACTCTAGCACTTCTAAGATATCTTTGATTTCACGCTCTTTTCTAAACATGAAGTGCAAGGACTAGAATCAAATACATCAAAAGCAATCAATTTACTAGATTCTAAACATTTTCACAAGGAGCACTTTTAATTTCATTTAGTTCAGATCTAGCATTCTCAAGTTGTTGTACGTAAATATTATGAGCAGTTTGTAACTTAGTAATTTACGAATGCATAGCATGACAAGATAAACATTCATCGAGTTCAAGAGTCTTAGCATTTTTAAGCTCTACTTTTAGTTTGTTAATCTTTGACTCTAATTTCTTATTTTTGTCATAACAAATTCTAGCGCTTCATCTTGACTAAGCAATTGCTCAACTATAGAATCATATTTAGCGAAAGCTCATCATAAGAAAAAGATACCTCATTATCATCAATGTCGTCAGTGTCATCCATGAAGCACATGCCGTGAAGTCTTTGGCCTTCCCTTTCTTTTTGCCTTGAGGATCTCCTCCTCCTTGTCCTCCTCACTCCCGTATCCACATCGCTCAAGGATTGATCCTCAAAGCGGCAAGGACCCGGTGGCGCCTTCACAAGCTTATTAGCCTCATACCTTGATTTGTTGAAAGGAGGCTTCTTCCAAGTCGCTTTCCTTCCTTATGATTGCTCTTACCTTTCACTTGGGGCAATTTGCGGATATGATTGAGCTCACCACATTCATAGCATGTCACCGACCACCTCTCTTTTGTTTCTCACATTATTGTAGGCCCGTGTGAATTTTTTAGCTAGAAGAGCTAACTCTGCTTCAGAATACTTTCAAGCTCCTCTTCATGAATAGCGGATAAACAAGCAAATGAAAATCCGTAAGAAGATTCAAAAGAGTCATCAAAAGCCTTTTGAGAGGATCTGCTACCAAAGCTAAATTATCTTTCTTGGGATGATCAACTCTTTTAATTTCATGAGTCTTGAGTTTACTATAAAGCAATTCTAAAGTAAGACTTGAAAGATCAACATTTTCCTCTATAGCAAGAGCCTTCATCTCCCACTCCTTGGTGTTGATTGCGACCAAGAGATGGGTGGCATTTTCAGATTGAGAATATTCAATATCAACGACTTTCATTTGATTAATTACTTTATTAAAGCGATGAAAATGTCATCGATGCTCTCTCGAGGCGCATCTCGAATTTATTGTATTCACGCTTGTAAACAGCTTGGCGCACCTTTTTGATTTGGGACGAACCCTCATGATATGTTTCGAGAGTGTTCCAAATTTCATGCTTGCAGATTGAAAGATTACAAATTCGATCATATTCTTGTCTACCAAGTGCACCATATAAAAGATTCTTAGCCTTATTGTTGTTAGCCAAAAGAATTTCGAAGCAAGTGTAGCAATTTCAGAATAACCAATGGGCTCTAACAACATCCCAAATAGCTTGTCCTCGCTCTCAAGAAAGACGCGCATACGATTCTTCCAATAGGCATAGTCGTGCCCATCGAAGATATGCGGTTTAGTAGAAAACTTATCCATCGCCAAAGTTCGGTGATCGGTTAAGATCAAGATTGAACTAACAGGTACTGCTCGATACCACTTGTTGGACCGTAAAAGGCGACTAGAGGGGGGTGAATAGAGCACGCTCACTTTTTCACAAATTATGAACTCAATACAATTTCACTCCAAAGAGCTATTAGAAAGCTATGAAGATCAATATACCAAGACAAATGGAAGACTAGTATTGAATCCAATAAAACCCCTAAGCAATGCGACAATAATCAACTAAGAATCAAAGCAACACAAGCATCGGGCGGTCGACCTCTGAGTGAACCGGTCGGACCGATTGTCGGGCGATCGGACGGCGTTATCTTGCGGTCGGACCGCTCCAAAATCGGTCGGACCGGTGATGACGGCGGTCGACCGGCCGACTCTGTAACCGATCTGCACAAGAAAATCACCCGATGACAAAGTTGCAATTAGGTCTAACTTTTGATTCTCAACTCCAAACTTTATGAAACTTTGCACACACCTTCTATATGCTATTGAGGACCTATTCCAATCGAATATTATGATAATTCTTGGAACGATCTTGAGCAATTGCCAATTGATTAATGTAAGGTCTAAAAGCGGGCAAGAACGAAAACTTGATCCTAAAGCTTGTTCGTGAGGATTGATGATCAAGATGATGCTAGATAGATTCACACATATCACAGCAAGCTAATTCACGTGAAAGAATCAATCACAAACTCGCGGATCAAAGAAAGCCCTAAAAACACGAAATTGAAAGCAAGAACGAAAAGAGACTTATCTCAAGCAAACCTTGCATAGATTGATTTCGTGATTGATCTTTGGATTACATCCACACCATCATGGATCGATGGACAATCAAAGATCACAAAATTCACCACAAACCATCAAGAGCCCTAGCCTCCACCTCAACTCCCTAAAGACAATTAGGGTTTTGAAACATAAAAGGCGAGAGAGAGAGAGAGAGATGCAGCCACCATCTCCTCCTATTTATAGTGGAGGCCTAAAACTCTTAGGGTTTGACTTAATTGGGCTCCCGTTAAGGCCCACTAACAAACGGGTCACACACGCACGCCGCTCGCGGCGCCGTCTTTAACTTTTGACCTAAACCGCTTCACCATGCGCCATGGATTCGCCAATAGGTCACCCTTGTCCATCTTGTGTCACGCTTGAGTCGTTGACCTCACCCGCATCGTCGATCGCTCGACCTCAACTCTTCAAGTCTAGTCCCGATTCTCCTCGCCGTTGACCGTCGTTGACCACCAAGCTACCCGCACAACCACGCATAAGAAAACACGATTCGGGAACAAGTTCTTCACAACTTGACCCATGTTAGTCAAAACATGCATCATGCAAATCATATGCCATGAAACCAATGACTTTGACCTAACAAATCAACATCGCCACGGTTGGCCGACGTTCAAGTATTACCGTCCGACCGCTCAGGGTGAGCGGATCGGACATCCCATGGCCGGTCGGACCGCTCCTCGTGAGCGGTCGGACCGCCTTTGAGACTTAGCCGAAATTCAAGCCCCAAAATCCAAACCTTCGGAAACTTTAAACCAATAGAACTTTTCTTGGAGACTCCAAAATTATGAGACCAAGTGCATTGGAATCCCTCACTTGCCTACAACACCTATTTTGGCCCACCCATTTGAACACTTTAGGTCATCACGTCCGATCGCCCATATGGCGGTCCGACCGATTTGGGACCGGCGGACCGCCGTGCAAGGACCGGTCGGACCGCCTCGCCCAAGAAGCACGACACTTTGTCGAAAACGCGTGAAACGACAAACCGTAAACGCCATTGCCAATTGTCACATCATCCTAAGATCCGAGCATATCCCCATGAAATCCACAATAGTGTCTGCGCATAAATGATTAATTTATTCTAAAAGATGTTGCCTTAGTAAGTAAGCTTGATTATAATCTGCTTTGGTCTCTCGACTCACCGATGGCGATTTGAGGTGAGTTTTAAAAAAACAATTGCAAAATTTTTGATTCTTGGTAGTCCGGTTTTGGGATTTCGTTATGGGAGGATCTTTCGTGCTGATTTTTCTAAGTCTTACGTGATCCTCTCCGGTGTTTAATTGCTACGAATCCGTGATTTAACCTTACGGCATAGGAGACTTGGTCATATAGGTTTGATCATTTGACCGAGTTAGCGGCCAAGATCTCATTCGTGGTTTGCCGAAACTCAAGATGGTCAAGGATTTAGTTTGCTCTCCATGCCAGCACGGCAAGATGGTTGCCGCTTCTCACTCTTCGATTCTGATAACAATGGCGATGCACCGGACAAGCTGCTCCATATGGATCTGAGTTGGCCCGGCTCAAAGGGATCGGCGGGAGGGAAGTGGTATGTTCTTGTCGTGGTCGATGACTTCTCGAGGTACTCTTGGGTGTTTTTCTTAGCCTCGAAGGATGAAACGTTTACTCATTTTCGTGGTCTTTTTAGTAGGCTTTGTTGAGCTCCCGGGTGCATTACGAGCAATTCGCGATGATAATGGCACCGAAGTTCAAAAATTCCTACTTTGAGAGTTTTTGTGGTGAGGCAGTGTAGAGCACGGTTTTCTTCTCCGCACGTCCCTCAGCAAAATGGCGTTGTGGAGAGGAAGAACCGTACCTTGGTTGAGATGGCCAGGACAATGCTAAATGAATATTCTACACCTAGGAAGTTTTGGGCTGAGGCTATTGCCCTTGCATGCCATGTTTCAAGCGAGTTTTTCTTAGGGCACTCTTGCATCGCACTTCTTATGAGTTGAGATATGGCGAAAGCCCAGGTGTCTCGCATTTTGTGTGTTTGGTTGCAAGTGTTTTATTCTGAAGTGCAGGAACCTAGATAAGTTCGAATCACGATCTTGTGATGGGATCTTTACGGGTTACTCGACTTCTTCTCGTGCCTATAGAGTGCAGGCTGCGAGTCTAGCAAAATGGTAGAAACACAGTGAGGTAACCTTCGATGAGGCGGTCAGGGGACTAGGCACGATATCTCGAGTTCTCTAGAGCGATGCAGTCCATCTTTGTGGGCGATGAGGAAAACGGAGATGAGGATTGTCTACACGATCAGTTCTTTCTCCTACTCACGAGTGCCTTCCTCCACCGCACCTCGAGGAGATCGCCCTTACCTTACGCTTCTTACGAAGCTAGTGGCTCTGTCCCTATCTCATCTGCTCATGAGATAGAGGCTGCTTCTTCATCTCACCTGGACCTCTAGACACATTCAAAAGGACCATCCTTTAGAAGCGAGATCATTGGAGATCTTTTTGGCCGAGTCACTTTCGTTCAAAAGCGGCATATCTCTCTCTGTCTCCATTACGCCTATGTTGCCTCATTTGAGCCTAAAGGCGTTTGTCATGCTCTTTACGATGAATCATGGATCAATGCCATGCATGAGGAATTGGAGAACTTTGAAAGAAACAAGGTCTGGACGCTTGTTGAGCCCCTCGAGGTCACAATATCATTGGGACCAAATGGGTATTCAAGAACAAGCAAGCGAAGATGGGGTAGTCATTGAAACAAGGCGAGGCGGTAGCTCGGGGTTACTCCCGAGTTGAGGGTCTCGATTTTGAGGAGACTTTTGCCCCTGTAGCCAGACTTGAAGCTATTAGGATCTTGCTTGCCTTTGTGCGCTACCTCAGATATCCTTAGGGAGGTGTGCTCCAAATTTGGTCAAGTTTCATTGGTTGAATCAAAAGTTAGACCAATTTTCGTTTTGGATTTTGGCTTTGTGCGCTACCTCTAGACTAAATCGGTCTGACCGATTTATCGATGCCCCGATCCGGCCGCGAACAATCGAACCGCCAATTGGCGCGGTCCAACGCACGACACTACCCGGTCCGACCGGCCCAGTGAGATCAACTCTCCATTATTGAGTCTTGTGGTTAAGGGGGTAATCGGATTCAACATAAGGCTTCCTCTGTGCATTTACTTATCTTCTTAGCTTTCCTAGCTAAAGGAGAAAAGTGCGTGTTGAATTTGATTAAAGCGAAAAATCGAGAAAGCGCCTATTCACCCCCACTAGTCGCCTTTACTGTCCTACAGACGTACACCGCTCCCCTGATAGGTTCACCTTCCCTGAGGATTAGCTGCACCATCGGGGCAAGCAGTGGGAGGATGTACCATAAGTAATGTCATGTCTGTATAATGCATGTTATGTAATGTGATTGTGCATTGTGCCATTGTAATTTTTGTAATGTCATTGTGCATTATGACATTGTGATTTATGGACACAAAATGTTCTCCAAAATAGTGAGTACAAATGACAACTCTACGTCCCGATTTTAATGTACTGAACCAAAAAAACTTAATACAACGCCGGCAAATAATAGAAGGGGAAAGAGGCCGCCACACAGAGCAAAAGCCGTGGCAGAAAAAAGCCCTTGGTGGTCAACCTCCTCTTCAACAATTAAGCAAAGCAACTAAGTACAAAAGTACTCGCAAGACTTACGAGTAACAAGCCTATACATAGCTACATGAAAGCTGAAACAAAGGAGGAGGTTATATGGTTCATTTGACGCATAAAGCAATAATTTATTTGCAATAAGTAATAGATTGAAAGTGTCGGTGTATTAGAACCGATCCTACGTAAAGATTGTTTGATTCGGGGGGTCTCCTAGAGATGAAATCACGCAGAGCGATTGACACGGGATTTTTATACAGGTTCGGGCCTTCTCCGGGGAGAATAACAACCCTACTCTGTGTGTGTGTGTATTGGTGTATTCTCGACAATCAAGCGAAAACTAAGACTATTACAAAGAGCAGTACTTGTTTTTCTCCTTGACTGTCTTAGATTGGCTCTCTGTCCTCCTCCCCTTGTCCTTCTGATTGATGCCCTTATATAGTCGTGAAGGAGTAGCCGTTTCCCCTGCTGAAGAGGCGCCTAATCAAGTCAGTAATGAGTGCATGATGGCAGTAATTACCGGCGTAGTGGCTCCTTCACGCCGTTTGGCAGTTATCTTTCAGAGGTAATGGGGTATTTAAGCACTATTACTACGCGGAATAATAGTGCACGTGGACCGCCTGAATTCCTTGATCAATTGGTCCCACTCGCTTGTAGGTTTTATTGATTATAAGGTGGTCGTGGTTGACCCAGTCGTAGCAGGACTTACGACTGGGTACAAGTCGTAGAAGGACTTACGACCAGTTAGTGGTCGTAGAAGGACTTACGACCAGGTAGTGGTCGTAGAAGAACTTACGATCATGACATAGTCGTAGTAAGACTTACGACTATGGGGTGATTGTAGGAGAACTTACAATCACTTGGTAGATCCCTCCCTTATAAATATAAGGGGTACTTCTGGGGACTATGTGACATCATATTTACCCATAATAAGAATTATAGATAAAAGATAAAATGAGGATTATCAGATCCTCGTCATCTAGCCCCCCAGCTTCAAGTGAAAGTAACTTACTTGGTGAAGGATTTGCAAATGGTCTTACGACTATGAAAATGTCGCAGAATAATGGTCGAAGAAAAAACTCTTCGACATTTGAGTGTTACTTTGACCAGGAATTTGCTTGGTCGGGAAGGTCGCTTACGACTATCAAAAAGTCGCAAAAACCCCTACGACTGTGAAGTGGTCGTAGTAGGGCAATCGGAGAAAAAACCCTTCCGATTGATACTTCCTTCGACCAGACAGACTTGGTCAAGAAAGTAATTTCGCTTGGAGGTGACAATACGCACCTAATTTTCTCGAACAGACCATCTAGGGAATTGCAACCGACTTCCACGGACACATCGATGAGGCGGTTCCGAGCGATGGCAATCGTGAAGATTGCTTACGACTATCAAAAAGTCGTAAAAACCCCTACAACTGTGAAGTGGTCGTAGTAGGGCGATCGGAGAAAAAAAACCCTTCCATTGATACTTCCTTCGACCAGAAAGACTTGGTCAAGAAAGTAATTTCGCTTGGAGGTGACAATATGCACCTAAATTTCTCGAACAAACCATCTAGGGAATTGCAACCGACTCCCACAGACCTGTCGATGAGACGATTCCCGAAGCGGTGGCAATCGTGCGGTTATAAAACTCACCGGGAGTTAGACTTGGAGTTTTACCTTTTTCCCCAAATCGCTCACATTGTTCTTTTCGTCTTCTCCGCCTTCGACTAGGTTTCATCTTCTCATATAAACCCAATCAAAAACTTCTTATTTACGAGAGAAATGGCCAAGAAAGTTTCAGTGGGAAGAATCGGAGATGGATGCGGCTAAGATTAAAGTCTTGGTCGGCGGGAAGATTCGAGAGAAGGCTCGGTGAAGTGGATTCGGCTATTAGGCGACAGCGGCGTCGGGGAAAATGGGCAAATCCCCGTCTTCCAAGCGTGCTGTGAGTGCGGCCTCCGACTGCCTGCTCACCCCTTTCTTCTGGTGGTACTCGAGCACTTTGGGGTGGAATTAGTGAACCTAGGTCCTAATTCCATTACCATGTTGAGTGTCTTCGTGTACTGTCGGCGTACACAGGGATTCCGGCGGACCTCGAGCTTTTCCAATATTATTACGGGATGGCTCAACAAACCGGAATCGCGGAGATTGCGATGCAGCTCCACGACTTGAAGTCGAGGGAGTATATTGAGCTTCACTCGGTCTTCATGGCGGGATGGAAGAAGAGGTGGTTTCTTGGAAAGTCACCTCGGAAAGCGACCTCTCTTTCGTGGGAAAGTGCTGAGAAGAAATCTTCATGGGATTCGACTCCTGAAGATATCAGCGGATTGCCCCCTATATTCAAGCCATCAAGGACTTGAAAGAAGAAGGGCTGACCGGATGGCATGTGGTGAAAGATTTCATCACGCATTGAATTAGTCCCTTGAAGAAGCGAGCATCTCCTATGTGGAGATACTCGGGAGAAAGACAACCGGGGACTACGGCGAGGTAAGTGAACTTGCAACTTAGCTCTCGGTTTGGTCTTTCTTAACATTGTCTAATATTCTTATCTGTTTACGGATCTTTCCGAGACGAGAGATTGGCGCTAGGGTCAAACTCATCGTGAGAAGTCTCCGCCACTCAGTGGCGGTTCCTCGAATCAATGCGGCTTTGCCGCGGTGAAAAGATAGAGTGCCTAAAGGTAATCAAAAGTTGATTTTTCTTTAGGACTTTATAGTCGTGAAGAACTTACAACTAGTGGTGATCGTAGAATATCTTACGATCAAGAAAGTGTCGTGAAAAACTTACGACTTGGCAGTGGTCGTAGAAAAACTTCTGATCGATCGAAAATTCTTCTTTTACTGTTTTGCTTCTGAGAAAGTAGGCATGGAAAATCGTCAGAACGACGAGGAAGTCGCACTGATGACCATTGGCGCAGGGTTGTCGAAAGACAAAGGCTCGGCTCCTCCATCTAAGAGACGTCGACTTGCAAGATCCGTCGACAAGGGAGGAGCAAGCTCGAGCTCTGGTCTTTCGACCAGGACCCTCTACAAAACTGCGGCGGACATAGCCATAAGCGAAGCCGAGGTTTGCAACTATCGGCCGAGGATGTTGAAGCGGTGAATCTTTTAAGCGCAAACCTCGCAGGGCTAAGGTACCCTTCTATTATGACAAGGAATCTTTCGCAGTTGCAACCACTCCTAGTTTTGTTAAGCAACTGGAAAAGGAGATCTGGAAAGATTTTATGTCTTTTGTGAAGGGCGATCTTTGCTCGGCACAACTGCGATCGAGGTAGTCTTGCTTTTGGAATAGTCGAGGCTGATTCTCGGCCATCCGAGAAATCGAGAGACGAGCTATGGTTCTGTTCAAACTCTGACGACGCGTGGTCGTGGTGAGCCATTGTTGAACCTCGACCGGGCGTGGTCGTGGAGAAGAAGAAGTCCTCCGTTGGGAGGATTGCTCCTAAGTTCTGGTTAAGACCGAGTGCGGTATGTGAAATGTACTAAAGTGTAAGAACAACATTTACCTTTTCCTTTTCACAACTTTGATTTGCTTTTCTTTATTTTAGTCAGACTCCTTGACCCGGGGATGCTTAGTTGAAAGCCCATTGTCACTTCTTGATTCTTTGGAGAGGTAACAATGGAAGTGGTTGAAGGATCTTCCTTGACCAATGTGGCTCCCCGTGGTTTCTCTAGCTGCTGAGGTTGTAGCTCGACTCTTGAGGTCATAGCTCGACCAGCGAGAGGCGGTGCGACTACAGAAGTCGTAGCTCGACCACTAAAAGGGTAGCCACGACCTCTGAAATGGTTGTAGAGACCACAGAGGCAGCTGCAAAAGCCTCTAGTCAAGGTGAGGATGACTCGTACCGTCTTAGGAAAGGAAGTCGTGGCGGACATTCCTTAGGTGTCCAAAGAAAATGCACTCTGAGAATCGGAGGATGAAGAATATTTCAACTTCTGTGCTAACATCTTTGGACCTGCTTCCATCATAGGGTCTGCTGCTTTCAGATCTCGCGACCGAGTCCCCCATCCCAAGGATATTCCAAATATAGGAAATACCTTCCGACAATGGCGTCTTGAGAAGGTTTGGTGGGATCAAGTCGCGAGGGTAGACAAGGCTGCAGAACCGGAGTTGAGTGTACTCGACCTTCGCTAGGTGGACCATGAATGTAAGCATTTTAGGATATTTATATGTGTGGCTTTCTCTTTCTTCTCCTTTGTCTTCCTTTTGCGAAAGCTCTAGAGCAAATTGCTTTGTTGGTGAATATCATCGACAACTTTTAGAGCTACGACAAGAGAAGAAGAACTCTGCATCTGAGTGAGAGAGATGGTAAGTCCTTTATTATTCATAGTCATTTTAGATTTGACTATTTATATAGTGCTTCTGAGATTTGTCATGGAAAAACTCATGACAAGGTATTGGTCGTAAAGAGCTTACGACCGAGGCTTTGTCGTAGAAGAACTTACGACTAGTTGAAGGTTGTAGAAGAACTTACAACCGATCGTCGATGTTCATATCCACTTTTGTCCTTTGTAGGTGAAAAGTGACACAAAGACCTTAGCCGACTCGCTCGATTATGAAAAGAGAGTCGAAAAAGCTAAGGATGGAAGTAGTGAGACCTCTCGAAGAAACTTGAGAAGCCATCTCTGCAACTAGAAGTTTGCGGGAAAAAATAAGCGATAAGTCTTGAACTTAAGATTTGCTTTTGTCTTTGACCTTTACAGACTCTCATTTCTTTTCGAAAAAGAAGATGAGATGAGAAGCTCGGACGAAGTTGGAGAAAAGGCTTGGTCATTCGGGAGTTTTCTCGCATCTCCAAGAATAAGGATCGAGGAACTCGAGGGTGAAAACTCGAATAACGGTAAGCAATTCTTTACATCGTTCTTTTCAGTATTTTCCTTTTCTAATGCTAATTTCTTTTTCAGAAATTCTTTGCGAATTGAGAAGTCTCGAGATGAAGTAAATGAGAAGACTACGATCTATAACGAGTCCGTCGCATTGCTAAGATGAATCACGAGAGGACATTAGATCATGGGAGAAAAAGCACTTTGAAACCATTGCTTCCCATCAAGAAGAGATCAAGAAATCGGATTCTCGACTAGTAGGTAAGAAATGCTTTTACCTACAATTATCTTTGTGTTATCTTCCTTTAGAAGTTTATTTTTGTTTGACCGGTTTTATTCTTTTCAGAACAAGTGGCCGAAAACAAGAAACTTCGCGAGGCTTCGACTCGTATCCAACAGGAGATGGAATCAATGAAGACTAGTCTTCAAGGCAACATCACACTCCTAAATAATGTACTTGGTGAGCTACATTCTGAGGGAAAAACTCCTCGAGAAGATACTGTAGCTGCTCACATAAGTACAATTGGGGAACAAGTCGGAACTTTGCAAGAAATGGTGACCACTCTAAAGGCTAATTAGGCTGAATCAATAAGGGAGGCAGTCGAAGCTGCAGTAAGTTACGCTTTGGCGAAACTTAAAGCCCATGACCCCCGCCTTAATGTGCAACCAATCGAAGCCGACTTATTGCCTTACTGAATCGAGAGGCAAGTCGTGCGATTGAGAAATGCAATCGATTGGCAAAAGGTGGCGGAGGAAATGCAACTAGGCACTCCCCTTGAGTAATCTTGTAACGACTTTGTAAAGCGAGCGGTTTACATTGATGAAATATATGATCCATCTTGTTTCCTGCAAATCATCTTGTCGAGTGGTTAGCAACCCGAAAGATCACTAACGAATGAAAAACCAAAGATTGAAGTTAAATTAATAACTTTATCGTAGGCCATCTTGTTTCCTGCAAATCATCTTGTCGAGTAGTTAGTAACTCAAAAGATAATAAGCGAATGAAAGACTAAGAATTGAAGTCAAATTAATAACTTTATCCTAGCCCCGACTATTTGCTTAGTTTGTTTAGACAATCTAAGTAAATAGTGTGTGAAATGGGGTTTCAAAACAAAGAGAGGTTTGTTTAACTTATAGTTTTGTTATGGTTGTCAAGCAGTCGTCGAAAGAGTAGAAGCGGCTCGACACTAGGAAGTTCCTTCTAGTGGGCGGGACCACGTCTTGCGAGAGGAAAGGCTTCGACTAGGTGATGTTACCATCTCCGACTAGTTTAATCGAACCAAGAACGACAACTTAAGTTAAGCAAGCGTCTTAGAGGACTTTAATAATTCGTTAGCCCTTTTTGGTGGACTCGATAAGTCTTTTCGATAGCAAAAGTGGGAGGCGAGCAGCGCTAGAAAGTTCCTTCTAGTGGGCGGGACCACGTGCGAGAGGAAAGACTTCGACTAGGTGTATCTCTTCCTTCGACCAGTTAAAGCGAAGCGAGTACACCAAAGGTGGTCGAATAAATATAAGAAAGTGCACTCTACTTAGAATATTTTTCAAAATTACTGAAAAAATAAACTAAGATGGGAAGAGTTGGCTTTGAGAACATTTTGACTAGATAGAACCCGAGCTCTCTGTATTGGCAACAAAAGTGAGTAACGAGTCGATGCTAGGAAGTTCCTTCTAGTGGGCAGGACCACGTGCAGAGAGGAGAGACTTCAACTAGATGATGTTACTTGCCTTTCGACCAGTGTAAAGAAAACTGGGTGTTTTGGATCATAGTCGAAAGATTATAAAAGCACTACTCAAAAAATAAGACAAAAGAGGTAGAAGGAACCTGGACCTTTATTGCCTGAGAGGTTGGTCACACATAGAATTTGCGTGGCGGTCGATGTTCCAAGAATTTGAGAGAACTGTCCATCTTCCATTGCTAGTCGTCTGAGACACGGCGAGTGACTTGACCAGCGTGTAAGGACCTTCCCACTTGGGAGAAAGTTTATTCGATTAGACTTGGATTGGCGAGCCTCAACACCAAGTCACCTCTGACAAGGCTGCGAGGCGGACCTTACGATCGTAGTATCTGCGTAGGGCTTGTTGGTAGGCTATTTGAGCGGATTAAGGCCATGTTTCTCTTTTCTTGAGTAGGTTAATGTCATCGCTCGAAGTTGTTCTGATCGGAGTTGTTGAAGGTTTCAACTCGTGTCATTGCAATTTTAGCTCGGAGGAAGCATGGCTTGACTCGAACACTAGAAAAAATGGTGTTTCTCCTGTCGCTCGACTAGTGGTCGTCTGAAGCGCCCATATCTGGAAGGTAATTCTTGTACCCAAGCCCCGGCGCTTAACGGTGATCGAAGACTCGGGTTTTAATTCCTCGCATTATTTGGCCGTTTGCGTTCGATTGCCCCATTGCTTTGGGGATGTGCAACGAAGCATAACATAACTTGGTACCCAACTCGTCGCAAAATTCACGAAATTTTGCACTTGCTAATTGTTTACCATTATGCGTAATTATCCGACTCGGAACTCCAAATCGGGTAATTACGCATCTCATCATGAACCTTTTCTTTGCTTAGTTGTTATCGATTCTGAGTTAAAGCTTGATCCATTTTGTGAGCGTGTCAATAGCCACAAAAGAATTGAAACCTCCTGGAGCTTTGGGAAGCGGTCCTAGGATATCGAGACCCAGTCACAAAAGGCCAAGAAAGAGGTATTATGCGTAATGCTTGAGTGGTTGGTGTATCATTTACCATGAAGCGGCATTGGACACACTTTTTAACCATCTCTTTAGTATCGTGCAGAGCTGTTGGCGATGAAACCTTGTCGAAAGGCCTTACAGACCAATGTTACATAGGAAGCATCGTCCCACAGATGCCATGTGTATATCATGAAGGAGTGTTATTCCTTCGTTTTACGGAATGCATCGCATGAGTATCCCTTGGGTTCCTCGTTTGTAGAGGACTCCTTCGACCAAAGTATATATTTTTGGCTTTTCGGGATAAACGATATGCCTCAAGATCATCCTCGGGTACGGAACCCTTGTGAAGATACTCGTAGATGGGAGTCATCCAGGTATCCTCATAATCTAGTGAGGCCATCTCAATAGGAGGTGTCTCTGGTTCTTCGACGAGACGGCTTTTAGTTGCTCCAAGAAAACTCCTTTTGGTACTGCAGATCGGGAAGAAGCCATCCGAGCAAGTTGGTTTGCGAGGAAATTATCCTTTCGAGGGATGAATTGTACCTCGAAACCTAGAAAATGCTTTTCTAGCTTACGTACTTTCGATAAGTACCGTGACATTATCGAGTTAGAGCACTGGTACTCTTTCCCAACTTGATTCACGACTAGTTGAGAGTCTCCTCTCACGAGTAGTCGATGAATCGAGAGTGCTTTCGCAGCTCGTATGCCAGCTAGCAAACCTTCGTACTCTGCCACGTTGTTAGTGGCCTAAAAGTTTAATTATATGGCATACTTTAAGGTTTCTCCGGTAGGAGATACAAGGACCACCCCAGCCCTCGAGCCACTTAAAGTAAGTAACCCGTCAAAGTACATCATCCACTTGTCGTGGAAATCATACTGGGGATCCTGAACAGGTTCAGGATTTGTCCATTCGGCGACAAAGTCTGCCAAGATCTGGGATTTTATGGCCGTTCGGGACACGAAATGGAGGTCGAACTCCCCAAGTTCGACTGACCATTTTGCCATGCGTCCCGCTGTTTCCTTATTATGGAGGATCGCTCCCAAAGGAAACTCGGGCAACACGACTATTTTGTGCGCTGAAAATAATGCATGATTTCCTCGAAGACATGAGGAGGGCATATAGAAGTTTTGGACACGAGGTAACGCTCCTTAGGCGTGTAAAACTTCATCGGCGTAGTAAACCGGTCGTTATGCGTTTTCACGTTCTATGACCGATCTTGCGCTTCTTTGCTGTGGCGTGGCAGCTAGGTAAATTAAGAGCGTCTCTTCTGGTTTTGGAGAAACCAGAACAGGAGCACTCGAAAGGTACCTCTTGACATCCTCGAAGGCAGCGTTTGCCTCGTTCGACCACTCAAAACCTTCATGTCTCCTGAGAAGTTTAAAGAAAGGTAGTCCTTTTTCTCCTTGTCGTGCGATGAAACGACTTAAAGCCGCCATGCACCCAGTGAGTTTACGGACTTCCTTTTTGTGGTCGGAGCGCATTTGGAGGATGGCCTTTATTTTCTCAGATTTGCTTCAATTC
Source organism: Hsuehochloa calcarea (assembly GCA_036346395.1). NCBI lineage: Eukaryota > Viridiplantae > Streptophyta > Magnoliopsida > Poales > Poaceae > Hsuehochloa > Hsuehochloa calcarea. Next base: position 34,838,551 of record CM070598.1, on the reverse strand, counting down.
CTCGTTCAGATACTAGGAATCCAAGCAATTTTCCTGAAGAAATTCCAAACACACACTTCTCGGGATTAAGTTTTAAGCGGTGCTTTCTGAGGTTGTCGAATGTTTCTTGTAGGTCAGTGATATGATTAAATTTCTTAATGCTTTTTACGACTAGATCATCAACATAGGCTTCCAGATTTCGGCCTAATTGAGATGAAAAAGTCGATTGCATCAAGCGTTGAAAAGAAGCACCGGCATTCTTTAGACCAAATGGCATTTTGACGTGCAAAAGGTGCCAAATGGTGTAATGAATGCGGTCTTTTCTTCATCGTTTAGACACATATTGATCTGGTGGTATCCAGAATATGCATCTAAAAAACTTAATATTTCACAACTGCGATAGAATCAACGGTGATCGTCTGAGGTAAAGGAAAATCATCTTTTGGACAAGCTTTATTAAGATCGGTGAAGTCTCACGCACATCGCCATTTGCCGTTTGACTTCTTGACCATTCTGAGGTTAGCCAACCACTGCTAGGTGGTTGACTTCTCTTATAAAGCTGCTTTAAGTAGCTTATCAATTCGATTTAATAGCATCTCGTCGATCGAGGGCAAATCTCCGTAATTTTTGTTTCTGGTACTTTATCGGTAGTAAAGCTAGCACGTGCTCGATCACCTCCACAGGGACTCGGGCATGTCGGATGCTTGCCGCGAAGACATCTGCGTTAGCTCGGAGGAAGGTGATGAGGTGTCTTCCTATTTGGGGTCGGAAGTCTCCCGTCTGAGCAGTCTTGAGGTTTCTCTGCATCGGAGGAACCTCTTTGACTTGTCGTTCGGCTTTGATGCGACTTTGAGGCTTCGACTTGCTAGTCGAAGGTGACTTTCTTCTCGAGTTGGTATTTGACCAACCATCTCGAGGATCGGCGATCGCGATTGTCGCCATCTTCTTGTCACAATGAATTGTGATCACTCCTTTGGGACTGGCATCTTAAAACATTGATACCCATAATGAGTAGCCATTAAGAATTTTGCCAAAGTTGGTTGTCAGAGTATGGCGTTATATCTGTATCGAAATCGACCACATCAAAGGAGAGTTTCTCTATCACGAAATTACTTGGTGAACCAAATGTTAAGGGAAGAAAACTTGGCCAATGGGTTTGGCGAAGACCGGTACAATTCCATGAAAAGAGTATCGTCTGCGGTCTTACCTTTGTCTGAGTACTTGCATCTCGTCGGGGCATTTGTAAACATATGTTCAAGGCGCCACCATCAACCAACACTCGATTGACCCGACGGTTGTTGATGGTGGGTTCGACCCTAATCGGATATCGACTGATCGATTCGAAGTGATCAGGCGATCACCCTTCTCAAAAGAAATGGTAACTTCCACCACTTGATAAATTATTGACAAGAGGAGCATCTATAGAGTTTACCTCTCGTCCGTGACTTTGAGTTGTCGTTTGGACTCGTATGTCGATGATCCTCCGTAGATGTGCTTAACGGTATGTTGCGGATCTTGGAGCGGCATCTCTTCATCATCCGAGCGACTTTTGGCCACTCGTATTCCCTACCTTTCGAGAGTGGGAGTGGCTCCTTCCGTTGTAGTAGTCCTCGAGCTTTCTTTGAAAAACTTCGGCGATTCTGGAGGTCGTGTCCTTCCTTTTTATGAAAAGGACACCACCTTGGTTTGTCGTTCTTTCGATCGGTAGCTTACCTTTGCCTTGATCGAGTGCGACTTGGTGGTTCGTGGCTCTTTATCTTTCCGACCAAGACCTCCTTGAAACCACGGTTTGTGGTTTTGACCCTTTATCTTATTCTTGGACTTCTTTGCTTTCTTGTCCTTTTTTCTATCAACTTCACCTAGCTCTCGAGGAGTATTTGCTTCTCGATCAATGGTGTTGTTCCACTCGACCACCTCAGAAGCAGTCGCATATCGATCGACCATCTCGAAGAGCTCGACCTTGATGTTGGGAGGATTCAAAGCAATATCCTCTGTTATCCTTCTACTACGGACTCCTTGCTTAAAAGCCCTGATGACAGATGAATCGGAAATTTCCGAAATTGAATTACGAACCTGACTAAAGCGTTTGATGAATTGACGCAAAGTCTCGTTATTGTTCTGTTTTATCCGGTGCAAGTCGTCTTCCTTTCGAGGCGGTTGTATGTGCCTTGGAAATTCGCGATGAAGGTCGCGAGGTGTTGCCAAGAGTAGATCGACTCGAGTGGTTGGTTTAATAACCACGATCGGCGGATCCTTCGAACACGATCGGAAGGTAATTTGCCATTACATGCTCTCCTCCTCCTGCTGCTCGGACAGCTGTTGTATAGATTTGAGGAAATTCGATGGGATTTTGAGATCCATCAAACTTCTCCATGTCTCTTGATCGAAAAGGAGGTAGCGGTGAGCGGCTCGAAGGTCGGTAAAATGCGGCATCCGTAATAACTTCTTAGCGTCTTCTTTGCGGGAAAGAAGGGTTAATGTCACCGGTGATCGTATCTGACGATACCCGATGTGGTGACTGTCTGTAGTAGGTCTCGATTCTACGAGGAATACTCCTCGTACTCCATCCGTTGCGATTTCCTTGTCGAGTGGTGAGCGATCACCTCTCAGGGGCTTCTTGATCATCGATCAATCGAAACATATTTCTCGAGTAGGAGATCGATCGACTTATGGCGTGTCGATTTCTCGTGGTGAAATGTTTGATTGGTAGTAAATGAGGAAGTCGCATTGCTACGACTACGAATGATGTCGACGAGTACTTCGATCTTGTCATCACGGTTTGAAGCCTTTGCGCAATCTCTTCAGCGAAGAGATCGTATCCTGGCGTTCGAGCAAGCTCTTGAGTGGGATTTTGAGCAAGTCTTTGATGTCACAGAGTTCTTGTACCTCCTTCGGTGATATTGGATGCGCCAGGCAGGTTCTTCTGGGCTGCAATTTTATTCCGTCGGATGGCCTCAAAATTCTCCTCATCAGATACTTGAGGCCTTCCCAATGGAGTGCGAGAATGTCGAGGATTTCCCTTGCGCTCATCAGTGTATTGGTTCTGCCCGCCATCGGTGATGCCCTGGCCACTACCACGAGGGGGCGTAGTGCGTAATCTTCGGGGAGTGTTCTTATCTCGGCCTCCATAAGGTGACCACGATCGAGGAAGGGCGAAGACCTCCGTTGATGATTCTCACTTGCGCTCGAGGCCTCCCGCTTGAGGAGTACTCGAGAGACACCATCTGGCGACTTGGAGTAATCCCCTCGGTGGGGAACTACAGGTTATAAGCGTCTCCGTCCGCAAATGAGATTGGCGGAGAGACGGTCGAATTTGCAGGAAAAGCATGCTTGATCCCACTCCCTCTGGAATTATCCTGAGAGAAAGGATCACCAGATGTTGGTGAAGTCTTGGAATGGTGGCTCTCAGAACTTGTCTCACCAAGTCGGACCGTCTTAGGGGGACTTGGACACTTGGAGGAAAAACTCTCGTCGTGTTGTAAGTCCTCCTGGGTGCGGTTCTGGTCGGATTGACCCTTGTCCTTTGAAGGAATTGGCTCCTCTGTTGGACGTATCGTTGTGGGGGATAAGGATCCCTCCTCAACTCTATCGATGGGATGGTTTCCTGGAGAATGATCTCCGAAGGCGACATCACCATCAAAGGATGCATTGCTCGGCTCATAGTTGAAACCGGCATCCATGTCGACGTCTGCGTAATCTGCCAAGTCAAACCAGTTCTCCTCGTTCCATTCCCCTGCCATGAGTGCATGAGATTTGGAAAAAGAGAGTATGTTGACAAGAGATTACCAGAAGATCCCCACGGTGGGCGCCAACTGTCGGTGTATTAGAACCGATCTTACGTAAATATTGTTTGATTCGGGGGGTCTCCTAGAGATGAAATCACGCAGAGCGATTGACACGGGATTTTTATACAGGTTCGGGCCTTCTCCGGGGAGAATAACAACCCTACTCTTGTGTGTGTGTGGTATTGACTGTATTCTCGACAATCAGGCCAGAAACTAAGACTATTACAAAGAGCAGTACTTGTTTTTCTCCTTGACTGTCTTAGATTGGCTCTCTGTCCTCCTCCCCTTGTCCTTCTGATTGATGCCCTTCTATAGTCGTGTAGGAGTAGCCGTTTTCCCCTGCTCAAGAGGCGCCTAATCAAGTCAGTAATGAGTGCATGATGGCAGTAATTACCGGCGTAGTGGCTCCTTCACGCCGTTTGGCAGTTATCTTTCAGATGTAATGGGGTATTTAAGCACTATTACTACGCGGAATAATAGTGCATGTGGACCGCCTGAATTCCTTAATCAATTGGTCTCGCTCGCTTGTAGATTTTATTGATTATAAGGTGGTCGTGGTTGACCGTAGCGGAACTTACGCAGGGACTTCATTTGGTCGTACAAGTTACAAGTTGGGTAATGGTCGTAGAAGGACTTACGACTGGGTAATGATCGTAGAAGGACTTACGACCAGGTAGTGGTCGTAGAAGAACTTACGATCATGACATAGTCGTAGTAAGACTTACGACTATGGGGGTGATTGTAGGAGAACTTACAATCACTTGGTAGATCCCTCCCTTATAAATATAAGGGGTACTTCTGGGGACTATGTGACATCATATTTACCCATAATAAGAATTATAGATAAAAGATAAAATGAGGATTATCAGATCCTCGTCAGAAAGCAATTTGACAAATCTATTTTTAATTGATTAAATAACAGCGAGACAACAATAATAAATATAATTAACAACCTAGAGATGACTACCCAATAGCCATCACATTATAGCACGAATTACCTATTCGTACCACCCGAAATCAAGTTTTATCAAAAACTGTTGAGTCTAACTGTTGTAAAGACCTAACCAAGCATGTCCATAACCAAGGACTTGGCTATTCGAATAGATTATACCCTGCAGGGGTGTACCAATGTACCCACACGCAAGACCGCCTTTTTGCCACATGATTTAGCACACTTCCTTTGGTATGCCGGCACAGCTAAGTCCTACGAGACGCTTTCCAATGGATTGTACTAATTACGAGTCGCACGTATGGGGGTTGGCCCTTAGTGAGCCGCCGTTACGGGCTCCCACTAAGGACCCACACGTTGAGTCGGACGCACCGGCCCAGCCGAAGCAACTGCGGGTGCTCCTTTGTATGGCGAACCTAGAAAGGAACCCATCCCTCTCAACCCAAACAAACATTCTCTTTTTCATACCACCAGCGACTTCAATAATTAAAACCTTCCAAAGTACTTAGTCAAGCGAGGTCACATATCCCTCTCGTGTGGTTAGCACGCAAAAATGCTTGGGTCAGTGTCCAAGATGTTCGGTCCTTGTTGACTTGGGCACCATTCACAGACCCAATAACCACACCATCGAACCAATGTGCCCAAGTCTAAAATATTTCACTTTCAGTTTTAGTTTTCCAAATACAATTACATACATGAGTATCCATACTCAAATAATTATAGTGATGATAAAATGATCATCGCCGAAGCGATGATCCCCATTCTACCGTTCTAAGCATTTCTAAGCAACACCAACTTGCAAACTAAGTAGAGTTATTAGAGCCCATCCATCGAACTCCAAATCACAGCGAATACAACCTAGGCTCAGTGGTAGAGAATGAAAATTTACCTACAATTTATGCAACTATAGAATCAACTACTCGATCGATAATTTAACAACAAAATAGAGCATGCATACATATACTTTGCAAACAAGATAATAGATTTTGAAAGTAATGGGATCAATATGATCAAATGGAAATAACTGCTTGCCTTGCTGAAGATAACTTTCTTGCTGCAGATGATCACTCATGTAATCAATAAAATCATCGGAACCTATTCGAAAGAATCGAAAGTACAATAAGAACGAATAATACCGAAAAGACCCAAAAATACAATTTCGTTCAAAAATCATGAAAAATTCACAGAAGGTAGATCATGATTTTATATGAATTTAGCAACAAAAATCAATTGATTTTGATATTTCATGCAAAAGGTATGCCAGCTTGAAAGTCGATTTTTAAAAAATTCCAATAATTTGCTAGCTGTCACTATTCATCCAACAATAGAAGTTTTGACGAAAATTTTCAGAGAGGTGGTGCACATAAAATTTTTATGGTAGACAGAGCACCACATGAGATGATCAACGAAAAATGATTCACCTCATTCGGAGCTAAGATGAATTTTCTATGATTTTTCCAAGACAAGAAAGTAGTGCACAAGATAATTGTAAAATCAGATTTTCAGAGATAGCAACATGCTCAAAACCTATTTTACACTAAAGTACAGTAATTGAGGAAAATAACAAAATTGAGTTTACTAAAATTGGAGCTACAGAGAAATACTTATGCATTTTTGAAGTTGAAATAAATTTTAGAGCAATAAAAGTATTAAACCCAAAGCAATTTTACCAAAAGTATTTTTTGGAATAGTAACATGGTTCAAACCATTTTTACAATAAAGTACATGCAAAAAGGAATCTAGCAAAATTTGAATCATCAAATTTGGAGCTAAAATGAATTACTTATGCAATTTGAAGTTAATGCATTTTTTAGTTCATAAATAAAGCATTTCAGATTTTACAAAATCATAAACGAATTTTTAGACCCAAATAGATCCTAGCCACGATGCATGACCGATGGGCCTTAAACGATGCATTTTCCATTTTGAAACCGAATAGAATTTTTGGCCTGACAGGTGGGGTCCACATGTCATACTCACGGCTCATGGAATAGTGCGTAGACTCACGGTCCATGGCCGGTCCACGAGATTCCAGCCCGTGCGCTATACCCTATGGCCCACATGTCATACACTGCGACAATCGGGATTAAAACCTCGCTTACTGTGCTTGGCCCCACATGTCAGTCACACCAGAAATCCGAATAAGACAGCCATTAACTACTAAGCAATCATTATCAGTTAATGAGCGAGATTTGGTCTTAATGACCTTGCTACAGTATTGTCGGAAATCCAACAATACCGTCATGGCTTCGCCGGGCTCTCGCCGGCGTTCCCGGGCACGGCGGTGCTAGTCAAGGGTATGGACGGGTTCACAATACTCTATCGCACCCAACGGTGGTACTCACGGTGGCTGATCTGGCCCGAGGCGGCGGCGCACCGGAGAGAGGCGGCGGGGAGCTACGGCTAAACGTGCACGACACAAACGAGCTTCGCATTGTCTAGGGAAGCGGGTGCCACAGCATCAACAAGTCGCAGAGAGGCTACCTGAGCGAGGGAGAGACTCTGAGGGGGTCGAAGTCGAGCCAGCGACGAGGAGGGTGACGGTGGCGTGGTGCTTCACCGAGGAGAGCTCACTCTGGTGAAGGAGACAGGGAATGAGTGGTAGAGAAAGCACAAGGGCAGTCCACAGATGGTGTACAAGCAAGGAATCGGCCAGCGGCTTACCTTACTGGAGATGGGGAGGAACGGAAGCTTTGCGGCCAAAAATGGGTCAAACTTGGATTTTCTGGGCTCCTGTGAACCGATGGCAAAATAGAGTGAGGGGAAAGATTAAGCAGGCCAAGGCACGACCAGTGACGCACTTGAGCGAGGACGGGACTCACCGGACACAGAGTTGGCACGGAGGCGGCTCCGGGTGCGAGTTCTGCCACTGAAGAGAGCTCGACGGTGTTCCGGGCGCTACAAGCCAAGGCAAGGCCTCGCGTTAGCAAAAATGGAACTAGGGAGGAACGGAGATGGACCAGGAGGCGGAAGCACGAAGCTTACCCGAGAGAGAGCCAAGATCTCGCCTCCTTTCCCTCGGCCACCGAGAGGGAAAGTGAGAGCTAGCAGGCGAGGGAGACGGAGTTATAGAGCTCCAACAACCGGGAAGGAGATGGCATGAAGAGGCGATGCTCCAGGAGTGGTCAGCCGGGGCGGTGGATCCACGGTGTCAACGGAAGCGGTGCAGAGCTTCTGCGGCGCGTGGCGAGTGATTCCTGAGCGCGAGCGAGCTGGAGAAGACGGGTCTGATGAGCGGGCCCTGTGATGTCAGTGACTCATGGTGCAGCGCAGGAGTGGCTTGGTCCGATGGGTCTGGGCCGTTCGATTGGAAATGGACGGCTCGGATCCAGAAGCAAAACGGCCGAAGTGGTTCTAACGGGTGCAAGATATGGACTGGAGGATCTCCATCGGACGGCTCACACGCGACGCGGTTAGCTGGTTGGGCTGAACCGAGGAAGCCGGGTCGGAGTCTGACTCGGGTTCGAGCCTAAGGAACAGTGATTCTAGATTTGGATTAAAAAGGCTGAGATGATTTGGGAATTTCCAGAGGTTGCTCCACGGCTTCAAAAATTCTGAAATTTTTACTGAGTGATCCTGACTGCAAGATAAACTGTGTATAAATTTTCCAGAATTTTTCATGTAGTGCATTGCTTGCTAGAAAATTCACAAGCTGCTGGATAGTGGGTTTGACCAGAAGGATAACATGTTTGACCAGCCTTAAAAAATGGCAAATAATTGAACAATCTAGTATTGACAATCTGAATCATGATGTTGAAGTACGGAAGAACTTTCAAATCTTTTCACCCTTACTAGATGAATTTGCTAACGCTCAATTGAAATCTGATTATATGGATGAACTTTGTTTGATTCCAAAGGTTGTAGATTTGCTCATATGTGCTACCACTGCAAGTTTACAACTTCATATATTTGAATTGAATAAATGCTTCACTTACATTTGCAAAAATAGTTGCAATAATTGCGGTGTGAGAAATTTTGTTTTGCTCGTTAACATATATGATTATTCTTGTGCTAATAATACAATAAGCTTTTATGAACGCTGCTGTTTTAAAACATTAATTGTGCAACAACGAAGAACCGTTAAAACGGATGACATATACATATACCATGCATACACCTTGACTTCTTTGTTACCCTATTTTCTGGTTATCAAAAGCCGAGGACGGCTTTGTTTTCAAGAAGGAAAGGATGATGAGAACATGACCCCTATGGATACAACAATATTTGCTATGCTCGTTGTTCCAATTACAAGAGCCCGTATACTTCACTTAGATTATCAGGTGAGCTCGTTTTTAGGAGTACCTTTATATTACATGAACTATATGATATTGCCTAATAAATATGTTGTTATTTTCAGGAATAAAAGACAGAGAGTGGTTGATTTGCAAGGGTTTGAGCCGGACCTATTTTGGAATCCAATTCGGCCACCGGAGACAACACCAACTTCAAATATGCATAACTTTTACAAACGGAGTCCGTTGGAGTTCCACGAGTACTTGATGGAAAGATTATCTCGTCATATTTCTAACGGATCCTGCCCCACCTCCAAATTCATTTTGTGCAAGTCGGAATCTCCAAAACAATCTGGCATGTGACAGCCCAATAGGTCTATAGTAAAAAGGCTATAACTTTTGTAAACAGAGTCCGATTCGGGTGTTCTTGGGCTTGTTGGAAAGCTTACTCCGAGAGATTTACAATGGATATAGCCTCACCTCCAAATTATTTCTGTGAACTTCAAAATCATCAAAAGAAAATACTACATCACCTATTTAGGCCAATTTAGGCCTTGTAATCGTACCGGAATTGGGCCATACGCTAGCGGGCCACCTAATGAAGCCCATACTATTCACATGAACAGTACCATATCTATGAATAGTGCATAAATAGTCTCACCCCCTATTTTGTTAGCTATGTGCGGCTTCCCCTTCCCTATATAAGGAGGTCGCACCCCTCTAGTTTTCTCGGATTTCGTTTGATTAGTTTCTCCATTGTGAAAACTCTCGTTCTTCGCTTGTGTCGACTAGAGCAACCGTAAAGGACCTCTGCGGAATCCCACCTTTTGAACTCAATCATATATTTGCAATTCAGATTGTGTTTTACCTTGTTCTTTCGTGCTTCTTCGGTGTATGCAGGAATTGATCTTCGTAATCAGGTCATCCGGGTATTCGTGCACGGTTGATAACGACTTGTCGAGTAGTTCGTGATTCGTGGTTTCGGACCTTGCGAGTTCGTAGCGGGATCGTGAGAGTTGAGCGACTTCTACCGAATTTATCTTCTCATCGAAAGATCGGGCCAAATCAGGACCTCCGAGGTTCATCAACGCTGCCACACGATTCCTCCTCGGAGCCACTGCCTCGTGGACACGAATTTTCTTCAACCCAATTACAATTCAGTCGCTGGCTATATATGGATGCTTTGGCTGTCATTCACCTCACTCTTTATTTCATCTTCTCCTTTCCTCCAGTCTTAAACAGAATGTCTTCGGCCTCATCTAACTTTAGAGTGAGCAGACCATTAGAATCATTGTGGCAGCACCTGGTTTGCCCTCATTGCAGGGATCCGGTGAATGTGTTCACCTCGCATACACCAACGAATCCATCCCGGGTATTCATGAAGTGTTCAAATCTTATGATAACTTGTGCCTAATTATCCCGAAGGAATTCCATTCGAAACAGCATGTTGTTGTTTTTCACTTGAAGCTGTAATTCTTTTTCAGAACACAACATGTCGATTTTGGCAGTGGACTGATGAAGCAGTCCCAGTGGTTCGAGATATTGCAATACAAATTGCTGCCTTGCAAGAAGACTCCTGTGGTGTTCCTATATTTCGTCTAGTGGCTCGACTGGATCACCAATGCAAAATGAAGAGGATAGACTTAAAAGACTGGATGAAAGGATATAAAGAGTCGAGAAAATACTTCAAAAATTAGTTAAGATAGTTAGTTTTATGGTCTTTCTTCTATTATTTGTTGTTCTTACCAAGTAGAAGTTCAGTTGTAATGAGATTATAATATCCACTCTTTATCTATACATCGGAGTCCTTCATGAATGAGAATAAACCAGTAACATTATCTACGCACGCATTACATAAAATGATGTATGCCTTTGCGATGTTGTTGTACTCCTCTGTATCATGTATGACTCTATCTAATTCCGTTTTGAATACTTTGTGTGGGAATTCATGAAACCCTAACTTTCGAAACCTAAAATTCAAATTTTGGAGACCTAAATCTTTAATGTTCGAGACAATTTCAGAACACTTACTTTTCAAAATGACATGACCACATCACTTCTCTCTGCAAAGCCAGACATGACCACTCGCTGCAAAGTAAGACGTGACAACACTCTGCCTCGCCTACTTTTCAGACCGAAAAGACTGGATTCTGCAAAGCAGGATATGACTTCTCTTTGCAATACAGGATGTGACTACTTTATGCAAAGTAAGACGTGACAACACTCTGTCTCGTTTGCTTTTCAGACCGAAAAGACAGGACTCTGCAAAGCAGGATATGACTTCTCTGTACAAAGTAGGACGTGATCACTCTCTGCAAAGTAAGACGTGACAGCATTCTGCCTCCTCGGCTTTTCAGACCGAAAAGACAGGACTCTGCAAAGAAGGACATTACCACTCTATGCAAATAAGACGTGACAACATTCTGTCTCGCCAGCTTTTCAGATCGACATGACAATACACTGCCTCGCTAGTAACTTTTCAAAAAGACAAGACACACACCCTGCTTTGCAGGCTACTCACATGAATTTTACCACACCATGCCAACCCTATGGCTTATAAAAAAGGTGAAAGGCATCTGGAAGAGAACACTACACAAGCAAACCCAACACTACACCAGAGCTTGCTTCACCACGTCGAGATGAACAATATGCAGAAGAAGTTGTGGGACAAGATGGAGAAACAATGAGACGAGATCCGTGAACAAGCAAGGGTTGCTGTGGCCTGGGACGAACAAGCGAAGCGTGCCGGGAGGTCACCTCCCCGCAATGACGGCCCCCCGTAGCAGCAACCCCATCTTGAACGTTCCAGCCGAGCCTTCACCGCAACACCCACTCGAGGAGGAGACGCCGCCCCTCTGTTGGTGCGGGGACACATACAAGTTCTTCAAATCCAAGCAGCGGCTCAGCTTGGGCATGCGTTACTGGGGTTGTGCGAACTACTCCTGTAACTATCCTTACCGTGGTTGGGATACGAGCAGCTATCGGCAGCTAGTAAGGACTAGTTACAATATGTTCTCCTACCATTTCTCTTTCAAAGTATGCACTAACAACCTCTCCCGTCCACCCGTAGTCTCCGGATCCGCTATGTGGCTACCGCAAGTGGATTGACCAAGAGATCTACCCATGCGACCAGTGACAAATTGACTACGAGGAGTGGGATACCAAAAGGGCCCGCGATATTCGGGAGGAGGAGCAACGCATGATGAGTAAAATGAGTGTATCTGTCGGGAGACGAAATCTCATCTCAAGGTGTGCAGGTGCAGGGAGTGCGAGGCTCGCGAGAGGGAGCGCGAGAAAAAGAGAGAAATGGTGGCCAAGGCTAGAGAGGCCGGCAAGGAGTACAATGCTGAGCTCACAAGGAAGGGTAAATAGCCCCGGTCCACACAGTAGGTCAGGCCATTTCGTACTAGTCCCCCGAATGTCGAATTTATTTACATTCCAAAAGGACGCACATGTATCATAGGAGTACTTCAGTTTGTTGCATCGTGCATGATGTTGTTTCTTACGCATGTAACTAAACCCTGTGCGATGTGTAATTCCCAGCTTTATTATAAAGTCTGTTTTAATTGACAATTGCAAATCTCGTCGTCTTTTTGCATTCAATTCTTCGTGTAGCAAGACATCCGACAAAAAAAAACTATTCTGAAGTAGGTATGAAATGGTCTATGACCCCAAAGTGACGACGAGCAACACTTATCATTGCAATAGTTTTTCATGACCCGACTAAATTCAGTTTCAAATCTTGTCTCTTTACAAAAACATGAGTTACAATCAAAGGAAATTAATTTGGATCAGAAGGATTAATCGAGAATTGAAATTCCATAGTTTAAATTCCATAAATGAAGTACAAATTAAATTCAACCATGAGCTCGATTCATAATTTAGCAATCCAAATGCAATGACGCATGCGAAAGTGAATAAGTACAAAAAATAAAATAAACAATTTCTATTTTATTGAATTAATTAAAGCTTAATAGCAAAATTCCAGAAATAAAAAACATTTTAAATGAATAAAATAAGCTTCAATTAAATTAAAATTTATTTTATTAAATCTATTCATATTCCAAAGATTTTTATATGATTTTCTTAAAATTTTAGATTTTTTTTGAATTTTTTCTCTTTCCTCTTTTTGCTTGCTGCGGCTGTGTATTGCAAAGATGTCACTCTTCTTCTTGCCGGGATGTGCACATGCTCGAGGCGGCTCCAAAGAATAGGGCAAGGCCGGGCGGCCGCCCAGTGTAGCCACGGTGATGCCACCCCGGCTTCTTCGACAAACGACGCGACCAAATGTGGCTCGGCAAAGCCTCCTCTTCGCTCAAGGCTCGACCTCCCACTCTGCTCTCCCACTCTCGGTCTCCCTCTCTGCTCTAGCCTCTAGCCTCCAGCTCTCCCACTCAGCGGCTCCGGCAATCATGCACCCTCGCTGCTATTAAAGTGAGTTTGCACACCACCTGTTTGATACAATGCCTCAATGAACCACATTCTTACATATGTGAAAAAAATTCTTTAATGGATATATCGTCATCCACCTTCCCACCTTGCTGAGGACAATGTGAGATTGATTGTTTCATGCCCATTTGTAATTTTAGGATCAATCGATGCTATAATATATTGTAGTAATGTGATTTCTTGGTTGTAGTATTGTAGATCTCATGTAGGAGAACCTCACCACTGCACACCAAGTGACTGGCCCAAGATGAAACAAATGACCTTCAAGTGCGAGTCCGGGGCGTCGTCTCGAATATGGACTCAATGGATTACATACAACATATTGTGGATTTATAAAAGAAACGCAAGGAGAACGCCTGTATATCGTCGACCTCATGGGAGAGAGGAGGTGCCACGCCGCATGCCAGTGAGACCGCGACTCGCCCTACCTAATATTTTGTCCTGGATCCGCCACTGCACATGCTAGTTCTCCCTGGCGCAGCAACTTGCTTACTGCTTCTCCCTAACACAGTAGGCGGGTGCAAATACTAAATTTAGTTTTTTTTGGGTGTAATTAGGGGCTAACAGTTTCCAAAATTCGACCAAATCACCAAACCACGCCTCAATTCCTCCCTTCTTACTTGCAGTCCAAGTCGGGTCTACTTGCATACAAGTCCCCACCCCCACCCCATACCCAACTTGTCACCCAGGTCAGCCGCCACCCCCTCCCCTCCCCTTCCCTCCCCTCCTAGGGTTTCCCCGCCGATGGGCACGCCGGAAACGTCGAGGGAGCCGTGCCCGGACCGCATTCTCGACGACGTGGGCAGTGCCTTCGGGATAGGCGCCGTGGGCGGCTCCGCCTTCCACTTCATCATGGGGCTCTACAACTCCCCCAACGGCCACCGCCTCTCCGGCGGCGCCCAGTCCGTCCGCATGAACGCGCCGCGCGTCGGCGGCAGCTTCGCCGTCTGGGGCGGCCTCTTCTCCACCTTCGACTGTGCTATGGTCTACGCGCGCCAGAAGGAGGACCCCTGGAACTCCATCTTCTCCGGAGCCGCCACCGGCGGCCTCCTCTCCATGCGCCAGGGGCTCCTAGCCTCCGGCAGATCCGCGCTCTTCGGCGGCGCCCTCCTCGCGCTCATCGAGGGCACCGGCATCATGCTCAATCGTGTATTGGTCATGCCGCAGAACCTCCCGCCGCTCCCCGGGGAGGATCCCGGCCTCCCCGCGCCCGTAGGCTTCCCGGGGATGCCTCAGGCGTCGCCCGTTGTGGTTCAGGAGGCCGCGGTCCCTGAATTGGGCTCTACTGGGTGGTTCGGTGGCTTGTTTCGGAGGAAGCAGGAGAAGGTAGCTGCTCCTGGTGGTGACCGCAAGTCGGAGATGTTGGAGAGCTTCGATACGCCCAGCGCGCCCATACCCACCTTCGAGTACAAGTGAAAAAGGTGTGATTTTTATTCGATTTTTCTCGTGATTTCGCTAATTGATGTAGATTTAATTCACTTTTGTGGATTGCCGATTGCATTGTTGTTATTTAGATAGGAAAGATACGACCTTCGATAGATTTGAGTTAGTTCTTGTTGTATTAGTTTGTACTATAGATCAATGGGTAGGATTAGGTGCTGTGGGATCAATGCCACTGTAGCTGGGCACAAATTGTTCCTTCAGATTAAATTATCTAAGTCAACAGTGAAACTTACATAGTGTTTTGGCCCCGCCTTGCTTCCAATGAGCAGATTGGTCTCAATGGTTTTATCAATGAGGAAGTTTATATCATGTTCGTTTGTTACACTGGAGATGTGGTGTTTGTTACACTGGAGATGTGGTGTTGCATTTGTGATTTATACTGTAATTGCTCCAGTCCAGTACCACATCATCCAGGCCTCTATGGCTTATCCCATGGTTCATGCACCGCTGTTGGTTCGTAGAGTGTGTTGATGTGTGTACCACATATTGGCAGTCACCTTTTCCATTTAGCCATTTGTGGGCTTCCTCTTCTCTGCTTTTGATTGTATGCTCGGCAGAGTTGGGATCCTGCAATTATATTATAACTGGACAACATTCTATGTATCAGGGAATGCTGTCGTTTTCTGGTCATCACTGTTCGATGCTGCTGATTTAGCTTCATTATTGTCGATGCAATCATCCTCAACCTTGTCATCGCCTAGCAGAGAGTGTTCAGCTAGTGCGAGCCAACAGCCCTGGCCTTGCCTCTGTTCCCACAGATATCACTAGAGTGCTGACTAGTTTTGTGCCATCACCACAGCCTATTTCTAGTGAGGATTTAGGAAACTTTGAAACTTCAGGTCTTCATCCACTGGTGGGTGGCTAGAGGATTGTATGTTAGGAAGGAGACCAATGAAGGAAACACAATCAGGGTAACACAAAATATGTAGGAGACCAATGAAGGAAACACAATCAGGGTAGCACAAAATATGTATATCTTTTATATGCTCAGCAAGCTGTTGCCACTTACCATCATTTACATTCAAGTAACGGTGTAAACATGGCTGTGTTGCATGTGGGATACACCTTTTTCCTTTGTTATATAAGAGTTCATTTCTTTATGTTCTGCTTGATATTTTTGGGACGTTTTTGTTAAGTTGTTGCAACTTGCAAGTCCTTTGAGTTTCGTTTTAATGTGGATGTGGGCCTACTTATATATATTTATGTTTGCTCTAATGGGTGAGAAAAACATACTGTAGAGGTATCACAAAATTTTACTGATGGTTTCATGATGGTTGAATTGTTGAGTCGTTGGTTTGTTGTTTGGTTCACAGTTCACACACCATTTGTTCACTTGTTAATTGTTAATGTTTTGTAATGGCTCCTGTGAATGGATTTTGTGAAATAATTTTGCTTTCACAGGTTTGTAATGGTATAAATTGGAAGTTTTTTTTGAACGATATTTCCCAGTAGAGAAGATGTGTTGCATGATAAGTACATCAATTTGGAATGACCTGACCAGGAACAGTCAAATTGCTAAGCAAGTGCCTTAAACTTTTAGTTCTAGTGACACTGGTGATATAGCTTTTCTGTTTATAACAAGAAAAGTCTGAAATTTGTAAGTCCAATATTAGGAAATAGTAAAGATAAAACAATATTGGAAAATGTGTTTCAACCAATTAGACCAGAGGAAAAAAATATATTGAATGTTGTACCAATCTCAACGCACCTGAAGGGGTAAGGGATCACCATCTGCCCTTGAGGGTTGCTTTAAAAGTTGTGCAATTCACTGTTGGGAGAAGCATTGAAGCACCTCCCTTGTAATATATATCGTTTGAATTAAAATTATTTTGTGGTATTAGGTACTTAAGTAGAAAGGATCAACAGGCATCCTATTTATAGGCACTGCTGTACAAGCTATTAAAATTCTTGAAGTTTATTTGAGTTTTGTTCTTATGAACAAAACTAATGGAATCTTTCAAAATTAGAAGAATTTTTGTTGACAAAGACTAAAAAATGTATACAGTTGAATGTTGATTGTAAAAAGAAACAGAATAGCTGATCACCGTTTGTTGCTCAGTGGGATTCTCCTTTTTCTTAAGCATGCTTATGGTGCAGATTTACGTGTCTTGACCAGGGATAACAGCTTCCTGTTTGATGGTATCCTGTTATCAAGCATGTCACAAAAAGTTTTGAAGTTCGACAGTGAAGACATAAATTCTGGAGCCATTTCAAATTTTATATTATCGTTTTGGATTTACTGCCCTCACTTGATGTTATGAAGTAATATATAGGCAGATCATGTTTTAAAGTATTTGACTGTAGAGAACTTAGCATCTGACGTAGTTTATGGGACTTGTCAATTTGCTTCAAGCATAAATAGAATCAGGTTTCTGCTTACTTTTTTATACTGAACTAGCCAATTTGGAACTTGCCGTTGTCATAGGCCGCAAATACTGCTCTGTTTACAATTACTGCACCAAGTATTGCATCTGCTGTTAACTAAAGGTACAATCTAGCACAAACTCTAGCTGTTTTTCTGATCCTTGGATTTGGTCATTTGGGAGATAATATTCGTTGATTCTGTTAGGTATTTTTTTTAATTTTTTTTTTGAGGTTTGTCAGCTATGAAGGTTTTGATATTTTAACTGGATCCACTAATGATGCATTTCTGATAAGGCTGGTATTGATATGAACATGGCTCCTAACTCCAAACATTGATGTGTTTCATCGCCTGCGAAATTGTATTTCTTGTGTACCAAGGCAGTACTAGACTTGATATTCATCATACATGCTACATACATGGCATGTCCTTGTGTTTTTGTTGCTGAGTCAGTTAACCGTCTGAGAAAGTCAAGTATGTTTTCATGTGTGAATTGTGATGTCTGTCTGGAGTGATTTTTTTGGCAGAGGGGTAGAGGAAATAGATGGTATATTTTTGTGCGTGCACATGCTGTATTTGTTAATTCATTCCACATTATAAATTTTCTGGCTTGCTGTCACCAGTGATGACTGATGACTGTTTCAACTTTCAACAAGGGGTGCGTAATGTTGTGTGGTTTGTGCATGTAAATATTGGAGTGTGTTCCCTTACCGTGCATTGATTTTTTTTTTTGCTGTTGGCCTAATATCCTTCAAGCTCACGAGTTCTTTTTTTCGTTTCCTGTTGTGTAGGTCAGATCATTCTACTACTGCTTGGGAGGGACACCAGATCTTTCAGTATGGAGCAGAAGTTTCAAATGATTTCTAAGGACGAGGGGACAATGGGTTGTCAGATAACATCAAGCATAAGCTCGAGTTTCAGGACTCAATTGATATGTGCGATTTCGCTAGGATTACATAAATGTTCTGACAACCTTCCTCTTAATTACGTATAAGTTATCCTAACGTTATGAGCTTTTAGTTGTTATAGTATGCTCTATCGAGAGTGAATTTACTCGAGATGTCTTTATTCCTTAGGTTGGTATCTATAAAGGTTCAATTTTGATGTGTGAAACTGAGATTCAGCGAGTATTTTATGATTCTCACTACGCCTTTGCTGATCCTTTGCCTTTGTTCTTTTGGCACACGTATCTCTGACATACTGTGCGCGCTATGGAGTTACTGCCGCGAGGAAGAGATTGCTTCTCCAGAAATTATCTTAGGTTCTCATTATATTTTCTGTTGATGCAAGTTGTCTTGCCTAGCAGCCGCTTGGGCCTACTAACAGAACAAAATTCAGCGATGACTCGTAATAATCGCCAATAACCAATGCGTTGCTGGGTTAGTAACAGCAATGGGTTGTCAGAGTTCCTGCACCTCCAATGACCCATCCACCAAATACTACCCTACTGGATGGCTCGATGCGACCCGAAGCCCAGAACACAGACTACCTGTAGACCCTAGGGAAACCATCACTGCTCGCCAGCCCATATCAATTCCAGGCCTTCCGAGCCGTTCACTCATCAGTTTTCCTCCTCCAAGAGTTTCCGGCTTGAACTTTCTGAAACCCTATTTTTTTATTTAGACTAAATTTTGCAAAACTATATATGTATGGGAACATATCTAGTGCTAATGGGTAATTAAGTGCTAAGCTAATGATAATCTTGACTGCTAGATCATGCAGCGTGTTTAATGTAGAGCATTGGTGGTGGGAGTATGCAGGTTGTTTAATGCAGACGCATTAATGAAGGCGCATTGAAGGTAGGAGTATGGAGAGTGGTTAAATGGTTTGGAGGTGAGAGCCCTATTAATCTTGGTTGTTAAATCTATATCCAACGGTCAAGATTGTCATTAGCACCTTAGCACTCAATTACCCATTAGCACTATATATATATATATATATATATATATATATATATATATATATATGACACCCGTTTCGTACTCCCGGGAGTACATACTCCCTTTCAAATATACCACTTAAATAAATATATTATACGTATTTATCATTTTCAGTATACTTAAATACCAATTATAAGATACTCCAATGCGACTTGATTGAAAAAATTTCATTGGAGTCATTTATTTTTGCTATATACCCTTTTTCATATATAAAAGAAGTATACACACAAATTTAGCTATAAAGGTGGACTTTAATGATTTGTTTCATAGAACTCACTTTGGGGTATCTTATAATCATTATTGGAGTATGCTTAAATAGATAAAGAGGTATCATCATACGATTTAAGTAGTATATGAGAAGCGGGAGTACGTACTCCCAAGAGTACTATATCATTTTCCATATATATATAATAACAAAACTATCCAAAAATTGCTTCTTTAAGTTTTCATTTCGCAAAACTACACCATTTACACCAAATTCGATTAGACGAAAACAAACGGGACGGGCTCGCATGCTAGTGACAATCGCGATTAGCCCTATTACGGTTGACCGCTCGGTTGTGTCACGTCAACAAAGAGCATGCCATGTGGACACCAACAAAATTTTGTGAAACTACACATTTTTTTGGTAAAACTATCACAAAACAACATGCTTAAGATTTTATTTCACAAAACTACACATTTTAAACCAAATTTGACTAGTGTGCTTAGCCATGCAACGGACATTGATATCATTTTAATGGCAAAATTTATATATGATTAAGTGATTATGGAATATCTTTACTACTTAAAAATACAATCGGTGCCCGACTTATAAAGAATGAAGTAATGGTAAGCTCTCTTGTCCGTCGGCCCACTGTGGTGACCCCGAGATCGGATTCGTTTCAAACTAAGTGATTACGCCAAAAGCGCAACACTTAATGTGAGACGAAAATGATTCCGAGTGTTCGGATATGTGTCTCATGTTAACCCCAAAGGATCAGTGGCTAACATGCACATATCCAAACATAATATTGCATTCACATCCATACACAATGTACAAAATAATATAAT
Source organism: Hsuehochloa calcarea (assembly GCA_036346395.1). NCBI lineage: Eukaryota > Viridiplantae > Streptophyta > Magnoliopsida > Poales > Poaceae > Hsuehochloa > Hsuehochloa calcarea. The sequence continues at coordinate 34,818,359 of CM070598.1, read as the reverse complement.
CGCTATTACAACATCATTAATTGGAACCTTAGGGTACAAGTTTGCATAAGAGGGACGACTGGCCAAATTTAAACATACCTTAAATAAATCGCAGCGGGAGATAAATAAGGAAATAAAATAGCAAAACCGAGTTGGCATGCCCAAACCCACAAGCAACCAACTGGAGTTAAAGTCGTAGCACCTGAAGTACTTAACCCGATTTGAACGACTTCGCACCTGCAACATGGACAACGCAGTTGAGTAAAAAACGTACTCACAAGACTTACGAATAACAACATATAATAAATGCATTCAAGTGTCAAAGGATAGGCTTGAATGACTCATTTTCAGCATAAAGCAAGTTTTTCATTGAGATAATCGATATAAGTTCAAATTGCCATTTGTAAAATATTTAGAAACTTTATATAACAGTAGGTAATCCCAATTCATGATCAACAACAGTAGATACTACAAAAATAATCAACACACGAACTTCCCATTCGTGACACAAATCATTCCTTAACAAAATCAGCATGAGAACTTCTCGTTCGTAATAACATTTCAGATCTGAACAAATTAACATAATGACATAACATTTTCAACCATAACCCAAACCCAATTTCCCATAAGCTAATTGTGCATGCTTTCCCACAAGCGATATCCATGACAGGGGGACAAGGCTATTCGAATAAATTTATTTAACTCTGCAAAGGTGTACAACTTTCCCCACACAATATGAATACCTCGTACTGTCACCATGCACTCTTCCGTAGGAGTTTGACTGAGATATCATAACAAGGCCATTACAATATCATATCCTAACTATCAAACTACCCGAGGAAACAACATCATGGCCAAAAGTCGCTTATCATCACCATGGGTGTACCCATTGTGTAAGTAAGTCGTTGTGCAACTAACGGACATACGCAAAAGACCCTTAAGGGCAAGTAAGAAAACGCTTAACATGCCCCCACTGGATTGACGACACAATAATTAAATAGTAACAATAAAAGTTGTCAACCTAATTGTGTTCTGATAGCTAACACACAACAAATTAGTTAGGCAAGCCTTCGCCATTATCCCGGCGTGTGGTTGTACGTAAGACTTGGTTCATCACACCACAGGCCGGTCCTCAAATACCCTGACGGGGCTACATGAATCCGGGACAACCTCCCTTCATCACCCTATCACCTGTCCAAGTCCAACACACAAAAACCACTACCCAACAAGTCCACAATAACCAGATTTGACGATCTGGACATGTTCCTCAAATTCAACATAATTCAATCCATATAATCATCAAATTTTATTAATATTCAATTCAATCCATCGGCCGATGGACTAGCTCCATCAACCATTTTTTACTACAACTACTAGTATGGCTAAGCAACGTGCTACAAATTAGCAAACATTCCCATATAACATATATCCTTAATCATTCAAGGTAAAAAGGGTAATCAACATTCAAAGGAGGGACAATGCAGCAAGTGGATATAAGTAAACTACCCATTTGACATACAAGTATTTGAAATAAAGCAATGCATAGAATACTTGAAAAACACCATAGATACATTTTTGAAATTAATAGGAATTCAACATGGATCAAAGGAAGAACTGCTTTGCCTTGTTGAAGATAACCCACTTACTACTATCAAGGATCACAATCAAACTCGTTCGGATCTTTGTAATCCAGCGTTCGAATACGAAAAGCCAATAAGAATACATAAGACCAAATATATCCAAAAATTAAAATTTCTCCAAAATGCATGGAAATTTCATAGTAGGTAGATTATGATTTTAGATGAATTTATAAATAGAAATTATTTTATTTGGAGTTCGTATATGAAAGTTATGTCCTAAACGATTTCTGCAGAAAGAAAAATCCGGGAAAACGAACTTATTGTTGCTTTGTCCGAATTTTACTGTTTTTGCAAAAATTTATAGAATAGTAGTGGAGATTAAAAATACAAAATGGAAATATAATAACATTTTAGTAACAACCCAACTGGATTCATCCCATTTGGAGTTCAAAAGAATTTCTTATGGATTTTTGAAGTTAATTCAAGTTCTAGTGTAAAAAAATAATTCATTCCGAATTTAATTCTAATTTCAAAATTTTCTGGGTCATTAACATGTTTAAAATTTATTCCAAGTTAAAGTAGATTAAGAGTGAAAACCAACAAAATTGGTTTCACTCGTTTTGGAGTTGATTTGAATTAGTTATGAATTTTGTTCTATGTATGTACTAATGATTCTTAAACTCTAATTGCTTTGCCAATTTTTATCAACCAACCCAAAGACCTAGTGCTACTATTGTTGCTGCCATATCCATGTTGCTGTCATATCCATGGTACAAGGTTATTGCCATTTGACATTCATATAATCTAACTCTTGCCTTCTAAATAATTTTACCCTTTTAGATTAAATGTTAATGGCTAAAATTTTATTATACTTTTTAATCAATTTTTTTTGGCATTTGACATGGTTTACCTCACTGTTCATTCATTTATTTTTCCAAAGAGTTTGTTGCATGTAATTTTTCTCACTCCAATCAAACATTCATTTGTTAAATATATTTGAGTGATCACTTAGTTCATAATTAAAATAAATCATCAATTTGTTAATTTCGTTTAAACATGCATGAATAATAAAATGACATGCTTAACATGATTATACACATGCATAAGTAATATCAAATGCGCTAACACAGTTTAACTACTAACATACAACCACATTGCGGAAGAATTTAAACAATACCTCAGTCCAATAACATATAAAGATCATCATCTATTGGTATGATTGCAAGAATATAATCTGAATCCATCCACATAACACAAATTCCAAATATCTAAGTCTACTGAATCAATTAAGATAATTCAATTACTAGACTAATTAGAAATTACCAGCAGTTATTTAATAAACCAAAACATAGGGAATGATATCATCCACTATCATACCCTATTTATTACGGTTCGGCTTTAACAAATGAAAGGCAAGGACATGTTCAAATAAAGAAAAACTGAATATTGTGAAGTGAAAGGAAGAATGTGAAGTGAGAACCTCCAAATTGGCTTCTAAGAAGCCGAAACTGGGCGCGCAACAGACTGGACAGAATATATCTACTAGGGATAGATTTCGATCCAATCAAATTTAATCGAATTCGCATCTAAGCAACATCAAACAGCGGGGGGATCATCGTGTTACCCTTGTAGAACCTTAGGGAGACGCTGGTTGATCCCCCCACAAAGAAGATCCCTCGTCTTATCCTTTTTTCCTCCTTTCCTCCTCCCATCTTCCCTTGGCCGGCCCTCCAATGGCGGCTTCCTCTTCTTCCTTCCAAAGGGTTGCAGCAAGGAACCTCGCCGGGGAGATGGGGCACTGCTGGACCAAGGGAGAGGCGCATGGGGGAGGAGAAGGGGTAGGAGGCGGCACACAAAGGAGGAGGGGTGGAGGCGGCAAAGTGGGGGAGATAGGAGGAGGCGATGGCGGCTAGGGTTTGGGGGAATGCACCCCCGTTGGCGGCCCCCTTGGGCCAATTGGGCCATGGCCCAAAGCCCAGGTTGCCGTGAAAACACAGAAAACCCCCGATGAAAAGATAAATTCTGATTTTTCGATTAGCTCCCTCTTCCGAAACTTCTTCTAATAAGCCGATTCACTTCAAGGGTATTACACTAACCCTCATGTGAAATCACCAGACATTGTCCATAACCGAGGACACTGCTATTTGAATAGTTTTATACTCTGCAGAGGTTGTACAACTTTACCCACATGGCACAACTTTTTAGTTTGTTTGGCATCCGTCGATACCACTGCTCACTACCTTAGGTAAGCAGTCTAGAGCATGTGACTTTACAAAGCTCTGTTTTGACTTGGTTCTTCTCGCTAAGGTTTCGCCATTCTAGACCTCCTATTAGCCAATTCATCAACCCAAACAGAACCAAATTAAAATATTGCTAATTAGTTGGTCAGGTCCACCCGATAAATGAACTTGTAGTTGCATGGTGTTTCCTAGATCAATGGCGTACAAAGTTAAGTCCTTAGTGGTTGCTTAGGCAAGACTTTCCTCATCCCAATGTGCTTTCTTCACCCACCTTCACCACCGCCCACTCGCCCAAGTATAAATCATTTTCGCTTCAACCCGACCAATTGGCTGCCCTTACCATGACACAACCTTTTAATAACAGTGGTCGCGCCACAATTCCATATCTCATTTAGTCAAATTTATCATCATTGAATCATATGATCGTGAGACCATCGCATAACTAAAGCATGACTAAGCATAATACACACCCATATTGGTATTATACTAATATCCAACTAAGATTACCTATGGTGTCCAAGGGTACATGTCAACATGTCGTTCACAATTAATCAAGGAGTCATACTGTCAAGTAGGTGTTTAACTATTCCCAAAACCATTTTTATACAACTAGCCATGCATGTTGATATAAATCAAGATAATTTTATAAACTGGGTACGACATGATCAAAGGTCTACGACTTGCCTTTGTTGAAGTCTACGACTGGTCTTCGTTGAGGAAGGCGAAGGCAGCACACAGTTCGACGAGGAATGCGAGCGGGATTCATGGTGGCGTACGCTGTTGGACGCACACGAGGCTCGACTGAACCGGCGGTGCGTCGGAGAAAAGGAAGGGAGCACGACGTAGAATGTCGCGAGGTGAATCCAACGGAGTGGGCGATGTCTGCAGGGAATCAACGACGGTGGGAGAACATGAGGAGGAAGGTGGTTCAACCGTTAGCAGGGAGAAGCTTTGACGGCGAAGCTAGGGGTGGTGGCACGAACTCTAGTCGGTGGGAATGAAACTCGAAGCACGACGAAATGAGGGCGAGAGAGAGGAGAGTTGAGGAGAAAACAATAGGAGAGCGAGGGCTCCCAGGTGCTCCATTTATAAAGGAAGTAGGGGAACCGAGCGACAAGATGGAGCGGCAGGATTCGCGGTGGCACGACATGGGCGCACAGCTGGCAGGTAAGGGAGGGTGGTCGACTATGAAAGGATGGTCGACACCGAGAGGGCGGTCGACTACAAGAGGATGGTCGACTATGAAAGGATTGTCGACACCGAGAATGGGAGGGGGAGAGGGAGCAGTTCGGGGAAGGTGGTGCCAAGGCGCAACAATGGGGTGCACGGGGAGGCAATAAGGTCATGGGGAAGGTGATGGAGGAGGCGGGAGCTGGAACGGCCGACGGGGGCCGATCCGTGTCGTGTCTAGCACTGTGTGTGTCCGCGGGTGGTTGGGGTTAGAAAATGATTTATTTATTTTCAGCAGTGTGGTGTCTAGTGGCAAATGACGATAATTTTATGGTATCTCTGAGCTAACTCACGAGCTCACGGTGCCCCTAGGCAAATTGTATTGCTTCTACCACTATTGAGAAGGTATTCGAAAGGAACAAAACGAAGCAGAACTAAGGCGCTAGCCTAATGCAAAGTACGTAGAAATGGATGTCAACACTCAACGCAAGTAGTATCGCAGCATCTTTTCACGAATCAGATTGGCAAATAAGCCGTAAAAAAGAAGGTGGGTGCTGTGAATTGTGACCAGACGAAAGAAAAATCCCAGGGCGTCACATTGCACAGAGAAAAAAAAATTAACGGATGGCTCCGTGCCACCAAACCAGAGGAAGTTCACGGCAGACACCAACGCAGCAGACGAAAGAAAGCGTGGGCGAGTCCTCCGCGCGTGCGTACCACATGAAACGTGCCAGGTAAGGTTTTCGTGTTGAAAAACATGTCAAAGAACTCGGGGGCCCGCGGGCTACATCGTCGTTGTCCACTTTGCAAGCTAGGGACAACGGTACTAGAAGTACACAATCAAACGAGATTGTCGTTATGAGAAGTCGAGTATCCTTAAAACTACCGCGACGTATATCCTCTAAATTCATTTACTTCCTCGCGCATAGGGTATGGAGTTTGGGCGTAGCTAGTATGGCCATTTTGTACATGGATATATAGCCACAACTTGAGCACTAAGTCGACTTGGAACGTACGCTTGAGACTTGTACCTGTGAGGTTAATTACAATGTGAACATAATCTAGTGGGGGCAATTTCCTTCATTTTTGCCGGGACTCGGATTTACTATCCGAACCCTCGGCATAACACTAGTCTCTGGATCAATAACTAGTGCATACAGTTACATCATTGAATATCAAACATACATCTCGCAAACATAAAGCTATTACATAATATTAAACAGTGCATAAGTAGAATATACGGTCGCTTGACTTACACACGAACCGATCAGGTCAAATACCTTAAATATCTGCAGCGAAAACGAAAACAACACCTAAGTGAGACCCTCAGGATATGCCTACAGGCAATCGATTGGGACTCGCGACCAAGTTCTTGGCCTCTTTGACTTACAGTCCTATCGGACACAATTAAGTACCGACAAAGTCTTCTTCTCCTCTTACTGAAGGATAGTAATCGAGCAACAGTACGCACGAATGTACTCAGCAAGCCACCACATAGAATGTAATTATAATAGATACAAGGCTGCACAAGAAAAGGTTTGAGGTTCTTTTATTTGCAGAAAACCACATTTGAATTATATTAAATAGAAGGACTGAGACCTAGCATTTTGACTAAACCAGCTTTAATAAAATTAAGTAATATTGTATAATACTAGTGAATACTCCAACCTCCTGTTAACAGATAGTAGGAGCCACCAAAAGCTATATTTCCATAGGGCTACTACCCGCACTTTCCACTGGCTATGACAGGGACAATTCAAAACCTCGGGCTACTACCCACACTTTCCACTGGCTACCACCAGGATAAATCAAAACCTCAAACTGCTACCCGATAATTGATCCCTCCCACAAATTGTTTTGTAAAAGTTGAGACTAACCAAGTAAGTTCTCATACATCATCCATGACCGTGGGTACGGCTATCTGAACAGTTTTCACTCCGCAGAGGTTGTACAACTTTACTCACAAAAACGATCATCTTATAATGTCAACACGTTACCGTAGACATGTGACTAAGAAAATCATCACAGTAACATTTACCCATCAGTAGGGGTCTCTAACGAGGAACCCTCGTTAAGTCGAAAACCATTCCTCGCTCCAACAAGGATGTTGGACCGAAATACTGACTAAAGGGGGATGAATAGGAGTTGAGTCTTTTCCTTAGTGGTATTCAACTTCCTTTTTATTCTAATAGCCATGCAAAGCTATGAAGATCAAGGTCTCAAGATCACAGCGGTGGACTTGAGCTTAAACCGAGAAAATCAGACTTCACTGCCCTCAGCTGGTTTGACCACCAACGCCTGGCCGGCATGACTGCTCCCCTCTACTCACTGAAAAATAGCATGACGAAGGATCCACAAAACGACCTAACATTTGATCTATAGATCCAAATCACTTGAGATTTCAGAAATACCTCAACAAGAAGATTAGGAACCTATTTCACTCGAAGATTGAGATGATCATAGCCAAGGTTCCTTGAATTTCTTGATTAAGGGTAAGAAGGCACAAAACTAGGGGAGAACCTAAACTTGATCTAAAGGCTTACTCATGGATGAAAGATGGTCAAGATGACCTCAAATCAGATCCCACAAATCCCTACAAGCTATATCACAGCAAAAGACCAAGCTAAAATCCCTAGAACACAAGAACCCCAAAATCACTCAAGAGAGAGCAAGAACAAGATAGAACTCATCATTCCATGAATATGATTAGATTGATATTGAAGATTGAAGGTTTACAACCACTCCACCATGGAGGACAAAAGCTCACTCATGAGCACGCAATCCTATAATTTTTCTCTCAATACATCTCTTTCAAACTCTAGCCTCATCTATTCTCTCTACTTTCCTCAAATATCAAAGTATGGTTTCTAAGGCTTGATTGTACAAATCATGCACCAACCCTTATATAGTGAAGGCTAAGTTTAGAGAGAAAACCCTAACAGGCGCCCGTTAAACTCACACACAAACAGGTGTACACTCACGTACGCTTCTCAAAACAGATGACGATCTGAGTCTCCCGAATCTGTCTCTTCTTGATCTTGTCCTTCTCATGACCTAAACCACTTCTCCTTTGCGCTGTCAGGCATTGCGGTTTCTCCAAGATCACTAACCCAGTATTTTGGTGAAGATATGAAAATACCACTTCTCAATCCTTCTGTCCTTGACCGAGTCCAATCATCATGAAGTAATCCTTTGATTCACCATGCGTAGGTTCATCAAAGGTTTTCCTCATGCCTGCAAAGTCTTTCCCATCGGCTCCCACCGAACCGCCTCAACACACGCACCAGCCGCCCTAGCCACTTGATGCAACCCATTGCACTGAAATTCTTGTTTGCGTTGTTCTTGTCCATCTTGTGTCTTGCTTGAGACCAACCACTTCACCTGATCCTTGATCATTCTGGACCTCAGCTTACCTAACTTAGTCCTAATCATCCTCGCTATTGACCGTACTTCACTCCAAGCATCCCTGCATAACAATAGACGAAGAAATCAATTTTGGGCACAAGTTCTTCGCAACTTAACCCTCGTTAGCCAAACCATGCATCATGCAACACCTATGCACGGAATCCTATGACTTTGGCCAATTCAACCAAATCTAGCGCAACTCACTGTGCATGAACTCGCCCTGGTTGTTCAAACCGCCAATCCTTGACTGGGCTGACTGCCAGCCTTTTGACCGGTGAGACCGCCAACCCATGGCCGGACTGACCGCACTCCCTGGTAACAGGGGACTAGTCAGACCGCCAACAAATGGCTAGATAGGCTGCTTTCTATTTCAAAAACACCCCTCTTTGGACTTTTTGGCACAACTCTACTTAGTTTCGCGTCTAGTCTCTATTTTCAATGGCACATGGTGAAAACACATCCCCAAATACTCACACACAAGTGTTTAGTGTCCCTTCCTCAAAAGGTAGCACCGCTGGTCTGACCGCCGCCCATGGCTGGTCAGGACGCTAGTCACCTGAGAGCAGGCTGACAATTTTGCAAAACTTAGAGTTCACTTCCCCGAACTCCACTACAACATAATCGCATTCCCTCCACACTTCCTCAAGTGGATCAAAGACCACTTGCCTCTACCTATCTGCCTGTAGGATTGTATCCCTTGCTCCGATAAGGAACTCTCATTAAGTCATAAATCATCCCTTGCTCCAATGAGGAACAATGGCATCCTTCCACTAAATGGAGCCCAATCTCCACTACAACGGAATCGTCTTCCCTCCACACTTCCTTAAGTGGATCACACTACTACAAAAGACTAGTACTGGACGCCTCATCAAAGATAGTTTATCAAAATCGTCTGTATTAAATTCAATAACAGATGGTTTTGGTTTAGCGACCGTCTGTGTTACTAGCTGTGCTAAAAACCATCTGTGAAGAGGTAATATCACATAAGATTTTGAACATGAACCATATATGACTTTCCGTCCTTATCACAGACGGTGTGTATTAAAAACCGTCTGTAATAAGTATCACCATGGCTTGAAGAAATGCCTAACTCTGTGATTTTGCTATGACTTGAGTTAGGCATTTTTTTTCAAGTCATGGTAAAATCATAAAGTTAGGTATTTTTTCAAGTCATGGTATAATCACAGACGGTTCATGTTGAAAACCATCTGTGCAGTATCAGAGACGGTTCTGAATAAGAACCGTCTATGATATTATATCACATACGGTTTTTATTTGAAACCGTCTGTGATTCGTAGCACGGGAGGGTGAAAATTTTTGAACGTGTGCGCGGGAGGCGAAATATTTTGGTGTTGTCTTTATATATTATAGCCGTCCGCCTTCTCTTCAATCAGTCTCTCCCTCTCCCTTCCCCACGTCGAGCTCCGGCGACCGCCCTCGATTCCTCGACGTGGTTTGGCAAGGAGACACATCATGATGTTTCACGGTGCCTCCGGTGAATGGGCGTTGCGGTTCGACCAGTAACACCAGATCTGGCTAGCCCCCATATTGGCCTCAGGTGGGCACGAAGTTTTGCCCCCAAATCCCCGTCCTGGTTTTCTTCTCACTCTGATTTCGTCCCTTGCATTCTGTCAGATTTCGTTCTCAATGAGGACCCCTATCTGTGGTCGATAAGGGAGGCTGATTCATTTCAAGATGGATGCCTCTACTCGACCTCATCCTCGTCAGAGAGTTAGCTATTGATTGAGAGAGAAAGAGAGAGAGATAGTATCTTTTAATTACTTCTTGTAAACTATCAAAAGAGCATATGAAAACTACTGTTTAACAATTGATTGGTTTAGCTCAAAATTTGAATTTTTTTTGCAATACAAAAAACTATCACAGACGGTTATTGTTCAAAACCGTTTGTGATAGCTTTTTTCACAGACGGTTCAAAAATCGTCTGTAATGACCACATAGTATCACTGACCTATAAAGTCTGACGGTTCAAAAAACCATCTATTATGACGATTTTGAACCATCTGTGGTTATCTTTTCTGTAGTAGTGTCAAACACCACTTGCCTCACCTTGTGGCATAAATGGTAAGGCTTGCCAAAGTAATCAACTAGGTCGATACCATTATAGACTTGTGGTTGCACTATTAGTGCCCGAGAGGTCAACATAAGTTTCGGTTCTTAATTGACTCAAGCGGAACTACCACATTACCAATCCTCATACTTTTATCTGCCCCCGCCCCACTTACAATCCGCCTATGTCTAAAATAGTTTTTGTTTTGAAAATCTTTTCTAAGTTCAATATACTTTTATCATTTCAATTTTTGATGATTGAAATGATGCTGGGACAAATTAATACCCACATGTCAGTGTATCTAAAGAAGAATAAGCGTGACATTTAGGTAAAGACTCAATGAATAATTAAGTTTACCATTATTCCTAGGGCAATAAAGGGGAGGAAGCAGATGTCCCATTAGTCGAGCTTGGGGAGGAAGCAGATGGCATGGGAGTTTGGGGAGATGGAGGAGGAAGCAGATGGCGTGGGAGTTTGGGGAGATGGAGGAGGAAGCAAGATGAAGGAAAGGGAGGCTAGGCCGCGGCTTAAGTAGGGTGGGATGGAACACGAGATGGCGACGAGATGCCCGTGGGTTATTGTTGTTCGCGACGACGAGGGTGCGGTGCGAGGTGAGGGCGACCAAGCGGTGAAGTGACACGGAGGAGAGCGGGTCTCACGTAGATGTCGTCGGGGCAAGGACAGACTAACGTGAGCGGCAGCATGGCTATTGTGACTCGAGCGTGTAAGCATAGTGGTAGCAACGCGTGGGGAGGCAGCGAGCGTGGGCTGCTGGAGGAAGAAAGGAGAGATGAGTAGCTAGGCCGCAGCTTCGGCCGGGAGGAAGAAAAGGAGAAGGTAGGCTGGTCTAGAAGAGAAAGGAAAACAAAACAAAACAAAAGGAGGAGACGGGTAGGGCTAGGACGGTTTGATTTTGGCTCGTAACTGGATTTTTGAGGTTTTTATTCTCTTTTCTATTTCCCTTATTCTTAAATTCAAATTCTTGGTTTGGTGGTTTAAATTCAAATGTCACTTTAATTTTTTCTAATTCTTGTCCTTAACCAATTTGCATTTTGTTAATTGATTTTTGTGAAATTCAAAATGCGACAAAACTCTTGATAATTCACAGAAAATTCAAATAGCTCCAACATGCATTAGAAGTTTTAAAAATCCCATATTTTCGTACTTGAGAATTTTCGTTACGAAATTTGGGATGTTGCAATTTTCTAGGGTTTACATGCAAAAATCAACAAATGTTCACGGGGGTTTGAAAAAGGACTAGTGGAGGGTCAGTCGACCCTCCTACATCTTGTATGTCCATCGACCAATGCTCGAGCTCCAGTTTAATGAGGGACTGGCCAAATGGGCCATTTGAAAGGAAATAACAGAGCTGGTCAACAGTATTACGAGTCTACTGATACAGTTATCTACAGTAATACTGTACAAAAGGAAATACTGCATCGATCTTAATGCATGTGTATGTGTACCTCTGCCGTAACATGTAGCTATCTCTCAAGCCTGGCCCAGGTTACCTTAAAAAAAAACTGTCCCAGCTATTTTAATTTTAACTAGCTAGGGTACGTACATTTATACTCCGGATAAACTCAATGTGTTGATATATTCATCCATTATTACACGGGTGTTAGCCGCCTAACTATGATATGCAATTGTCCACCAGTAAATAGATCTATCAACTATTTGTAATTTTTTTGAAAACTTTTTTCTCGGTATCACTCTTTCTATTATCTTTTACTTATCATTTTGGAGACCGTGGTCTTTGATACACGTGTTTCTCTATTACTTACATGCTCTCAGAAAAATAAATAAACATAAAGACATGGGAGTACTTTATTGACAAAATCTACTCGTATCAATTAGAAACAAAGCAGGCAAAAGAGAACGGATGTAACAGTATCAACAATCAACATGCGTAGTACTTTTCGATTGAGATGACACCGTTTTTTTTTTCCAGAGAACCTCGCACAGTCACCGCTCAACTGGTCAGACATTGTTAATTGCAAAAGGTCCATCCTTACCTACCCGGACCTCCTAAAAATATCAAGAATTCTGAATACATTAATTCCAGCAAAGAAAAAGAGAGAGAGGGGGAATTCAAGATACATTGGTTCATGTGCTGCTGCACAGCAGATGCTGATCAAACATTGCAACTAGCGAAATAGCAGCTGCTCACCTTACACAATTAAAAGATTTGCAAGTGTTTCAGCGTGGTTATCGGGAACCAAAGAGACACCCTTGGAATGGCCAATCCCTCGGAGATCTCCGGCGTCCCTTTCCCTCCCCTCCCTCTCGTGCACCAACCGCGGTTGCTTCAGCATCGAGTAACCAGCCAGAGCCGACAAGCCAATGTGTGCATGTGTGCCGTGCGTGTGCAAGGTTCAGAGCGTAGGTAACAGTAACACCATGCATGGAGATTGATTCAGAGCATGTATCGATCAGCAGAAGAGAGGTGGCGCTGAGCCATCACCCGCGTCATGCAGATTCAATTGAGTTGTTCTTACGGAACCCAACCGACGGTGTGACATGCCATCTCGCCGCGCGCCGGTGGATGGATGGACGGATGCCTCCTCCTCCTCCTCCTTCTGCATTTCCTTTAATTGCCTGCCTCTTCCTCCAGGACCTTGAGGGAGGCCACTGATCAGCTCTACGACTACTGCTACTGTTGTTCTTGCAGAGTTGCAGGACAGTGCAACAATGTTGCTCCGCAACTCCATGCTGGTGGCTCTGATCGTTGCAGTCACCTGCTCAGTTGCAGGTTAGTATAATCTCCTTCTTTCTTCAATTTTCTGTTCTTTGATGCTAGTCTCTTGTCTGAATTAGTCATGGTACTCATCAATCTGCAACTCTCCCTTCCTTTCAGTGGCGTATGATCCCCTTGATCCGAACGGCAACATTACCATGAAATGGGATGTCATCTCGTGGACGGCTGACGGATACGTCGTGAGTGCACAAACATGCATGATCTCCATTTAATTTGTTGCAACATAATTTATGCTTCTTGAGTTGGATTTGATCCTTACCAACCGATGATTGACCTATGGGATGGCCGGCAATATATGGCGATGCAGGCGATGGTGACGATGAACAACTACCAGATGTACCGGCAAATCATGGCGCCGGGGTGGACGGTGGGGTGGTCGTGGGCGAAGAAGGAGGTGATTTGGTCCATCGTGGGGGCGCAGGCGACGGAACAGGGCGACTGCTCCAAGTTCAAGGGAGGCATCCCGCACTGCTGCAAGCGCACCCCCACCGTCGTCGACCTCCTCCCCGGCGTGCCCTACAACCAGCAGATCGCCAACTGCTGCAAGGGCGGCGTCATCTCCGCCTTCGGCCAGGACCCCGCCGGTGCGCTGTCCGCCTTCCAGGTGTCCGTCGGCCTCTCCGGCACCACAAACAAGACCGTCAAACTGCCCATGAACTTCACCCTCATGGGCCCTGGCTTGGGCTACACCTGCGGCCCCGCCACCATCGTGCCCTCCACCGTCTACTTAACCCCGGACCGCCGCCGCAAGACGCAGGCGCTCATGACCTGGACCGTCACCTGCACCTACTCGCAGCAGCTCGCGTCCCGGTACCCCACCTGCTGCGTCTCCTTCTCCTCCTTCTACAACAGCACCATCGTGCCGTGCGCCAAGTGCGCGTGCGGCTGCGGCCACGGCGGCGACGGCGGCGGTGGCCACGGTCACGGCCACGGCCACGGCAGCGGCCGCAGCCACGGCAGCGGCCACAGCGACGGCAGCAAGAGCAGCTGCATCATGGGCGACTCAAAGCGGGCGCTGTCGCTGGGGGTGAACACACCGAGGAAGGACGGCGCGGCGCTGCTGCAGTGCACGTCGCACATGTGCCCCATCCGCGTGCACTGGCACGTTAAGCTCAACTACAAGGACTACTGGCGCGCCAAGATCGCCATCACCAACTTCAACTACCGCATGAACTACACCCAGTGGACGCTCGCCGCGCAGCACCCGAACCTCAACAACGTCACCGAGGTCTTCAGCTTCCAGTACAAGCCCCTCCTGCCGTACGGCAACATCAGTAAGCGCCTGCTACTGCGAGTCGCGCAGCGCGCGATCGAGTAGATGGATGGATAGATTGCACTGTGCCGTGGGTCGCTAAAACTTGAATTTACGGTTTTTCAGACGACACGGGCATGTTCTACGGGCTCAAGTTGTACAACGATCTGCTCATGGAGGCCGGGCCGTTCGGCAACGTGCAGTCGGAGTTGCTGATGCGCAAGGACGACAACACCTTCACCTTCAGCCAGGGATGGGCGTTCCCGCGCAAGATCTACTTCAACGGCGACGAGTGCAAGATGCCGCCGCCAGACTCCTACCCCTACCTGCCAAGCTCCGCTCCTCTCGCCCCGCCGCGTTCCACGATCGCCACCGCCGCGGCTTCGGCGTTCTTGCTGGTGCTGCTACTGGTGGCATGATCGAGGGTCTTTTTCCCTCATCTTCTTGTTCATTTTCTCATATTGGGAGAGAAGAGCAGTGTAGGTTGGGGCATTTTCGTTGTCAAGGTTAATTGGGCTCAGTCAGAGGAAATCTGTTACGTGTGCGCCTTTGCAATTGCATGAAAGATTTTCATGTACAACACGATCAGGCTGGAAGAGTTTTTGAGTCTCCAATTAGGCGAGCTCTGAAAAGTGATAGCACAGTTTTTTCTGCGAATTTGATTGTCTACAAAATGCATGCGGCTAATGATCGTGGATCGAGAATAATCTACTTACTGAACATTGATATGCTTTTCCAACAACAAATATCTAAATTCTCGAGGTCAGAGGCAAACATTTCACTAGACAAAGTGTTGGGGCTGTCTCAATTAGTCCTCACTCTTCAGATCAAGAGTAAACATCATGTAAATGTACAACCTAAATCACACCCGATTCAGCTTTTCATGCAAGGTTACATACAACCTAGCAAAAACGCAGGATGTCCAAAGCCAATGCCCAATGTGGTCGATCTACACTTTCCACAATCATTATCTAAAACTAGATGATTGTGCAAGAACGCCAACGTTGCGCAAACGACAATGGACAGAATAAGGAATGCAGTCCTCAATCTAGGGGAAGAGCTAGGTAGTCACGGGTACGCATCTGCCTGAGGCATGTGGCAGTTTTCACCGTTGAAGTATATGCGCAACCCTTCTCGAAAGTGAAGGTTGACGGATCCTTCCGGAATACAAGTTCGAATTGCACATTTCCATCTGGCCCAGCCACCATGAGCAGGTCATACAAACCGGTCCCAAAAAATGGTTTGGATGAATTGTAAAAAAATATATTCAAATTTACTTGAATTTTATTAGAATTTGAATTTTTTATATTAAAATTTCATCCAAAATTTCCCAGTTTTTGGCCTTACTGTCCCCCCCCCCCCCCCAAAAAAAATTCCGGTCTGAAAAACCCTGCATTGTAGTACCTGATTGTAAGGCTATTGGTAGGCTACACTAGCGCAAATTAATAAAAATTCTACCCGTAAACCAAGATCACTGCAGTTATAGATCACGGTCTTACCACTAGACGCCGCAGTGCGGAACCGATGCAAAGACGTCGTAGGCGAGTAGTCGTACTAAGTTGATGCAGCACGTTGGGGTAGAGTAGTCGTACTACTTCCTCGTCCTCGTCGCGGCGTCCCACGTACAGCTCCGCTCTTGCGGTTCGTCCAAACGCTACAGATGCAGCGCCTCCAAAGGTATCCACACGTACGGGAGGAAGCGAGGCACGCCGGACTGCTAGATCCGCGCGCGACTAGGGCGTGGAGAGGTGGCGGCTGTGGTTTGAGGATGTCACGAAAACTTCCTTTCCATCCTATGCGCCCTTGCCCTCCTTTTATAGACGTCCTTACAATGGGCTTCTACTAATAGAGGCCCATTAGGACTCAATGCCTAGTCTAATTCGGATCTAATCCGAATTAAGCTTCATCCCCTTAAGTGTGTGACCCTATAGGTTCACGTATGTTTAGACATGACACGAGTATACATACTTGGTCAATAGTTGGTAGCGGCCTCTAGCAAGATGTCACAACTCCTAAACGTACACAAAGATCATATCGGACGAACCAACACAACGTTATGTACATGCCAATCCCTTTGCCTCACGATATTCGGTCGAGCTCCAAGCTAACCACTCTTTCGATTTTGTGGTCCTAATCCTTACTAGGTTAACTCTTAACCTTAAGTAGCATGGCCATGCATTTACGATCCGATCACTCGAGGGCCAGAGATATCTCTCTGTAGAGAGGCGAATCCCATCTTGATCGACCATGCCTCGCAAAGATGCTTCATGACAAACCCGAAACTACCTTTATAACTACCCATTCATTTGAGTAGCGCTTGATAGCCCCTAAGTAGGTCGATTCACATCTCAAGTACATGCGACAATCTTAGGTCTAAGGACAAGGCGTACATATTGTGTAGAGAGAACCATAAGTATAATTGTTATGTCTCATGTTGGGTCGGTCTAACCCCATGTTATAAACATGTGTCCACATTATTGGTTTGACATCTCCATGTCTATGACATGTGAAACATAGTCATCAACCGATACATGTGCTAATCCACCATTCACGTGTGTCCTCACATGAACTCCGACTAGGGACAACTTTAGAATAACCATACAAGTAAAGAGTTTCACAAACAAATCACATACTTGTTAATCAACACAAAGGTAATATTCAAGGAACATTTATTAAATCATGGATACAACAAAATATCATCATTTCTATGATTGCCTCTAGGGCATATCTCCAACACTGATACCCACATCATTCCAGTATCGTCTGCGACAAAACACTAGTCAGTAGCTCGAACATTACACATTTTAATAGTCAAACATGCTCGGAGGATGAAACAAATACTCACTCATTACTCCGTAGGGGTTCAAAGATTTGTAGTTGAAGCTGAAAATTGTAGTGACTGTCAAAATTTGGGTGTTGAACGACCAAGTTCCACTGCGAGTAGTTCATCCGGTAATTCCAATTTGTAATGGTGATATTGACCCTCCAGTATTCCCTACAGTTGAGCTTGGCATGCCAATGCACCCTTATTGGGCACATATGGGATGTGCATTTGTACTAGAGGAGTCAAGCTGCTCTTGCCAGGTCCATTCACCACAGAAGCCAAATAAAGCGAATTACCCCTACCGGAGTAGTAAATACTTTTCAAAAAAGGTTTTAAAAGGGCAAAATGTGTCCGTTGTGTCAGAGATTCTGAAGTGATACTACTTACTCCACACAGCTCCCTGGTTTGCTTATGTTGTTCTGGTAGCCACATGAACATTTCGGACAGTATATTATCGTTTGGTTGTAAAACGATAACGCAACAAGTTGGAGCTCTTTGGGCAACAAACTGTGAATACGTACGTACACGTCACATTCCAAGTCACTGCAAAAAGAAAACAGGTGTTCACTGTTAAACGACCTGATCATATGTTAGCTCACTTTTCAGCTCTGACACGGGTCATAAGCCCGAGACATTTTGTTCGTCGTGATAAATACTACACCGAAAAGAACTTACCGTGATCGACCAACACTGATCTGAAATGATGCTACCGCATTGACTGGAACAATTCGCAACCTGTGTGTTGTAAGGCGTCCCAGGAAGCAAGTCAACAACTGTTGGATATATCCCTCTTGCAGCAGCGCGGTATATTGCCTTCGAATTGAGAGCAGTCGCCTTGCTCTGTGGCCTGCCCACCGTTCATGGTCCGGATGATCTCCTTTGCCCAAACCCACCCAAGATTCCACCCAGGCGCTTGGATATGACGGTATTTCTGGTAATTTTATATGGAAACAGCAGCCTGCAAAATGTACAAAAAAAATCTTGTGGAATGTTGTGGGCTAGGTTTGGTGGCAAAGGAAATAGGAGGGGAGGTGGGAGGTGGGACACTGTGGCATGCGGGCAGCAGCGCCTACCAGCGCAAGAAGAGAGGGCAAGGTAAGATTTTTCTTAATTCTTGCTTGCCCTTTATTCATAATTCTCTCTCTTCAAATAGAGGTTACAAACTAAAGATGGGAGGTAAAACATGGGAACTCTATTTGGAATTAATCTAAAGGATTGGAACAAACTCTTAACACAATCTTCCTAATATTAAGAGTCCTAAACTTAATGGGCAAGGAAAGCAAATGCGGCAAGGAAAGCATATGCATCGGCAGCTATGCTTCCGCCTCCTTCCCCAGCGCATAGATGTGGAGTTGTGGTCGAACTCTTCGATGATACTGAAGTCCAACCGTAACATCTCTCCCATCCTACGGAAATATCTCGTCCTCGAGCTGAAAGGCCGAAAACAAATGGCGAAACTCAGTGACCACTTCCCATGTCGCATTTGATTCAGGTAATCCTTGCCACACAATAAGAACTTGCGAAATCCCCGATGAAGACGTCCTCGAATAGCTTTAGATGGCGTAGGTAGTGCACAGCCATGATCCAACTCCGGAAGTGAGGGTGGAGCTAAAGGTGGTACACCATGAAAGGGAAGGAGACCAACATGAAAGACGTTATGAATACGCGCTCCACTCGGTAACTGTAGGCAGTACACCACGTTCCCAATGCACTCTAAAATTATGTACAGTCCAAAAAAGCGTGGATTGAGCTTATGGAATGCTTGACTTGATAATGATAAAGCCAAACACAATCTTCCACTTGATAATGAACTTCACGATGATGTGAGTCATAATATTGTTTCGCATAGCTTGAGCTTGGAGGAGTCGGTCACGAACATTGGCCAGAAAAGTATCACGGTCATGCAAAGTTTGGTCCACAACTGGTACACGGCTATCACCACGTTTATAAAAACGTAGCACCGGAGGATTACGCCCATAAACTACCCGGAACGGTGTCATTTTTAGAGCGGAGTGGAACGAGGTATTATAACAAAACTCAAGCCATGGAAGCCACTGTTTTGGACGATCGTCAGCGAGGCATCGCAAATACATGGTTATGACCTTGTTCGCTGCTTCTATCTGCCCATCATATTGAGGATATTAGGTCGTGCTCATATACAAACGGAAGCCAGCTAATGAAATTAACTCCTTCCAAAAGGTACTCGTAAATATCACATCGTGATCGCTGACAATAGAACTAGGAATGCCGTGAAGGTGCACAATGTCCCCAAAGAAAGCTTGATTGACTGTAACTGCCGTGTAGGGATGCACAAGTGGAATAAAATACGCATATTTAAAGAATCGATCAACGACAGTGAGGATAACTGACTTGTCATGAACGCGAAGTAATCCTTCCACGAAATCCATGGAAATATCTTTCCAAGTGACCGTGGGCACCTCCAATGGTTTCAAAAGGCCGGCCGAGTGGAGGTGTTCCATTTTGTTGCATTGACATACCTAACAATCTCGGATAAATTCTTGTATGAGTTGTCGGGCACGAGGAACATGAAAATCATCCTTCAAGTGATGTAATGTCTTCTGGGCCTCCTCATGTCCTTCCTCATGAATGGCTGATAAGATAGACGGTAGGACATGAGAAGTGGTCAGAATATAAATTCTTTTGTCGAATAGAAGTAATCCATTGGAGATAGCCCATGGAGTCCCTCGTTTGCTGGCTAGTAACTCATCACAAAGAGTAAAGATGGTTGGGTCGGCATCTGTGGCTGCTTGGATTTCGTCAAAAAGAGTAAGCCGAGGTGAAGACAATGCGCACAAGGACCCCGCTGCATCTGAATTTGAGTGCGACAATGCATCCGCCATAGTATTGAGTCGCCCTAGCCAATAATCAACAAAAAAAAAATCATATCCCATCAATTTGCACACCCACTGATGTTGAGGTATAGTTGATAGACATTCATCAAGGAGAAACTTGAGGGAGTAATGATCTATACGAGAAATGAACACCCCTATAAGTACAGACGCCAATGCCGCACCGCTTGGATGAGCCCAATCAACTCGTGCTCGTATGCCGCTAATTCTGGTTGCCGAAAACCCCGAGCCACCTTCGACTTGTTCACCGGCGGTCTTGATGGTGCTTGTTCGGGTTTTGTGTTCTGACGGCATTTGCTCGGGCGCTGTGCGGTATAACGGAACGTAACCGTGTCTCCGATTAGGGCACACGTTTCAATGGATGATTGGCGCATGATTCTTCGTCTTCCGTGCCTTATCGTTTCGTGGGCCTGGTGCGGCTATAAATACGGGGGTGGCCCGTCCCGGCCCCCCTTGGCATTTGCCTCAACCTGAAAACCCTAGCTTCCCTTATTCTTGTGTGCTCCTCCTTCGAGTGTCTTCGGCGCCCGTCTTCAGCGCGGCTTAATGATGAAGCACCCTCGAGATGGTGGAGGGTCTGCGGTCTACACCAACGAGCTTGGCCGCTCATCGGTGACTACACAAGTCCTGCGCACCTTGCGGGATGAGGGCAAGATAACCGAGCTTTCCCTGGTGCGAGCCTCTGGTTTGGAGACGGTGCCGGAGCCCCAGGAGGATGAGGTCGTTGTGTTCGTTGTTTTTTATGCCGATCTTAGGTTCCCTTGTGTGGAGCTAGTGGTCTGCGTTCTTCAGCTATATCGGGTGGAATTGGTACAACTGACGCCCAACTCGATCGTGACACTCGGCGTGTTCGAGTGGGTGATGCGGTCTGCCGGGGCGAACGGGCAGGGCCGACTCTTTGTGTATCTTCACGACAGGCGGTGTCAGCCGAAGAAGATGAAGGATACCGGTGAGACACTTAATTCTAGGAGCATTAATTTTCAGTCGAAGGCACGCTGCCTTTGGTACCTGCTGGCTCCTGTGTCTCAAAATAGATGGGAGACAGACTAGACGTGGAGGTGGTTTTACCACAAGTCCATGTTGGCCGACGGCCTACGGTCTATTGGAGGGCCTATCTAGCTCATCCCTTGTCCGGAGATCGAGCTGACGTCAAGGGAGGAGGCGCTTTTACAGCTGCTGCCGACTGCGACGCGGAGGCTCTCCACGATGGATCTTGTGGAGGAATTATGCGCGCTTCGGCTCTGGCCGCTTGCGCAGGGATGGAATGTCAAACTTGGCACAGCGAAGGGCAATGTCCCTTCGTTTGATCTGTCGGATGGCGAGGATGGTAAGTATGAACACTTCGCTCGTCTGGTCGCATGCATGTCTACCGCCTGTTATTCATATAAATATTTCTTGTCTTAAGGGGGTCACGCAGTGCTACCCATCGACAAGGCTACGCGAGTTTCAGAGCAACTCCTGGGCCCCTATACAGGTGAGGATCACGCGAAGCGGGGACTCGTGGTGTGGGAGCCTCACTTGAACCGTGCATACTTAGACCCGCATATCCGCCTGGCAACGCGACGCGACCCTGACGAGGGGAGGAAGAAGAAAATTGGGTGCCAGAGGAGCTGAACATCGTGGAGTCGATCGACGTGGTGCCCTTACAGTGTGATGGTGTTACGAGTGCTGGCGGAGCCCACTACGCGAGGGTGGATTTGACGATACGCCCTCGGAAGGCGGCTCGTGGTCCTGCAGGGCAAGTCGAGCATGTGAGCTCGACGGGCTCTTCCTCGGGTGCGTGAGCGATTCCTCCGATGCCTGCTACCATGGGCGCCGGGGTGGCTAGGGTGGCTGGCTCATTTCGCGTGGCAAGCCTAGCCCTCGAGGAGTCCACTGCTAGGACTCCTTCGAACGTGTACAGTCGGTGGTCCGAGGATACTCTGGTGGTGGATCCCGTCGCCGCTCAAGATGCCATTGGTAGGTTCTTGTTGCGTTTCTTCTGGTCGTTGCTGCCGTACTAACTGTCTTTTTTTAGCGGCGAGCGACAGGAATGGCGAGGGTGGTGGTTCTGACGCCGGATGGTCGGAAGGCGACTCTGACAATGGTGGGGCTGGCGAGAGCTCCAGCATCAGGGGATCTGGGGAGGAAGTGGCCCCGGTTGCTGGCGCCTCCGGGGCCACCATCATGGTGGATCTTGGTCCGTTGTGCACCAACGACTTCAAGGTTAGTCCTGGTGCGGCCGTTGTCTGCGAGGAGGTGGCTCGCTTCGTCTCCCCGTTGTTGGTGGAGCGGCTCTTCGAAAGCATACCTACTCTCGGATGTTCAGGTCGATCGAGGCAAACGCCATTACGGTAAGTTTGGACGATCGTTTCCTTGTTCGCTCATTAGTGTGTATATATAATTTGGTTGACGAGGGTGCACTTCACATAGACCTTGATGCTGTCCTGCGCGCTCGATGGGGATATTCGCCACGGCTATGCGGAGATTCAAGAGCGGGTCGACTCAGAGCATGCGCGAAGTGAGTCGCTTTGCTCCGTGCACCTGGCTCTCGTTAAAAGGGCAAAGGGGCTGGAGGCGCGAGTTGCGAGCTAGAGAAAGAGCATCATGACCTTCGCGTGGTGGTGCAGACGCTTCAAAGCACCCGCAAGAATCTTGAGGCGGAGCATTAGTTCTCTGAGGCAGTGTCGCGCATTACCTGTGATGCCATGGAATCACTAGAAAGCGCTGTGACCGAGCTCGGAGCCATGCCGCCGCCTTGGAAGCATACCCTTGCGCAGGTTAACCAGACGCTCGACGGTCTCTGGTGTGCTGGGGAGATTTGCCTACCCGCTGTGCAAGCTTATGGCGACCATTACGCGAAGGCGGCTTGGACGATAGCCTTCGTGTCACTACAAAGGGCTGGCTACGGGCATGTTGATGCCCTCGGCGCGTGCTCTTTGCTCGTGGTCCTTGCATGGGAGATTGCTACCGAACATCAGTGTGTGCCGAAGGCAACCAAGGCCTTCGCTCAAGCCTTCTAGGTGCCACATGTCTGTGAAGCAGCGATGAACTCCCTTCGCCTGGTGCTAGAGTAGAAGGCGATAGGCAAGGCTGCGGAGGCGAACGAAGGCACTGGCGAGCAGGGGGCCACCACTGGTGACAACGTGTGACCCTCCGCCCTACCCCAGCAATTCCAACTGTAGGATTTTTGTAGGCTTCTTTTTTTACCCCGCTCCCGCTCTTGTGCCTTAGCGGAGGTTGGTGGAGGGGTTGTTTTTTTGTAATGACCTCCGATTTTGAATGAAAAGATAGTTACAAATCACATTGCACCAGAGTCTGTGGTTGCGTCATTTATAGTTTTGCTTGTTGGTTTGCTTAGGCCTAGCCGGTTCGGTTCCGACGCACCGCTCAACGGGGCCTCGCCCTCCCGGAGGGTGGATGATAAAAGTCACTGTGTCCCCACGCAGTACGAAGGATGAGCGGAATCTTCTCTCCATCTGGCCTCTGCAACTGTGCTATCGAGGGTTGTGTATCATAGTGCAAAATGGCAGTGATGGAAGCTGGTTAATCCGGAGGGGTCGATGGAGCATTTTCGACTCTTCCAGGAGTGCATGGCTATGAGGGCGTGCGATGAGATTCACACTTTCTCGGAGCAACGGGGGGTTGCTTTCGCGACAGAGTACCCGGTGGCCTCTTCTGCGATTCGGCCACCTCGCCGCCAGAGGCTACTGTAGGGGAGTCCTCGGGAACTTTGTACGACGCGGAGAGGGAGTACCAGCACCTTATGGCTGCCAGGGCATCCGATGAGGAGCTTCTTGCGTCGGCAGTCAGGACGGAGGAGTGGGACTTTGTGCCTTAGCGCTGCGGGGCTAAGATGTGTGCTGTTTGTGTGGGGTTGTAACGTGTCATTGATTCTTATTTTTATTGTATCGCTTGAAGAGGTTGTCGTGCGACGTGTAGGAAAGGCCTCATCGTTGGTCTCCTACGGTGGCTATGTGTATCTATTGTGTGCTTCGGATTTGTTATAAATAAAATGTATGGCTACACCGCTTTGTTCGGATTTGTTGCGAGGGGGAGGCGGAGCCTGCGCCGTCCCCCATATCTTTTTAGATAGGGCTCGAGTGAAGCCCTTTATTTTGGTGTGAGGGGGAGGCGCGCTGTCCCCCATATCTTTTTAGATAAGGATCCGATGGAGCCCTATATTTTTGTGCGAGAGGGAGGCGAAGCCGGCACCGTCCCCCATATCTTTTTAGATAGGGCTCTGGTGGAGCCCTATATTTTTGTGCGAGGGGGAGGCGAAGCCAGCGCCGTCCCCCATGTCTTTTTAGATAGGGCTCCGGTGGAACCCAAGATTTTTGTGCGAGGGAGAGGCGAAGCCGGCGCCATCCCCCATATTTTTTTTAGATTGGGCTCCGGTAGAGCCCTATATTCTCACACCTAAAGAGGGTTACGGTGTGCACTGGGGCCATAAGCCATGCGCGGTGTCATTTATACACTCACGCCTGTGGAGGGCTACGGTGTGCACCGGGGCCGTAGGCCATGCACGGTGTCTTTTTATACACGCGCGCCTGCGGACGGCTACGGTGTGCACTGGGCCATAGGCCATGCACGGTGTCTGTCATACTCTTGTGCTTGCGGAGGGCTACGGTGTGCACCAGGGTCATAGGCCATGCACGGTGTCTGTTTGTACACGCACGCCTACGGAGGGCTACAGTGTGCACCAGGGCCATAGGCCATGCGTGGTATCTGTTTATACACTCGTGCCTGCGAAGAGCTACGGTGTGCACCGAGACATAGGCCATGCGCGATGTTTGTTTATATACTAGCACCTGCGGAGGGCTACAGTGTGCACCGGGCCATAGGCCATGCGCGGTGTCTGTTTATACACTCGCACCTATGGAGGGCTATGTTGTGCACCGAGGCCATAGGCCATGCACGGTGTCTTTTTATAATTTGATAAGCTGGTGCCAAAATATCATTACATTACACATACAAGCTCCTGCCGTACAAAATCGGTGATGAGTAGCTATCCGGGCGCAACCGGTGTTTACATATCCCCTACGGATAAAATTTTTGGAGGCTCTTGGCATTCCATGTTTGATCTAGTTGCTGTCCTTCGGGTGTTACGAAGTAGAAGGAGCCCGCTCTTGTGCTTCGAGTGATGGTGTATGTCCCTTCCCATTTGGACTCTAGCTTTCCTAGTGCTGTGGTGTTTGCCGCTCACTTGAGCACCATATCACCTGGTGTCAAGGTGCAGATTCTGACCTTCCTGTTGTATACTTTCACGACCCCTTCGGCGTACTTCTCCATTGTTGAAATGGCCTGAACTCTATGCTCCTCTAGGAGATATAGCGACATGTTGCGGTCCACGGGGCTCCCGCTCTTGGTTGCTCTGAGGGACTATGCCGCGAACTCGCTTGGGTCATTGCTTCATCTCCGAATAGGATTTTTAATGGGGAGAAGCTCGTGGCCCTTGTCGGTGATGTGCGGAGTGCCCATAAAGCCTTTTGGAGCTTGTCGGTCCAAAGCCTCTTCGGCAAGCCCACAAGGTGCTTGGTTAATCCTACCAATAGGTTGTCGTTAGGTCGCTCGACTGCCCCGTTCGATTCATGGGTGGCCAACAGACGCGAAACATATTGTGGTGCCGATGTTCTGACAAAATGTTCAGAAAGCGGCAGAATCAAACTGGGTGCCGTTGTTAGTGACGATGTCGCGAGGTACCCCATATCGGCACACGATGTTCTTCCATGCGAAGCGTTGTGCCGCTGCGGTCGTGATTTTGGCAACTGGCTCAGCCTCCACCTATCTGGAGAAGTACTCGATGGTGACGAAGGCAAAGCGGATGTTGCCCTTGGATGCTGGGAACGGGCCGATGATGTCGAGTCCCCAGCGGGCGAAGGGCCATACCGGGGCGAGGGGTTGCAACAGGACAACTGGTGCTTTGCAATGGTGGCTGGCCCATTGGCAGCCCTGACACTGTCGTACTAGGTCTTGTGCGTCTCAGAGTGCTGTAGGCCAATAAAAACCTTGACGAAAGGTCTTTGCCACGAGGCTCCGAGGCGCCTGATGTGCACCGCAGAGGCCTTCGTGTTTTGCCTTTAGGAGCGATTGGCCCTCATCTTAGGAGATGCACTGTAGCAGGGGGACACAAACACCTCCTTTGTACAGTTGCTCGCTGATGATATGGTAGTTGCAGGCTCGATGCTTTAGGTGTTTTGTTTCGGCCGCATCTTCGGGCTCTTCTCCTTGGAGATAGTTGTAGATAACGTGGCGCCAATCCGCCTCGTCGACTGGGAGCACGAGGCGACTGTTCTGTTGTTCTGTGCGGGCAGTCCCCGGTGCTTCCGGGGCAGCCCCTGGTGCTACCGAGGGCACACCTAATGCCTCTGGGGCCATTGAGGGTGCTCCCCGTGTTTCTTATATCACTTCTGGTGGGGGGCTCGTCCGAGTTGGCTATTTTGGCAAGTCTATCGGGCTTCGTTGCTGCTTCGAGTGATGTTTTGGATTGTAATGCCGTGGAAATACTTTGCTTCGGCTCGAACCACTGCTAGGTATCTGTACATCTTCGAATCCCTTGTCGTGAATGATTTGTCGAAGTGGACTGCAATGAGAAGGGAGTCGCTTTTAATGATTATGCGCTTTGCGCCTAGTGCTTTTGCCTTTCACAGACCTAGCAGCAGTGCCTCATACTCGGAGACATTGTTGGTTGTTGGGAAGTTGAGGCGTGTGGCGTGGGATATACCTCGGCCATCCGGGGCAGCCAAGATGGCCGCAACGCTGGTCCCTGTTGCGCACCATGACCCGTCGGTGTATATTGTCCATGGTGCTCCGATCTCGCTTAGAGCTTGGTCTTGTGCTTGCGGGGTCCATTTGACGACGAAGTCGGCCAAAGCCTGTGACTTGATTGTTGTGCGTGTAGCGCAGGTGATGTCGAAGGGCGCTAGCTCGGCCACCCACTTACCTATGCGTCCCGAGGCGTCCTTATTCCGCAACATAAGCGCTAGCGGGTAGGATGTGGGGATTACGATGGTGTGTGTCAGGAAGTAGTGTCGGAGTTTGCATGAGTCCATGAGGAGGGCGTACACCAACTTCTCTAGCTCAGTGTATCGAGCTCTGGCCCCTTGGAGGGCTTCCGAGACATAATACACCAGGCGCTATCCGTTGTCTTCTTGGACGAGGATTGCGCTGACAGCAAAGGAGGAAGCTACGAGGTATAGTAGGAGATTCGTGCCTTGCTTCGGGCTTCACCTGAATGACTTTTATTCTTTCTGGGTTGGCCTCGATGTCAATCTTGGATATGAGAAAACCCAGGAGTTTGCCGGCCTTGACGCCGAAGGCACATTTGTCCGGGTTGAGCTTGATTCCATCTGCTTGCAGGTTGGTAAATGTTTTTTGCAAGTCCACCGTGTGTGATGCACTGAGTCTTCTTTTGACAACTATGTCGTCCACGTAGGCTTCTACGTTGCGGCCGAGCTGATCGGCGAGGACTTTAGTGATGAGACGGGTGAATGTGGCGCCTACATTCTTGAGGCCGAAGGGCATGCGGGTGTAGCAGTAAGTGCGGAGGGGGTGATAAATGCTGTTTTGAGTTCATATTCCTTTGCCATGAATAATTGATGGTAGCCAGAGTAGGCGTCGAGGAAGCTCATTAGCTCACAGCTCTAAGTAGCATCCACGAGCTGATCAATGTGGGGGTAGAGGAAAATCGTCCTTCGGTGACACCTTGTTGAGGTCGATGAAGTCAATGCACATTCGCCAATTTCCTGAGCTCTTTTGTACTAGGACGGGGTTGGCTAGCCAATCGGAGTGTTTGATCTTGCGGATCACTCCCACTTTCAGCTTGGCGATCTCCTTCTTGGCTGCTTGTAATCACTCCACCGACATACGGCGCAACTTTTGCTTCTTGGGCGACGTATTACTTTGCAGGGTGAGGCGGTGCTCGATAGTCTCTCGTGCAACCCCGAGGATGTCCTCAAGACCCCAGGCGAAGACATTCGCGTTGCTGCAGAGCACCTAGAGAATGGCGTCGCTGAAGGATCGCGGGAAGGCTACGATAGCATAATTTTTTTTTACCGTGTAACAAGGAACCTCCGCTAGAAATAGATCACGAGATTGCCACTAGACGCGCCGACTCGTAGCGGAAGTAGAGTCGATGTAGTGCGTCGATGCGGTCGTAGTCGTACTTGCCACACATCTTCTCCTCTAAGTAGTTGTACTCGCCGCGCGTCTTCTCCTCCGAGTAGTCGTACTCGCCACGAGTCCTCTCCTCTGAGTATCACGAGTTGAGGATCGTCCTAATGCTGATGCTTTGCAACAACACCTTCAAGGTATCCACATGTACGGAGTAGGGATACAACGTGCTAGAGTGCTAGCGCCGGCAACGTGGTATGAGGAAGGTGTGGCTGTTAGGGTTTTGAGAGTTCTTTCAAAGATCATCACACCATTTGCCACCATCCCCTTATTTATAGGCATCCATAATAGGCACACTAGCCCTAGAGCTAGATCCGATGTTTCAGGTGATTCACAGGTGACTGAGAGCATCTTTGTGGAGGAAGATGAGGATGAAGCTGATACTTGTCTTAAGAACCTACTGCTGACTACTTCACCTTCATTTGAGCCTCCTGCTGCATCTTCTTCATCAGCAGTACCTACGGAGGTCGAAGAAACGCTATCACCCCAGGCGCTCCACTTCACATCCAGAAGAGTCATCCTTCGGATCAGATGAT
Organism: Hsuehochloa calcarea; assembly: GCA_036346395.1. Taxonomy (NCBI): domain Eukaryota; kingdom Viridiplantae; phylum Streptophyta; class Magnoliopsida; order Poales; family Poaceae; genus Hsuehochloa; species Hsuehochloa calcarea. Next base: position 34,789,526 of record CM070598.1, on the reverse strand, counting down.
CGGTCAGCTTCATGAGCGAGTCACTCGCTCCAGGTATCATGATCCGAGTCTCTACTCCCATTCCGCTTTTGTTGCCTCTTTTGAACCGCACGATATATCTCATGCATTGTTTGATTCGAGTTTGGTTAATGCCATGTATGAGGAGTTAGAGAACTTTGAGAGGAACAAGGTCTGGAACCTAGTAGAACCTCCTAGTGTCATAATGTGATAGGAACCCGTTGGGTGTTAAAAAATAAACATAGTGAGGATGGTTCTGTGGTTAGAAGCAAGGCTAGATTGGTAGCTCAGGGTTTCAGCCAAGTAGAGGGGTTAGACTTTGATGAAACATTTGCTCATGTTGCTAGATTAGAAGCCAGTCGCATTCTGCTTGCTTTTGCTGCATCTAAGGGTTTTATGCTGCATCTGGATGTTAAGAGTGCTTTTCTGAATGGTTACATAGAGGAGAAAGTGTATGTTAGGCAACCCCCGGGCTTTGAGAATCCCAAGTATCCACACCATGTTATGCAAGTTTTCTTGAGATGAGTCTCTTTTCGTTCTTACTCTCTGTTTTGTGATTTTGGGGCCGTTTTTTATTCCTAAGTTTTATGTTGGTTTCTGCCTCCAATCTTGCTTACTGTGATATGTGAGAACTCATCTAGGATCATCTTGATCATCTCTAACCCACGAGCAAGGTTTTGGATCTAGTTTTTGTTTTGACTCGATTTTGAACCATCCTTCACTCAAACGGGAAAAGGTCGGAACTTTGCCAAGGATCTTCGCGATCTTTAATTGGAATAGGTTCCTAATATCCTAGAGAAGGTGTGTTTCAAGTTTCATCGAGTTTGGAGTTGTAGATCAAAAGTTACACCTATTTGCAACTTTGTTTTTTGGGCTAATTTCTTGCTCATCAGCCGAGGTCGATCGCCCATCCGAGAGGTCGATCACCATGTAAAAGTCGACCCGCCAATTTGAGAGGTCAGACCAACTATCTTATGGTAGATTGAGTTTTTGTGGTTTTTTGGTTGTTTTGCTTCGGGTTTTGATTGGATTCAATATAAGTCTTCCGCTATGTATGTATATTGATCTTCATAACTCTTATAGCTATTGAAGTGAAAATCGTGTTGAAAATGATCTTGACGAGATAGAGTTCGTGCTCCTATTCACGCCCCTCTAGTCACCTTTTCGATCCAACATATATTTATACCTTAGGTGGAACAAAGCAATACGTCGCTAAAAATGCATTGGCAAGCACGAGACAGTGAGGAACCAATCCTAGAGCGAAAAGAAAAGGGAGAGCGCCTTCGGCGATCGGCATGTTCGAGCACATTGGTGAGAAGGTTGCAGGCGTTGTCGAGCAAGCTCCACTTGGGCTAGGTCTTGTCAACGCTGGATGATTGGCATCTGCATGAACACCAGCGGTAAGGGCTAGGCGGAAACCTGGGAATCTGCGAAGCAACAAGCGTGGCCGCCACCATCGCTGCTAGTACTACTACTACTATGGGCCTATGGCACAATTTGCTAGACCAAAGCAAACCGCCGTGCATTATGGTACCAATCAATACTTCAATAGGGACATGATATACCCCTAAGGTAAGGAAGGGAAACCTGTGTTGGACTGTTGGTTGAACGGGCAGAACTAAGGGAGCTGCATGGTCTGCTCATCGTGGCCAGCTACATAATCAAATTGGCGCTGCTTAGTTAGCAGGGCGGGCTCATGGGTATAGGGGGCAATCGGTCGAACAGCTGGTGGGCATCCATCCATTCCACGCGGGAGCGGGAGCCGGGCAAGCAGAGATCTGTGTAGGGAGGCGGCTGTTCGTACCGGACGGTGAGGAGGCGCCTCCTGCGAGCTGCCGAGGAGGAGGAGGCGAGGTGGGGCACCGCTGATGGGCCTCAGGAGGAGCGTGGATACACTTGTGGTGATGGCCATGGCGCCAGCGAAGGGGAGGAGGCGGCCGGCAGAGGCGAAGGGGAAATCTTCACCTTTAGTCTAATTGGTTCTTTTTGCCAGAGCGCGCTCTCTTCTTGTGAAGGGGAGGGGGGCAGCGGAGGCGGTGCGGGTGAAGGGGAGGAAGCAGCCGACGGGGAGGAGAGGGGCGAAGGGGACAACGCGGCTAGGGGAGGAGGGGCCGGCGGGGGCGGCACAGGCGAACAAGAGGAGAGGCGGCGAGGGTAGTCTAACTCTTGGAAGACCTCCCCAAGCATGTCCATAACCTAGGACAAGGCTATTCGAATAGTTTTATCCCTGCAGGGGTGTACCAATGTACCCACATGCCAGACCGCCTTTTTGCCAAGCTATTAAGCGCACTTCCTTAGATATGCCGGCACGGTTAAGTCCTACGAGACATTTTCAATATTATGCATTAACTGCGAGTCGTCCGTATGGATAGAAACCCATACGTTGTGTCGGAGTCTGTTGAAAATCTAGTCAATTTTCGGCATATTTTAATCCAGAAATTAAGCATATAAAACATGACAAACAAGAGCATGAGTGATTCAACAATGATGTATTCATATTCGCTAATGAACAGGATAACAGCAGATCCTATTAACATATTCATAGCGCATAGAAACAAATACAGCAGATAAGTTCTCAGGGTATACCCTCAGGCGGGGCCAGTGTCGGTGACACCGGATGCGCCGTTACCATCAGTCGACATGATGGCCTATTCGATGTAGTCGATCGAGGCGTGATGCAGGAAGATGTTCGCCGTGCAGTATCGCGAGCGCTTCACCACCGTGATGAAGACAAAGTCACGAGAATGAGCGATCGCGCTAATCGCTCCCAAAACTTGATCGCCCGCCTACCCGAGGTGTACTCGACGGACGGAGTTTCGAGGCCTACTCGCCGCAGCCTTGGCATCGAGTATTCTCGTATCCCTTTTTATGGAGTAGAGAGCCTTTCTTTTATTCTCCTCCTCAGTAACAGCAAAAATGAAGAGACTAGTAACTGCAGCCATTAGTCACTAGCAACTGCCTCCATTACTCAAAAGTAACCGCAGCCATAATTCACTAGTAATCTGACCGCTATCGCCACTATTCGTTAATGATATTTATCGCGAGTCGGTCGCTTTGATTTTGAATAGATAAAGAAAATGCGCCCGCACTCGACACGCTGCGCTGCGTCACGCGCACGCTGCACGCACACACACACACACACACACACACACACACACACACACGCGCGCACACGCGACACGCCTACGCGCGCGGCGGCCGCGAGGCGAGGCGAGCGAGCGAGCGGCGCGCGCGTGTACAGGCTCTCTCCAATTGCACAAGGGGGTTACCACATTCCACCTTTTAAAGTGGTGTAACTCCCATTCAATTCTCCATATGGGACTAATCAATTTTTCCATGTGGGCCTAGGAATTTCATTTGATTAATTGCTAAATTAAAATGGTCCAAGCCCAATTAATCCAACAATCCCCACCAAATTTCAAGGCACACAAGAAATGCTCTCAGTCCTGCTGTTGTTTTGATATACCAGTGTTTCGATGGAGACTGTTAAGTTGAACATCCACCTAGGAAAGGAGTTACACTCATCCACAACTGAACAATGGACTATGCCTTGAATTGACAGTTTTGTGTGAACAAGTTTTACCTAATTCCTTTACTAGTACTAGGCTGCCTAAAGCATCCCCTCTGGTTGGAGCGTATAAGTCATACTTCAGGCCTATTCATGAGTATCTAGAGATCACCCAAATCTCATAGACTGTGACCAGCAGTCGATCTCATATAGGTGTGTTCCTTCTAAGATGTCCTGTAGGCTGACATCTCTGCTTTAAATAAGCCACTCGGATCATATTAAGGTAAAACCAACCTGCCATACAGAATAGGAAAGAAGCGCATCATTGAAGAAATGAGCCCTGTAAAGGTCTCTCCTCCCAGTCAACCAACAACTTGTTTCATCATCCTACTTCACGGGATCTCCGATCACGTAGAACATATTACCACTGTGGTATGACTCACGTGGGTCTCAGGCCCATCTCACTCGATGCACTATCTATCACATTACGTGATAAACCCTTTGTAAATTGGTTGACCAGATTCTTAGTCGTGCGACATAGTCCATGCTATCACTCGAGTTTTTCACTTTCGACAGACTTCAACCGCCTCTTAACATGCCTAGATGACTTCATGTTGTCCTTAGAACTGCTCACCTTGATAATTACAAGATGATTATCACAAATTCATTAGGATAGCCGTATCGGTTTTTCAACCACCGCAAATCCATAAGGAGTTCACGGCCACTCGGCTTCAACATGATGGCGGTATCTAGCGCCGTGAGTTCTGCTTCCATTGTTGACCTCGTTAAGATGGTCCGCTTGCAAGACTTCCAGAAACAAAGACCACCTCCAAGTGTGAACACATATCCACTCGTGGCTTTTATCTCATCGGCATCGAGATCCGCATTGAATCATCAGAGCCCTCTAGTACCTTTGGGTACCCAAAGATAGTGAATGCCATAGCTCATGGTTGTCTTTAGATAGCGCATCACTCTCTCAAGAGCACGCCAATGATCATCTCCTGATTGAAACAAACCGGCTTAGCTTGCTCACAAAGAAACGAGATGTCGAGCCTCGTAGCACTAGCTAAATACATCAATGAGCCAATAATCTGAGTATCTCAATTGATCCCTTGTTATTCTTCTCGGTTTTCCTCAATAACACACTAGGATCATAAGGATTAGAAACAGCTTGCAATCACTATAACCAAAGCGACTCAAGACCTTCTCCACATAATGGGATTGCACAAGTGTAACCCCACCATCACCTCCTCTCAGTAGCTTAATGTTAAGAATTACATCAGCCACTCCCAAATCTTTCATTTCAAAACTCTTGGACAGAAAGTCCTTGACCTCCTCAATCACATTGAGGTTGGTCCTAAAAATCAGTATGTCATCAACATACAAGCACAAGATCACTCCTTCTCCCCCACCATAGCGATAGTACACACATCTGTCGGCTTCATTCACAACAAAGCCAGCAGATGTCAAAGTTCTGTCGAACTTCTCATGCCATTGCTTAAGTGCTTGCTTTAGGCCATACAAAGATTTTAACAACTTGCACACCTTTCCTTCTTGACCTTCTACAACAAACCCGTCTGGTTGATCCATATAAATCTCCTCCTCCAACTCTCCATTTAGGAAAGCTGTCTTAACGCCCATTTGATGAACGAAGACCATGAGAAGCGACCAGGCAAGTAGTACTCGAATTGTGGTCAATCGGAAACAGTGAATAAGTATCAAAGAAATCCTCACCTTCTTTCTCGAGTATAACCCTTGGCCACAAGCCTTGCCTTGTACTTTTCAATTGTACCATCGTGCCTAAGCTTTTCTTGAAAACCCATTTACATCCTACTGTGTTTACACCCATAAGGACGGTCAACGATCTCCCAAGTTCCATTAGACATAATAGAATCCATCTCACTCCATCGCTTCCTTCCAAAGTCGTCGTCAGAGAAGAATATGCCTCTTCAATGGTTCTTGGAGTGTCATCCATGAGGTATACAATGAAATCATCACCAAAAGATTTTGCAATCCTCTGCCTCTTACTCTTTGAGTAACTTTATTGTTATCCTCCTCGGGATTTTCCATAGGTGTTTGTTCAACATGTTCTATCGGCACAAAAGAATCAAGGGAAATTATAGGTTCTTGACTAGATGAGCTAGGTACATCACATTTCATAGGAAATTCATTCTCAAAAATGTAGCATCTCTGGACTCCATGATTGTACCAACACGCACGTCGGTACTCCAGCTTTTATAATTAAGAACCTATAACCCACGCTGCATAGCATAACCAAGAAATACACAATCTACGGTTTTGGTCCAAGTTTGCGCTTCTTGACAATTGGCACGTTAACTTTGGCCAAACATCCCAAAGCGCAAGTATGAGAGAGTCAACTTCTTCTTTTCCCATTCCTCGAATGGTGTTCCTTCTTTATTCTTTGTAGGAACTCTATTCGGGACATGACACGCGTCAATATAGCCTCACCCCACCATTCCTTAGAAAGTCCCGATGTCTAACATGGCGTTAACCAAATCGCTTAGAGTGCGATTCTTTCTTTCGCAACCCCGCTTGATTCGGGAGAATAGGAGGCGCCCTCTCATGAATAATTCCATGTTCCTCGCAAAATAAAGTAAACTCATTTGAAAAATACTCTCCCCACGATCGACCTTACCCGCTTGATTTTCCTCTCAAGTTGGTTTTCTACCTCAGCTTTATAGATCTTAAAGAAATCAAATGCTTCATCTTTTGTTTTCAATAAATACACATAGCAAAATCTAGTGCAATCATCTATAAGCGTCATGAAATATTTCTTTCCACCTTTAGTCAACACGCCATTCATCTCGCACAAATCGGAATGAATGAGTTCTAACGGTGCCAAATTCCTCGCCTCTTTTGCTGCCTTGTGAGGCTTGCGAGGTTGTTTCGATTGAACACACGTATGGCACTTAGAACCTTTGACCAAAGTGAATTTCGGGATTAAACTCATATTGGCTAAGCACGCCATACACCCAAAGTTAACATGACAAAGTCGTGAATGCCAAACATTAGATTCATCATCATCGTTACACACATGGTTCACAACTTTATTATAGGAATCCATCAAAGAGAAACGAAACAAGCCTCCGCTCTCATAACCTTTACCAACAAATGTTCCATACTTGGACACGACACATTTATTGGACTCAAATGTAAGCCTAAAACCATCTCTACACAAGAGATCCGCCGACGAGATTCTTCTTTATGGAGGGACATGTCGCACGTTCTTGGTGCGCGGTCTTTTCCAAGTAAACTTCAGATCGACCATACCAACACCATGAACAATGCATGCGATCCGCTCCCCATCAACAAGGAGCAACCTCGACGGACTGATAAGATGAAAACAAGGAAATATCAAGACACACATGAATATTAGCACCGTGTCAACCCACCACTCGGGTGATTGACAAGCAGAGAGAACGTAGGTAAATAATTACCGCACTCGATGTTCCTCCAAAGATCACTAATAATCATGTTGGTTGACTTCTTCGCTTATCCTTGCGGTCCGGACAATCCTTAGCCCAATGGCGTAATCACCGCACACAAAGCAACGCCCTTTCCTTTGCCTTTCTTCTTAAACTCAGATAGCCTTAGGCTTGACAAAAGGCTTATTTTTCTTCTTATTGTGGATAGCCCGAGGGTTCTTCTTACGCACCAAATTGGGACTAGAACCTCCTCGTGAAGAACTTTCTTACCATGAGTATCTTTTGCCCTCGCTTTCTCTTCAACACCAAGAGTGCCAATGAGATCAAGAACATCAACTCCCGCCTCTTGTGTTTTAGAGAGGTAGCAAAATCCGACCAAGAAGGTGGTAACTTGGCGTTAATACCGCCACCACAAACTTGTCCGTAGAACTCACACTTATTATGCTCAAGCTCCTTTGCGGCGCTCAATCTCATGAGCTTGTTCTACTACGAGCGGTCATCGACCATCTTGTAGTCATAGAACTGCTCCATGACATACAGCTCACTACCAGCATCGGAACTCCGAACTTGGCCTCAAGTGCATCCCACATCTCTTTGCCCGTAGGCAAATGCATGTACACATTCACAATGGTATCTTGCCAGTATGTTGACAAGTGCACCTCGAAACAAGTTATCCGCTAAATTGAACTTGCGTTCGTCCTCGTGAGATAGAGGCTCGGCGGGCTTGCCTTGTGCAACATGAAAACATTCCATGGCAAGAAACCACGTGATAGCACGTGCGCCATCTCTTAAAATTGGAACCATCAAACGAGGGTGCGGCTTAAGCGACGCAAAGAAAGCCAACTACCAAAAAGACCTATCAAGTTTTTGGATTGTTGAAAATGTAGTCAATTTTTGGCATATTTTAATCCAGAAATTAAGCATATAAAACATGACAAACAAGAGCATGAGTGATTCAACAATGATGTATTCATATTCGCTAATGAACAGGATAACAGCAGATCCTATTAACATATTCATAGCGCATAGAAACAAATACAGCAGATAAGTTCTCAGGGTATAACCTCGGGCGGGGCCAGTGTCGGTGACACCGGATGCGCCGTTACCATCAGTCGACATGATGGCCTATTCGATCGAGGCGTGATGCAGGACGAGGCGTGATGCAGGAAGATGTTCGCCGTGCGATGTCGCGGCGCTTCACCACCGTGATGAAGACGGTCACAGAATGAGCGATCGCGCTAATCGCGCCCCAAAAACTTGATCGCTGTCTACCCGAAAGGTGTACTCGACGGACGGAGTTTCGAGGCCTACTCGCCAGAGAGACTGCGCGCAAGGTTACGAACCGAGATTGCGAGAGCAAAGAACAACAAAGAACCGAACTGCACCGAGTATTATGTATCCCTTTTTATGGAGTAGAGAGCCTTTCTTTTATTCTCCTCCTCGAATAAAGAAAAGCGAAGAGACTAGTAACTGCAGCCATTAGTCACTAGCAACTGCCTCCATTACTCGAAAGTAACCGCAGCCATAATTCACTAGTAATCGCACTGCTATCGCCAACTATTCGTTAATGATATTTATCGCGAGTCGGTCGCGCTTTGATTTTCGAATAGATAAAGAAAAACACGCCGCACTCGACACGCTGCAAGCGCGCACGTGCACGCACACACGCGCACGCACACACGCACACCGCGCGGCATGGCGCGGCGCGGCGCGGCGGCGAAGCGAAGCGCAAGCTGCGTGTCTGAGCTCTCCAATTGCACAATGGGGTTACCACATTCCACCTTTTAAAGTGGTGTAACTCCCATTCAATTCTCCATATGGGACTAATCAATTTTTCCATGTGGGCCTAGGAATTTCATTTGATTAATTGCTAAATTGAAATGGTCCAAGCCCAATTAATCCAACAGAGTCATCGTAAAGCCTCGGTCAACTACCCATTGCAGGTAAAGCCTTGGACAACTACGATGCCCCTCGAGGTGGAGAGCCTACCCGGAATCTCCACCACCGCACACCCAACACAAGAACACATATCCTTTTTCACACAACACACACAACCCCCTCCTGCGACTCAGAGATAACACACGCCAAAGTACTCAGTCAAGAGAGGTCCCATATCCGTCTCGCGTGGTTAGCACGCAAAAATGGTTGGTTTAGTGTAACAAGATGTTCGGTCCTTATTGACCCGGGTAAGACATCCATAAACCCAATAACCCACCATCCAACCACTTGCCCAAGTCTAAATCATTTCATTTGCACTTTTTGTTTTCAAAAAAAATTAGCACAAGGTGCTGAACAAAGAGTAATAACATCATTTGTGTGATTAAGGTTATCGACTAAGTCGATAACCGCCCAGTTCTACCGGTAGCTAAGCATGATATCGAAAAGATAATAAAAGAGCATAATTAAATCACCGGGCTCTAATTCACCAGCGATATTAGTAACTTATGTTTGTGGCAGGGGATAACAATTTGAGGGCAACAATGCAATAGGAGTAACTACCTCTAATCGGGAAAATTAATTTGACATAAAAGCATGCATACATATGATTTGAAAACAAGATATTAGACTTGCAAGTAATGGGAAATTTATGATCAAACTGCTTGCCTGGTTGCTGCTATTCAAGATGTTGCGGAGGATCACTTAGGGTATCAATGTGCTCTTCGGAACCTAACGAGAAAGCGCAAAAAACCAATAAGAATGAAGAAAACACAAAAACTAAACAAAAACTTGCTCCGAATGCTTTGAAAATTTTACAGCAGCAAGAGCATGATTTATAAGGAATTTAGCAATAAGAACCAATTGATTTGGATTCTTAATGCAAAAGATATAAGCAAAACAAATCTGCTCAGCCTTATAAATCACAAATGCTACTATTCATTACAACTAAATCTTAGCAAAAATTTCTGGAGCTATAATGAGGTTAGAAACATTTTTAGATTAAAGTTTAGTTAAAAACATAACTAGCAAAATTTGAATCAACCGAAAAGGAATTAAAATGAAATAGTTATGCATTTTACAAGTTAATTTTATTTTTCAGTTGACAAACAATCCTCTCGGGAAAATCTGAGATTAAATCGATGTGGACGAACTTGGACTGTTGATCTTGGATCCAACGGTCCAAGTGCACGGGACACGTGCGCTCCAGCGGCTCACAACCCCACCGTTGGATTAAGATCCAACGGTCCACGTGGATGGAGACGTTCGGATGGTCCGAACGTTCACACGCACATGAGCCGTTGATCTTGAGATGGACGGCTCACAACGAGGGAACTTTCGACCGGTCCGAACGTTCACGCGAACCTGAGCCGTAGATTCGAAATCCAACGGCCCACGCGCGCAGAGCACAGCGCGCGCGGGCTCATACGTTCACCGTTGGATTTAGATCCAACGGTCCATGTGGATCGAGACGTCCGGATGGTCCGAACGTTCACCGAATCTGAGCCATTGATCTAAGATCCTACGGTTCACATGGATCACCGCGTTCGGATGGTCCGAACGTTCACACGATCGTGGGCCGTTGATCTAAGGATCGACGTTCCACAGCGAATCACGTTCAAAAAGCTCGCGCCCAGTTCAACCGACAAAACTCGACGGCGAAAGGAGGCTCACCGCCGGCGACTCTGGTCACGGCGGTGCGAGCAAAGGACAAAAATGGATCCGCAATAACTTTGCGCACACCCTGGGACCAATTTCTACTGCTGCGGCGTTTTAGAACGCCGGCAAGCCGGAGTTGACAGTGATGACCAAAAACGGTTGAAAACAAAAAATACAAAGAAGCTCTGCTGCGGTCCAAGTAAGCTAGTGCCAAGCAACTAGAGACTAATGTGGAGTTACCTGAGCACGGGAGAGGCACAGAGAAAGGTTGGATTTGCTCCGATGACGAAAAAGGGTGCTTTCGGCTGAAAATGAGGATTCTCCTATTCAGCCAAACCCTGAGGACAATAAGCAAAACTGAGCGAGGGTTAAGCTCAAGAGGGTTAAGAGGCAGCAAGAATTGGACAAAGAGAGCCACTGTGGTACCGCCTTCACCGAAAGCTTGAAGCTCGGCAATGGCGGCCGAAGTGTTTTCGGTTGAATGCAACTACAAAAACCACTGAAGTGCTAGCTAGAGTTGCGGAGGTGCTAAAGGAAACCAAAGGAGAAGCAATGGAGCTTAAATAGAGCAAATGGTAGAGAGCTGTGGATTTCATGGGGATATGCTCCAGATCTTAGGATGATGTGACAATTGGCAATGGCGTTTACGGTTTGTCGTTTCACGCGTTTTCGACAAAGTTACAGGCTTACTGCTCAGGGGCGGTCCGACCGGTCCTTGCACGGCGGTCCGACCGGTCCCATATCGGTCGGACCGCCATCCGGGCGATCGGACGGCGATGACCAAAAGTGTTCAAATCGAGCCGGGCCAAAAATAGGTGTTGTAGACAAGTAAGGGATCCCAATGCACTTGGTCTCATGATTTTTGGAGCCTCGGTGAAAAGTTCTATTGGTTTAAAGTTTCGTAAGGTTTCGATTTTGGGAGCTTGAATTTCGCTAAGTCTAAGGGCGGTCCGACCGCTCATTGAGGAGCGGTCCGACCGCCATGGCTGGTCTCGACCGCTCACCGAGCGGTCGACCGTAACTACTTGAACGTCACCAACCGTGGCGATGTTGTTTTGTTAGGTCAAAGTCATTGGTTTCATGGCATATGATTTGCATGATGCATGTTTTGACTAACATGGGTCAAGTTGTGAAGAACTTGTTCCCGAATTCGTGTTTTCTTGTCGTGGTTGTGCAGTAGCTTGGTGGTCAACGACGGTCAACGGCGAGGAGAATCGACTAGACTTGAAGAGTTGAGGTCCGTAACGATCGACGATGCGGGTGAGGTCAACGACTCAAGCGTGACACAAGATGGACAAGGGTGACCTATTGGCGAATCCATGACGCATGGTGAAGCGGTTTAGGTCAAAAGGTTAAAGACGGCGCTTTGGTTGTGCGTGTGTGACCCGCTTGTTAGTGGGCCTTAACGGAGCCCAATGGAGTCAAACCCTAGGAGTCTAGGCCTCCACTATAAATAGGGGAGGTGGTGGTCGCACCACCAAGCTCTCTCTCTCTCGCCTCTTTTGTTGCAAAACCCTAATTGGCTTAGGGAGTTGAGGTGGAGGCTAGGGCTCTTTATGGTTTGAGGAGAATTTCGTGATCTTGGATTGACCATCGATCCATGATGGCGTGGGTGTAATCCAAATGACGATCACGTTCTTAATCAATGCAAGGTTTGCTTGAGATAAGTCTCTTTTCGTTCTTGCTTTCAATTTCGTGATTTTAGGGCTTTCTTTGATCCACGAGTTTTTGATTGATTCTTTCACGTGGATTAGCTTGTCGTGATGTGTGGGAACCCATCTAGGATCAATTTGATCATCAATCACCCACGAGCAAGCGATTGGATCTAGTTTTCACTTTTGCCCTGTTTGCACCCTTCTTTAATCAGATCGTAAAAGATATTTGTTCGTCCAAGAATTATCATAATTGTTGATTGGAATAGGTCCTTAATATCATAGAGAAGGTGTGTGCAAAGTTTCGTGAAGTTTGGAGTTGAGAATCAAAAGTTAGACCTAATTGCAACTTCACATCTGGCCGTTTTTATCGCTCGAGCTCACGGCCGGACCGCCCCACACCGAGGTCGACCGATTTTGGTGCCGGTCCGACCGCCCACACCGTCGGTCGACCGATTTTGGTGCCGGTCGGACCGCCCATATAACAATGGGTCGACCGCCACCTCTGTTAAGATTTGATTCTTGCTGATTTTTGTCGCATTGCTTAGGGGTTTAATTGGATTCAATACTAGTCTTCCGTTGTACTGATATATTGATCTTCATAGCTTCATCATAGCTATTGGAGTGAAATTGTGTTGAATTCATATTTTGTGAAAAAGTGAGCGTGCTCCTATTCACCCCCCCTCTAGTCGCCTTTTCGGTCCAACAAGAGCAACAGCAATAAACCCTCTCAGGTCAAACCTGCCATGAGAGCACTTGAGAGCGACGGGAGCAGTTGAGCAATGGACTATTCAGGGCGGTGCACGATGGGCATTTAATGCTAGCTGAGAGAGCCATTTAAAGGTGGTTATAGAGGCGACCCAACGCTGCTCCACTTCTGCGCACGCCATCGCTTTGACTCAATCGCACGCTAGCTCAGACTCGAGGAAGGAGACGACTCGGCCACCGTTGGATTGAAATCGGACGGTTCCAATGAACAGGACGATTGGAACGGTCCGAACGTTCACTTCAATCCAGGCCGTTATCTCCAAATCGGACGGTTCAAATGAACGGAACGATCGGCCGGTCCGAACGTTCACTTCAATCCAGCCTGTTGATCTAAGATCCAACGACTCTCGTTGATCGGAACGTTCGGATGGTCCGAACGTTCACACGCATATGAGTCGTTAATCCCAGATCCAACGATCCGCGATACTCGCGACTGAGCGACCGCACCGGGTGCAGTTAGTTGATTGAACCAAGTCAAGTGGCTCGAGCCCAAGTCTGACTCACGCCCAAGAGACAATTAAAACCAGCTAGGGTTTGAATTAACAGCTCATTTTTGGAGGATTTTCTTAAGGTAGCAAATAAGCTCCAAAAATCCGGAGATTTTAACTGGAGGTTGCTGACTTAAGGATTAACCTTACATAAAATTTCTAAAGATTTTTATGCACTGCATTTTTCTCCAGAAATTCTAGAAGGTTTGAGTTAGGGTTTGAACAAGCTTTGACTCGGTTTGACTTGCCCCCCAAAATTATCAAATAATTTCTAAAAATCATGAAATAATTCAGAGGTGTTACTAAGCCTCCCTAGAACTCGGGAAAAAATATTTACATGGATTTGGCACAAGATCTCTGACAAGGAGGTTTTTGATTGGAGTCAATTGAGGATTTTGATTTTTGATTTCCATAATTCCTTTACAAGAATTACAGAAATGATCAAGGACTTCAAGATGCAAGAAAAGTTTTAATTTTTTTTTCTCATTTTCTTACATTTGAAACACAAATCCACATTTGGGATGTTACAGTAGCGATCATTCTTTTGGACAATTTTAGGCATGGCTAACACATGAGATCGATATGATAGCAGAATACATCCACATATAAAGAAAGCATTAGAGCTGACCTGATGCTATCTCAGGAACCGGGATATTGGTGTATCATCTACATGTAGTGCATGTGAGAGCTACTCTATGGAGCAAATAAGGCTACCCATCAGTTTTGTCAAGGTATAAACCTCTCACCCACCTAAATAATACCGTAGGAAAGCACATCAACACAAGCCAATTCGAAAACACATATAGCACCTGAATATGTCTTGACCAGCACACCAACAAACAAATATGATCAGTGGACATCTCTAGAGGCAACCTAAAAATGTGCAACCTATGCAAAGAAGCGTAATGAACAAAGGATGGCAATCAGCTTTTGAGATTAACATGGATAAAATTGGTTAAATCATTTACCTAAATTGAACTAAATTCAAGGTAAAATTGTTAATTACCTCTACAGGATGAACATCCAAATGAGATTGCAGCTGCAAGCCTGCAACTACCATCCAATCGACATGTATTACAGTAAAACAATTATGTGTTTTTCTGTAGCCATTTTGCTCTAGCCGTAGTCAAAGATCACCTAAAATCAAGGAATCATTGCTTGCAGAGATGAATATATAGAAAAAAAACAAGGGAGCAGCATGTGCATTGAACATATGCGAAAGGAATGAAAACCTGATTCTATATCAAAGTGATCGATGTTGCCGTAATGATGGAGGAAGCGATCGAGCTCTGAGTACCAGTTGTTGAAGCCCATGTTCCGCATGAACACATGGCCTGATCCTCCCCACCAATGACCAAGAATCTCCCAGAAACCGAGATCATACAATAGGAAACCCTAACAATCACAAAAAAATCAAGGGTAGAAGTCAATATTGGGGGCCGGAGAGCAATGATCTCGCACCAAAACTCAGACACCATAGGCAAAGAAGAGGAGAGAGAGAGTAGCGAAAAGGGAGAGGAGGACATGGAAGGGAGGAGGAGGCAGAGAAGGAATGACACACCAAGGCCCAGGTGTCACCGTCTCTAGAGCATGCTACAATCCTGCCCAACACATTCAAAACAAAGAGGGAAGCAAAGAGGGATGACCTTGTAGACACCGTAGTTGGCGGTCTCTCGCTCCACATAGGAGAGGAAGGCAATGGGGTTGCCAAACTCTAACTCTGTGGGGCAGTACTTTCGGGCACGTGGGAGGCCGCAGAGCCACGTTGGCATAGAGGGATCCAGCGTACTGGCCGCCGGCTGCGGTGACTGCGGGAGCGACATTGGGGGCGCGGCGCGCGAGGGGCTAGGGTTTTGGGAGGTGGAGATGGCGAGCGGAGGGGAACATTGGGGGGGGGTTCGAGGCGGAGAGTGATGGGAGTGGGTGCGGAGATTGTGAAGATGGTGTGATATTGCGTGGGAATCGTGTGGGGGATGTGGGCTGTTACCCTGTAGGGAGCTGCAATCTTGAGTCACGGGTGGGGGAGGGGGACGATCGTCCCACTATGGGAAAGAGGGAGGCTGACGGTGTCGGGCGCGGGGTAGGGGGAGCCCGGCGGTGTCGGGTGCGGGGAAGAGGGAGCCCAGCGGCGTCAGGCGTGGGGAAGATCAGGTGAGGGAGGGGAAGGGGTTGGTGAAGAATCTAGACCCGCTATTATGAGTTAATGGAGTAATTTGGTGATTAATGATAAATCTATTTGTGAGACTAACACTTTGATATACCTATTGTTTAGTCTACATTGGATGAAAAAGTGAAAATCAAAGAGGCATGCATTCGACATCATATTCCTATATCTTTTTGCATTTCTCAGATCCAGAATATAGGTTGAACTCCACTAAAAGTCTAACTTGAATATGTGCATATTTTTTATTACACATTTGTTGATGCACACATTTAGGGGGAGTTCACTCTATATTTTGTGGTTTCATTGGTATTAATCTATATTCATTTATCCACGTATTTTAAGGATCTCTACTTTGAAACAGATTCATTGAGTATATGAAACTTGTGTAGTTTATATATACTAAGATGTCTTTATATTCAATTATCTGCAATTGTGATGGTTATCATCAATTACCAAAGAGGGGAAGATTTGAGTATCTTAACCCACAATTGTGAGTTAATGGTATGTTATGGTAATTAATGACAATCATGTTATGGGACTAACATTTTCCTTTAGTTGGTAAAATAGGTTGAGTTCCATAATGATGATGATTTGGGATGACTTCATGAGTTGATCGGTATCAAGTCAAAGTTCAAGAAGAGGATGCATCATGTGTTGATGCACATCAAGATCCCGAAGAAGAGATGATCATGAGTTGATCATCAAGTCAATAGAAAATCATCATGTGTTGATTGAAGTCAAGTAAAGGATGCATCATGGGTTGATGCATAACAAGTCAATGACCCGGACTTGAAGTGAAGATGTGCGTCATCAAGCTTCAAAAAGATGTGCAAGGCAAATGTAAGACTAGCTAGGGCTAAGAATGTGTTCCTGGTCTTTTACCGGTCTCGGTGTTTGTTTGGGAGACCGGATTGCTAGCATAGGTTGTTGTACTATTAAGAGGGGTCTTGACTAGTAGCTTGAGTGTGTCATATGTTGATAGCTCGTCTTGCTTGCTCTACCTCTCGTTAGCATGTTGCCATTATTTGCAAATGTGTTTTGCAAATAGTCACGGCTCATGCATAATCCTTGTAGCATGTGACTTTAGTTTGCGAATGTGTTTTCCAAAAGGTTTAAGTCTATATACCTTATTCCTTGTGGCGTTGATTTTAAAAGTTGGCAAATGTGTTTTGCAACTTGTTGAGAATCTTGCATTCATCCCTTATGTGCATCTTATGTCAATTGGTAAGTGTATTTCGCAAATTGAGTTGAAGCAAGGTGTGTAACCTTTTTCAGTCTTGTTGATAGTGGGCGATCTGACTGTTTGTCGGTCTGACCGGTGGGGTATCGCTCTGATCGCCATGTGTTGGCTGGTTTGATTGGTCGCTGGTCAGCGATAAGACCGCTTCTTTCGTTTGGCATGTTTTTTTTTCAGAGATGGTGTTTTTGGGAGTTTCTCTTATTCCCAAAAACAGTATTACCACATTTCTTCAATGGTATTGCCACAAGGCGGTAGTACTGATATTTAGTTGGCGGTTTTTTTTAAAGAGATGTTTTTCTGGTAACAGACTTTTTCCTGTTGATCGATCTGACCGCCCCTCTGGCGGTTTGACCGGCCCTTGTGCGGGTGGTCGACCCGGCAGTGCATCCAACGTCTAGTTTTATAGCTGTTGGAGCTAGGGCAGTCTAACCGGCAATTGGTTAGCGGTTTGACCAGTTTTCCCTGGTTTTCTAAATATCCTATTCCAACAGCTACTTTTCTTTGTGTGGGTATAAATACCCCCTTTTTGCCGGTTGTGGGAAAGTTGCTGGTGCCATATTCATTTCCTTGACTAAAGAGCAAGCCCTCTACACTTTTTTTTTTCATATCTTGCACTTAGTGATTTTACAGAGTAAACCCTAAGTGCATGAGTTGCATTAGGTAGTGATTGTGTATCCACTTGAGCTTACACACTTAATTTGTTCACATGAGCGTCTTTGACTTGTTACTCTTGGTGTTTGCCGACACCTAGACGGCTTGGAGGAGTTGTACCGGTGATCTTCTCAAAGAAGGTTGTCGAACCCGGGAACAAAGGATCCCGAATTCTCTATGTTTCCCACACTAGTTCAGGAATTCTAGTGTACATAGCCCAACAAATATATCATCACAATCATATCACGCATTTATTTAATATGAATAAGAGTTTATTACAAAAAGGGGGGCTGAGGCCAATTAAAATAACACAGTAAAAAACAAAAGCAGTAGACCACACGATGCGCCACAGGCAATCTGTTGGACCGAAAAGGCGACTAGAGGGGGGTGAATAGCATCACGCTCACTTTTTCACAAATAATAGATTTAATAATATTTTACTCCAGTAGCTATGGAAGCTATGAAGATAAATATATCAGTACAGCGGAAGACTAATATTGAATCTAATATAAACCCCTAAGCAAAACGACAAAAACAACAAAGATTAAAGCACATTAGTGCGCTGCCGGTCGGACCGCTAGCCTTGGGTGGTCGGACCGATTTCCAGCCGGTCTGACCGGTGGCCACGGGCGGTCTGACCGCCGGCCTCTAGAATAGATTGAAAAACCCGATGACGAAGTTGCAAATAGATGAAACTTTTGATCTACTAATCCAAACTTGATGAAACTTGGAACACATCTTCTCTATGATATCAGGGACTTATTTCAATTGAAGATTATGATAATTCTAGGATGAATCAAGATCCTTTTCTGTTTGATTAAAGAAGGGTTCAAAACTAGGTCAAAACAAAAACTAGGTCAAAGCACTTGCTCGTGGGTGATTGATGATCAAGATGATTCTAGATAGATTCCCACACGTCACAGCAAGCTAGATCACATGAAGAAACCACACAAAAACTCACGGATCGAAGAAAGACCAAAAAATCATCAAATAGAGAGAAAGAACGCAATGAGACAAAACATTGATC
Source organism: Hsuehochloa calcarea (assembly GCA_036346395.1). Taxonomy (NCBI): domain Eukaryota; kingdom Viridiplantae; phylum Streptophyta; class Magnoliopsida; order Poales; family Poaceae; genus Hsuehochloa; species Hsuehochloa calcarea. Next base: position 34,770,991 of record CM070598.1, on the reverse strand, counting down.
AACCTTTCCTTTGATTGATTGATATGATCAGGGCTTACAGCCACTCCATCAATGGAGGACAATACTCAATCCAAGAGCACGAAAATCACATAAAACATCAAGAACCCTAGCCTCCACAAAAGCTCTACCTAAGAATGTTAGGGTTTACAAGAATTGCAAAAGAGGCGAAGAGAAGGTGCAGCCACCTCCCTCTCCTATTTATAGTAGAGGCTTAGACCTTCTAGAAGTTTGACTCAATTGGGCTCCCGTTAAGGCCCAAAACAAATGGGGCACTTACGCACGTATTTTAATGCGCTGTCTTTATCTCCCCTTGACCTAACTAGCTACACCTTGCGCCATCTTGCGCCTCGGATTAGCTAATAGGCCACCCTTGTCCATCTTGCACCACGCTTGAGTACATTGACCTCACCCGGCATCGTCGATCGTTCTGGACCTCAGCTCTCCAAGCCTAATTCCGATCATCCTCGCCGTTGACCGTCGTTGACCACCAAGCAACTTGCACAACAATAGACAAGTAAACCGAATTTAGGAACAAGTTCTTCACAACTTGACCCATGTTAGTCAGACATGCATCATGCACCATATATGCCCTGAAACTCATGACTTTGACCTAACACACGAATATCGCCGCCTCAAAGACCGACGATCAAAGTGAAAACCGGTCGATCGCCTTAGGGCGGTCGACCGCCCACTAACCGGTCGATCGCCACCTATGGGCCGGTCTGACCGCCAACTGGGACTTAGCCATATTTCCTCCCTGAAAAACCGAAACCTACTGGAATTTTCAAACCAATAGAACTTTTGACTGGAGACTCCAAAAATTATGGGACCAAGTGCAATAGAATCCCCTCTCTTGCCTACAACCTCTATTTTTGGCCCATCTCAATTCTCACTCTCAGAATCGCCGGTCCGATCGCCACCAAGGCGGTCCGATCGTTATCGATCGGTCGACCGCCACCACCGGCCGGCCGACCGATTCGCCTCGACAACATGCCAACTTTGCCGAAAACAAGTGAAACGACAAACCATTAACGCCATTGCCAATTGTCACATCATCCTAAGATCTGGAGCATATCCCCATGATATCCACAATCTCCCCCTTGATAAACACATTGGCACAATTTAAGCACAAGACAATCTTGATTTTTCATATTTCACAAGAGCAGTTTTAGAATCTCAAGAACACACAAAGCTCAAGTAATAGTCAATTTTAGATTCAAGAGCTAACAAAGCAATTCTGACAGGGCCAATGTCCCAAAAGGAGCACTAATTGCGCAACTAGCTAAAACATCCACAAATTGCAATTTTTAGTTCGAGTTGTTTTAGAGTTCTAGCTCATGCAGCAAAGACTTATCTGTATATGTGAAAACATGATAATTCTAGCAAGTCACAGAACTAGACATGGCATTGAGCAAGAATTGAAATACTAAAGCTCCAAAGGGTAATAGGCAAAGCTTCATCAATTTTAAAAGATAAGCATAAAATCTTATATTACAATGCACCTTTTTGGATTTTTCATACCACTTGTTGTATTTTTCAAATGAATGCAAAATGATACAATGAGATGCAATAAAAAGCCTAAAAACCTAAAAAAGTTCAAAAAAATCAATAAGTTCAGAAAAAGAATAAGAAAAGATCAAAAGAACAAGGTAAGATCAGAAAAGATCGAACTCCTAACTCGCTTCTCAAGGTGGCAAACCTAGTTGGGTCTAAAGGCTTGGTGAGGATATCAGCCAGTTGAGCTTCGAAATCTACAAAGTGTAGCACAATATCACCCTTCTCGACGTAGTCTCTAAGGAAGTGATAGCGAATATTTATGTGCTTGATCCTAGAGTGTTGCACAGGGTTCTTAGCAATATTAATGGCAGAAGTGTTATCACAGAAAAGAGGAACACTAGCAAAATTTAACCCATAATCCTTAAGAGTGGTTACCATCCACAAAATCGACTACAAAGAACTAACAAAATAGCTACATATTCAACTTTCAAAGATGGATTGTGCAATGTAAGACCGCTTCTAGAAGACCAAGATACAAGAGAAGTGCCTAGGAAGTGACAAGTGCCTGAGGTGCTCTTCCTATCAAGCCGACAGCCCGTAAATCAGAATCAGAAAACCCCCGAATGGACAAGGATAAGAACATGAATACCAAATGCCATACAGAAGGGTAGAGTGTAAATACCTGAATATGCGCTTAATGGCTTGGCGATGGGAAGTCCTCGAAGACGCCTGAAACCTCGCACTAAGGCAGACCGTGAAGTGGATGTCCGGTCTCGAGGCCGTCAGGTACAGAAGTGAACCGATCTTGTTGCGGTACTCACGTTGATCTACGGCTTCTCCTTCCTCATCTGGATCCAAAACAATCGAAGTTGCCATGGGAATGGAGATTGGCTTGCAGTCACCCATGTCGAAACGTTTGAGAAAGTCTTTAGTGTACTTCGTCTGATGGATGAAGATCTGTTGGACCGAAAAGGCGACTAGAGGGGGGGGTGAATAGGAGCACGCTCACTTTTTCACAAAATATGAATTCCACACAATTTCACTCCAATAGCTATGATGAAGCTATGAAGATCAATATATCAGTACAGCGGAAGACTAGTATTGAATCCAATTAAACCCCTAAGCAATGCGACAAAAATCAAGAAGAATCAAATCTTAACAGAGGCGGCCGGCCGATCATTGTTATACGGCGGCTCGACGGCACCAAAATCGGTCGACCTCGACGGTGTGGGGCGGTCCGACCGTGAGCTCCGCAACAAAAAAACGACCCGATGACGAAGTTGCAATTAGGTCTAACTTTTGATTCTCAACTCCAATCTTCACGAAACTTTGCACACACCTTCTCTATGATATTAAGGACCTATTCCAATCAACAATTATGATAATTCTTGGACGAACAAATATCTTTTACGATCTGATTGAAGAAGGGTGCAAAAGCGCAAAAGTGAAAACTAGATCCAATCGCTTGCTCGTGGGTGATTGATGATCAAATTGATCCTAGATGGGTTCCCACACATCACAGCAAGCTAATCCACGTGAAAGAATCAATCAAAAACTCGTGGATCAAAGAAAGCCCTAAAATCACGAAATTGAAAGCAAGAACGAAAAGAGACTTATCTCAAGCAAACCTTGCATTGATTAAGAACGTGATCGTCGCCGATTACACCCACGCCATCATGGATCGATGGTCAATCCAAGATCACGAAATTCTCCTCAAACCATAAAGAGCCCTAGCCTCCACCTCAACTCCCTAAACCAATTAGGGTTTTGCAACAAAAGAGGCGAGAGAGAGAGAGAGCTTGATGGTGCAGCCACCACCTCCCCCTATTTATAGTGGAGGCATAAAACTCTTAGGGTTTGACTCTCTTGGGCTCCGTTAAGGCCCACTAACAAGCGGGTCACACACGCACGCTCGCAAGCGCCGTCTTTAACCTTTGACCTAAACCGCTTCACCATGCGCCATGGATTCGCCAATAGGTCACCCTTGTCCATCTTGTGTCACGCTTGAGTCGTTGACTCACCCGCATCGCCGATCGCTCGACCTCAACTCTCCAAGTCTAGTCCCGATCCTCCTCGCCGTTGACCGTCGTTGACCACCAAGCAACTCGCACAACCACGCATAAGCAAACACGAATTCGGGAACAAGTTCTTCACAACTTGACCCATGTTAGTCAAAACATGCATCATGCAAACCATATGCCACGATACCAATGACTTTGACCTAACCAATCAACATCGCCACGGTTGGCCGACGCTCAAGTCAATACCGGTCCGACCGCTCCTCGTGAGCGGGCCGGATCGCCTCCGGCGGTCGGACCGCTCCTGTGAGCTGTCGGACCGCCCTTGGGACTTAGCCGAATTTCAACCCCAAAATCCAAACCTATCGGAAACTTTAAACCAATAGAACTTCTTCGAGACTCCAAAATCATGAGACCAAGTGCATTGGGATCCCCTCACTTGCCTACAACACCTATTTTTGGCTCACTCATTTTGACCACTTTGGTCACCACCGTCCGACCGCCCTACATGGCCGGTCCGACCGATTTGGGACCGGTCGGACCATTGCAAGGACCGGTCGAACCGCCCCGATCGAAAAACCTCGTAGCTTTGTCGAAAACACGTGAAACGACAAACCGTAAACGCCATTGCCAATTGTCACATCATCCTAAGATCTCAAACATATCCCCATGAAATCCACAATCTCCCCTTGATGAACACATTGGCAATTATCCGTAAAATGTAAGTAAGAGGTTTGAAAACGAGTTTACTCGCGGCTTTGCACAAAGGCACAACTTGGTCCATAAGCAAGAAAAGCAATGAAAATGACCAAGCTGGCATCAGAATAGTATAGGCATGTGAGACAAGGCAAAAGTAAGCATAAAAACTTTGATTTCCAGAAAAGGGTCAAAATTCTCACATGAGGTCCATATGAAAGAACAATTGTTCAATTGACCTATGATCATTGTGAGGATAAAAGAATGCAATTCAAGTTCAGAATATTCAATAAAACAATAAGAATGCAACTCAAGAACTCCCCCTCACTATGATCCTCGATTTTCAAAAACTTTTAACTTTTCGCCATTCCCTTTGTTTAATCTTCTCCCCAACAAAGAAATATCTTCTCATTAACACATCTTCTCCAAATAAAAATAGCACATCTTCTCCCAAAGGAATATCTTCTCATTAATTAACACATCTTCTCCCCCTTTGACAATGGATTCATCAAGGAATCACGCCTTCCTCTCATCCAGAGATAACCAATAGATGATAAAGAGAGAAGCAGAAATAAAAGAAGCATAAAGCAGGAGTATGCATGAAGTGCAATGGAGTGGCTTTATTTTTGTATTTTTCAATTTTTGATTACAAGAAGCTTTGGAGATTACCCAAAAGGACAATCTAGTATCTCTAATATTGCACAAACAAGATATCAAGCTGACAAATAGCTAGCAAGATCATGGTAAGACATATATATCAAAGCTAAGCACAAAGGCTCAAAAGTAAAGCAAGAGATTTGATCAATTTAAGCAACGCTTCAAATTCAAAGAGTTCATCAACAGGGATCCTAAAGTGAAATTGGCCATGTCAAAATATCAAAGTGAGATCAAAAATCTAACAAAGACCACATTAAGAGTCAATCAAGTCCCGTATTGAATCATTTTGCTCAATATTTTGTAAACGCCCATTTGTCAACATTTTTCTCATTTGCATTGAATATTGAAGTTGACTAATGATCTAACTTAGTGACAAGATCCCGGACTAGGAGCCATCCACAAACTCATCCTAAGCTTCACCAAAAGTTGATTAAAGGTATATCTTAGTAAAGAAGATCCTGGACTAGGAGCCATCCACAAACTCTTTCTAAGCTTCTACCGGGCGACAAATCTTGAGGTTCATGTCATTTCGACAAGCGGTCCCCATGAGATCGTCGTTCATCAAACTATCTCCAAGTTCATGTCATTTGACAAGCGCCTCGTAAGAATAGTTTGGCACAATTTAAGCATAAGACAATCTTGATTTTCATTTTTCACAAGAGCATTTTAGAATCTCAAGAACACAAAAGCTCAAGTAATGGTCAATTTTAGATCAAAGAGCTAACAAAGCAATTCGACAGGCCAATGTCACAAGAGGAGCACTAATTGCGCAACTCGCTAAAACATCCACAAATTGCAATTTCTTAGTTTGAGTTGTTTAAAAGGTTCTAGCTCATATAGCAAAGACTTAGCTACACATGTAAAAGCATGATAATTCTAGCAAGTCAAAGAACTAGACATGACATTGAGCAAGAATTGAAATACAAAAGCTCTAAAGGGTAATAGGCAAAGCTTCATCAATTTCAAAAGATAAGCAGAAAATCTTATATTACAATGCATCTTTTTGGATTTTTCATACCACTTGCTGTAACCACTTGTTGTTACCACTTGTTGTCACCACTTGTTGTTACCACTTGTTGGATTTTTCATATGAATGCAATATGATACAATGAGATGCAAATAAAAAGCCTAAAAACTTAAAAGTTCAAAAGATCACTAAGTTCGTAAAAAGAACAATAAAAGATCAAAAGAACAAAGAAAGATCGTAAAAGATCAAACTCCCCTCAAACCAACCCATAAGGATAAATAACTCCTAACTCTCTTCTCAAGGTGGCAAACCTAGTTGGGTCTAAAGATTTGGTGATGATAAAAACAAGAGACAAGATAAGTGACTAATGGGTGACAAGCGCTGAGGTACTCTTCCTATCTAGCCGATGCCCGCACAATTAGGATAAGAAAAACCCGAATGGACAAAGATAAAGAACAGGAATATCAATTGCCATACAAAGAGAGTAGAGTGTAAGTACGAATAAGAGCTTAACGGCTGGCGATGGGAAGTTCTCGAGATGCTTGAGACCCGTCGATCGCGTGAAGGAGGTGAACCATCTTGAGTCTCCGGCAATATGATGTGAACAATGAGTCGACAAAGCACGTGCCCTTCCTCTTTCGCGGCAATCTCGAAAAATCAAGGCACGAAGAACGATGTGTCTCGACATCAAGTTAGTTAAACAAGACTTGGGAACCCAAAGATCGAGACACACGTCTGCAGTAGTATGCAAAGCGTATGTTATCCTTGACTTCATCTAAAATTCATTATGAGCAATGTTTAAGTTAACATGGAATTAAACTCTCCGTAGATCGGACCGCGTTGTCTTCAAGCGGTCGATCGGTGACCAAATCGGTCGAGACCGGTGACCACCGTGATCGAGCCGACCGACTCAAGAACATGAGAATTAGGATATGTAGAAGCATGATGATTAGCATGTGAGAAAATCCTAATCCGTGTTTATTCCTTTCAAGTGTTACCATGTCTCATAAAAGCTCTAGGTTGCCCGAATGAAATTCTATCAAGATTTTTCCTATCATTTTTCAACCTACGCCAGAATTCAATTAAATGCCCACCTTTCTTGCAATAAGTGCAATGGTACTTGGTACCACTAGAAGAAGCACCATTCGAATTAATACAAGGTTGGGCAAAACCTGCAGATTTAAAAGATGTTTTTGCAAGTTGGGTTTTGAATTCAATTAAACCTTTTTCCAAGACTTGAATGACTTTTGGGTTTGAATTGTCTTGAAAAGAATTGAATCCTAAACCTTGCTTCTTATAAGGAGTTTTAGACTTGTCAAGAATCATGTTTAATTGTTTCTTACCTTTAGAAAATTTCTCTAATGTATCATGAAGGTAAGCATTTTCTTTTCTCAAGTTAACACAAGCATCACAAGTCTTATCCATTGATTTCTCCTTATACAAAGCAATTTCAAGCTTAAGAGCGGAACATGAAGCACAAGTAGTATTTTCAATATTGTCCTTAAGCTTAGCATATTTGACTCTAGCAGCTTCTAAGATATCTTTGATTTCACGTTCTTTTTCTAAGCATGAAGTGCAAGGGCTAGAATCAATCACATCAGAAGCAATCAACTTGCTAGACTCTAAGCATTTTTCACAAGGAGCAGATTTAATTTCAATTAGCTCGGTTCTAGCATTTTCAAGTTGTTGTAAAGCAATATTATGAGCAGATTGTAAATTGGTAATTTCTGAATGCATAGCATGACAAGATAAACATTCATCGAGTTCAAGAGTCTTAACATTTGCAAGTTCTAGTTTCAGCTTTACCAATTTTTGACTCTAGTTTCTTATTTTTAGTCATGACAAATTCTAGCGCTTCATCTTGACTAAGCACTTGCTCAACTATAGAATTATATTTAGCGTAAAGCTCATCATAAGAAAAAGATACCTCATCATTATCAATGTCGTCGGTGTCGACCATGAAGCACATGCCAAGAAAGTCCTTGGCCTTCCCTTTCTTTTCCTCTTCGCTCCCTGAGTCCACATCACTAATGGATTGCTCTCCAAAAGCGGCAAGGACCCGGTGAGCGGCCTTTATGAGCTTGACAACATCATACTCAGAGTTGTTCTCATGAGGCTTCTTCCAAGTCGTCTTCTCCTCCCCAGTGCTTACCCTTACCTTTTTGCTTGGGGCAATTGGTCTTGATGTGGTAAAGCTCTCCACACTCATAGCAAGTAACAGGACCACCTCTCTTTTATTTCTCACATTATTGTAAGCCTGTGAATTTTTAGCTAAAAGGGCTAACTCAACCTCGTGGATATTCTCAAGCTCCTCTTCATGAATAGCAGATAAACAAGCAAATGAAAATCCGTAAGAAGATTCAAAAGAGTCATCAAAAGCCTTTTTGAGAGGATCTGCTACCAAAGCTAAATTATCTTTCTTGGGATGATCAACTCTTTTAATTTCATGAGTCTTGAGTTTACTATAAAGTAATTCTAAAGTAAGACTTGAAAGATCAACATTCTCTTCTATAGCAGTAGCATTCATCTCCCACTCCTTGGTGTTGATTGCAACCAAGAGGTGGGTGGCATTTTCAGATTGAGAATATTCAATATCAACGACTTTTCATTTGATTAATCACTTTATTAAACGATCGAAAATGTCATCGATGCTCTCTCCAGACGCATCTCAAATTTGTTATAATCACGCTTATAGATTGTTTGGCGACTTTCTTAATTTGAGACGAACCTCATGATATGTTTCGAGAGTGTTCCAAATCTCGTGCGCAGTCGCAAAATTGCAAATCCTATCATATTCTTTTCTACCAAGCGCACCATATAAAAGATTTTTGGCCTTGTTGTTGTTAGCCAAAAGAACCACAGAAGCAGGAGTTTCAACCTCGGGAATAATGAGCGGGGATCGAACAACGCCCCACATAGCTTGTCCTCGCTCTCAAGGAATACTGCATACGATTCTTCCAATAGGCATAGTCTTGTCCATTGAACATATGCGGTTTTGTAGAGAATCTATCCATCGCCAAAGTTCAAAGTGACCGGTTAAGATCAAGATTGAACTAACCGGCTCGATACCACTTGTTGGACCGAAAAGGCGACTAGAGGGGGGGGGGTGAATAGGAGCACGCTCACTTTTTCACAAAATATGAATTCAACATAATTTCACTCCAATAGCTATGATGAAGCTATGAAGATCAATATATCGATCAAATGGAAGACTAGTATTGAATCCAATTAAACCCTAAGCAATGCGACAAAATCAAGCAAGAATCAAATCTTAACAGGTGGCGGCTCGATCATTGTTATACGGCGGTCGGACCGGCACCAAAATCGGTCGACCTCTCGGTGTGGGGTCCGTCCGGCAGTGAGCTCGAACAGAAAAAACGGCCGATGACGAAGTTGCAATTAGGTCTAACTTTTGATTCTCAACTCCAAACTTCACGAAACTTTGCACACACCTTCTCTATGATATTAAGGACCTATTCCAATCAACAATTATGATAATTCTTGGACGAACAAATATCTTTTACGATCTGATTGAAGAAGGGTGCAAAACTGTAGCGTCCCGTTTTTCGGAGTTTTTGAAAATTTTAAAAGAGAACCATTTGCTTCTATTTGCCAAAAGCTTAATTTGAAAATTTCAAAATTATTTGCAGTTTAATATGAGTTAATCAAACTTCAATTAAATTAAAGTTGGTTTAATTGAATTTTCTGGAATTTAAAATCAAAATTATTATTTTAAGAATTTTCTTGGATTTATTGGATTTTAGAAATTGATTTTTGTTTTATCCGAAATGGAAAAATTATTTTATTTGTAAAATAAAAAGAAAATTTAAAGTTAAAAGTATTTTTATTAAGTCTAGAATAATTCAAGGAATTTCGTGAATTTTTCTAGAATTTTTGGAGTCTATTTGCTATTTTCTAAATTGCTTTTTGATTTGTTTGAATTTCGAAAATCAAAAGGTATTTTAATTCCTTTTGTTTTGGGTCGAAACCTAGCCGCCCATCCCTATTCCTCACCCGCCCGCTTCACGTGCCAATTTCCTCCCGCTCACGCCAAGGCTGCTCTAAGGCCGTTGGATCTCCATCCGCCGCTTCTCGTTTCGCCGCGCTCTCCTTTCTTCTCCGCCGTTGGATCGCGATCCGACGCCATCGCCAGCGCCAGCGCTTCTTCCGCTTCCCACCGTCGATCGGAATCGGACGGCGCCCGCTCGCCTCCTCGCCGCGCGCCTTTTCTCCTCCTCACCGTCCGTCGAAATCGGACGGTACATCTTCACCGCGCTTCTTCCGCTCCCGCGTCCGATCGCAATCGGACGGCGTCCGCTCGTCGTCTTCGTCGCGCCACCGTCTCTCTCTCTCCCACGCCGTCCGCGCGCCGCCGAATCTCGCCATGAATCCGCTGCCTCGCGAAATCCGTCGCCTCGCCGCGGCTCAAGCCGCGCACGCCACGCTGGCCCGCTCCGCTGCTGCGCGCCCGCCCGTGGCCTCGGCTATAAATGCAGCGCCTGTTCGTCTCCGCGTTTCTCTCCCTCCTCTCTCGGCGATTCTCGCCGCGCTTCTCGTTCTTCCCGCCTCCGGCGTCTCGCGCCATCGCTTTCTCCGCGCTGACGCCGCGCGTCTTCCCGCCTCCGCCGCCTCCGCGCCAGCAGTCTCCGGCGTCGCCGCCGTTCCCGTTGCGCGCCACCGTTTTCCCAGCTCGCCGCCGTCGCCACCGCGCTCCCGCCTCTCTCTCTCTCTCTCTCGACCAGTGGGCCCGAGCCCACGTGGCCTGCGATGGCGCCACGTCGGCGCCACGCGTCGTGCGTTCTGCCGCGTGGCTGCTGCGTCGGCTGATTCAAGCGCCGACGTCAAAATCCGGTTTTTCAATAGAAAATTAATTCAAAAATCCAAAACCCTAAATCTATCATTTTATGTGATTTTGAAATTTCTTTTGGCTATAACTTTCACATCCGAACTCGATTTGGGTGATCCAAATTTCTAAATTCATTTAAATTCATCCTCTTTCATTTGGTACTGGTTTTGTAATTTTTGGAGTTCATTTGGTGCTGTTTTATTTATTTGTTGCTATTTTCGCGACGTGTAGATTAGGCGTTTGGAAGATTTCTTCGACAGACGATCAAGACCCTCTCCTCGCCAACGAAGGCAAGTCGTAGGCCTTTGACCATGTTGAACCCATTTTACAAATGTATATTGCTTTAAATTAACATGCATGGCTAGTTTTATTAAAAATGGTTTTGGGAGTAGATAATTACCAAATTGCCATTATGCCTCCTTGATGAATTGAAAATGAAATGTCTCCTTGAATGACATATATCCTTGAACACCTTAGGATGGTTAATACTAGTTGGACATAATTGTATTACCAACTTGGGTGCGTATTATTGCTTAGACATGCTCTAGTTACCCGCGAGACTTTCGATCACATGTTCAATGATTATTGAAATTTGACTAATGGAACTATGGAACAGTGGTGTGAGGCCACTTTTATTAAAAGATGTTGTGCCATGGCAGGGATTGCCATTTGGTCGGGTATGAACAAAAATGATTTATGCTCGGGCTTGAGGTAGGAAGCTAGAGTGGGTGTGTGATGCACATTGGCTTGTGGTAGACTTGTTTGAGCAGCCAACTAAGGACTTAACTTTGCAAGTCATTGATCTGGGTCACCTCGTGCAACCATAAGTTCGGTATGGGACGGACCTGGCCAACTAATTAGGGAAGTTTTGAGTCGGTTCTGTTAGGGTTGATTATTGGCGCAAGAGGGGTCGTGATGGCGAAACCTTAGCGAGCGTAACAGAGGCAAAATGGAACTTTGTAAAGGCCTTGTGATAGTCACTTAGTCGCACACCCTCGGAAGTGTGTCAGACGGACATTGCAAGTGATTTATCTCTTGTGGGTAAAGCTGTACAACCTCTGCAGAGTGTCAAAAATCTATTCGAATAGCCGTGTCCCCGGTTACGGACATGCCTGGTGATTTCGCGCAAGGGGTAGTATTTTCAAAAATTGGTGTGGTTCGTTGGAAACGTTTGGTTGGAATGGTTGGGAAGTGAACGGGATGTTCACCGTTTGATTCAAAAGAACTTGGTTATCTATGTATTATTCTTTTAAAATCCTGCTTTGAAATCTAATTAATGTATTTATTGTTAAACTTGCTTTCGCAAATTAACCATAAAGCCATCCTTGTTTAAGCCTCGCATGAATACTATGTGCATACATTTCTCTCGACTTCTTTGAGTACTTTATGTACTCACGGCTTTATGCCCTTTGTTGATCACCCCAGCGAGAAGAACCAGAAATGTTGAGTGCTATGAAGAAGGCTACTTTGAAGACTTCGCGAACTAGGTCGCGTCCTCCACTCGATTGCCTGTGGGCATGTCGATTGGGCTCCACGATTTTTTGAGATTTCATTGCGGATACTCTGTTGTTGCTAAGCCCCGTGAGGCGACTTTTGTAAGAACCTTGACCATAAGGTCTTTGCTGCTTTAATTAATATTACTTTGTCCGCTTCATTAGTTAATCGTTGAATGGTTATGAATGCATCATTGTTGCAACTGTGCAAGCTAGCTACGATCATGGGACTAGCTTGGTATGCACTGAAGGGTCTCGGGGTTGTGTGAATCCCGGTCCGACAAAACCGGGCAAAAGTGAAAACTAGATCCAATCGCTTGCTCGTGGGTGATTGATGATCAAATTGATCCTAGATGGGTTCCCACATCACGACAAGCTAATCCACGTGAAAGAATCAATCAAAACTCGTGGATCAAAGAAAGCCCTAAAATCACGAAATTGAAAGCAAGAACGAAAAGAGACTTATCTCAAGCAAACCTTGCATTGATTAAGAACGTGATCGCCATTTGGATTACACCCACGCCATCATGGATCGCTGGTCAATCCAAGATCACGAAATTCTCCTCAAACCATAAAGAGCCCTAGCCTCCACCTCAACTCCCTAAGCCAATTAGGGTTTTGCAACAAAAGAGGCGAGAGAGAGAGAGAGCTTGATGGTGCACCACCACCTCCCTATTTATAGTGGAGGCCTAAAACTCTTAGGGTTTGACTCTCTTGGGCTCCGTTAAGGCCCACTAACAAACGGGTCACACACGCACGCTCGCAAAGCGCGCTTTAACCTTTGACCTAAACCGCTTCACCATGCGCCATGGATTCGCCAATAGGTCACCCTTGTCCATCTTGTGTCACGCTTGAGTCGTTGACTCACCCGCATCGTCGATCGCTCGACCTCAACTCTCCAAGTCTAGTCCCGATCCTCCTCGCCGCTGACCGTCGTTGACCACCAAGCAACCTGCACAACCACGCATAAGCAAACACGAATTCGGGAACAAGTTCTTCACAACTTGACCCATGTTAGTCAAAACATGCATCATGCAAACCATATGCCACGATACCAATGACTTTGACCTAACCAATCAACATCGCCACGGTTGGCCGACGCTCAAGTCAATACCGTCCGACCGCTCCGTGAGCCGGTCGGATCGCCTCTGCCGGTCGGACCGCTCCTCGTGAGCTCGTTCGGACCGCCCCTTGGGACTTAGCCGATTTCAACCCCTGAAAATCCGAAACCTCTGGAAACTTTAAACCAATAGAACTTCTTCTCGAGACTCCAAAATCATGAGACCAAGTGCATTGGGATCCCTCACTTGCCTACAACACCTATTTTGGCTCACTCATTTTGACCACTTTGTCACCACCGGTCCGACCGCCCTACATGGCCGGTCCGACCGATTTGGGACCGGCCGGACCGCCGTTGCAAGGACCTCGAACCGCCGATCGTAAAACTCAGAGCTTTGTCGAAAACACGTGAAACGACAAACCGTAAACGCCATTGCCAATTGTCACATCTTCTTCTCGTCTATTAAGCCTGTGAAGCTTTGTCGCAGATGGTTCAGACCCGCAACTCCGCAAGCCGTGATGAGACTCAAGCGCCCGATGCCCCGCCTTCCCAGCCGCCAAGCAGATCCGGGTTTGAGTCAGTTCATGGCGGCCAGACGCACCGATGAGCTCTTTGATGCGTAACATGACTCGATGATGAATCGCCAGAACTGGATCGCTGCCGCCTCGCCGCCATGATGAATCGTAATACCAAGCACCGCCACGCCCACGCCGCTCCACCCCGCTTTTTCCTCACCCGTGTTGGCGAGTTTTTGAGGACCCATCCGCCCACTTTCTCTAGCTCCTCCGAGCCATTGGACGCAGATGACCGTTACGCCCATGGAAAGAAGCTCGCTATCACCCGTTGTGATGATCGCGAGAAGGTTACAGATGCCACCCATCGCCTTGAAGGTACCGCTGCGAGAATGGTGGGAGAACTATTGTGCCCCATGGAAATCCGAGAGTATCACTTGGGACGAAGTTTTGAGGAGCTTTCCGCCACTCCCATATTCCCGATGGAAAGGTGGAAATGAAGAAGAATGAGTTCCGTGAGCCGCAAAGAAGGCAACATGTTAGTGAGTGAATATCTTAATAGGTTCACTCGGTTGTCCCGTTATGCCCTGCAGGACGCGTTGCCACGCATGATGCCCGCGGAAGCGCTTCAAGAGAGGACTCAACCCAGCTTGAAGGTGCAAGTCATTGGGAATGATTATGCGATTTCGGCAGACTTGGTGAACAAGGCCATGCTCATCGAAGAATCCCGCCGTGAACTGGAAGAATCCCAAGAGAAAGATGATGCGAGACGGTGCCCATCGGTCTCACTCCCGCAGAGTCGTAATGAATGTGCCGCCTCCGCCGTGTTGCTCCACTGTCACATTGAGCCCTCAGAGCAAGACTCGCCCGGCCGATTCGCCCACGCGGACTTCGCAGCTCACCAAAAGAACCAAAGAACCAAGGAATGGCAACCTGCGCGGGATCACACGCTTTATGCCATCACCGGGGCGCCGCAAATGCTTGCGCAGAGGCAAGGCCCTTCTCCTGGTTCGTTTCAACATGGGAGCCACCAGGACCAGACCCCGCTCCAGAGTCGCACGTGGAGCCCTCGCACTCCAACCGCACCGGCCAAGTCTCCTCGGCCTTTTGGAAGAGGTCGTGTGAACCACACCACCGTGGAGGAAGCCCGATCGGCCGGACGTCGTCTTTGGGTAAGTTCCTTGTCAATTCAAAGACCGCCATTGCTTTGTTTGATTCGGAGCTTCGCATTCGCTTGTTTCTGAGTTTTGCCGAAAGGCACCAGCTTGGAAGTTTTGCCTCTTAAAAGTGTTTTGTTGGTTCAATCTCCTGGTTCGAATTGAGTACGAACCAAGGTTGCCCTAAGGTTAAAGTGACCATAGAAGGGGTAGAATTCCTTGCTAATCTCATCATCATAGACACCAAGTCTCTTGATGTGATTTTGGGAATGGATTGGCTTGCCAATCACCAAGCCCTCTTGGATTGTGGTGGTAGAAGCATCACTTTGGTCAGTCCGGATGGAACCAAGGTAAAGTTTGAAGCCTCCCCAGAGAAGCTAGCTGGATCTTTAGTCTGCAGTGCCAGTGTTGTGTCTTTGGAAGAAGTGCCGAGAGTCGAGAGTTTTCAGATGTCTTTCCTGATGACCTACCTGGAATGCCGCCCAGCGAGACTTGGAGTTTGTCATCAATCTTGTTCCAGGAACTGCACCTATTTTCAAGAGACCCTACAGATTGCCTGTCAATGATTTGGTTGAACTAAAGAAGCAAATTGAAGAAATGCAAGAGAAAGGTTTTGTCCGGCCAAGTTCTTCACCTTGGGGAGCCCCAGTGATCTTTGTTGCAAAGAAGGATGGTACCCAACGGATGTGTGTGGATTACCGAGCCCTCAATGAGGTCACCATCAAGAACAAGTACCCTCTGCCTGGGATCGATGATTTGTTTGATCGCTTGAAAGGAGCCGAGTGTTCTCCAAAATAGACTTGAGGTCGAGATACCACCAGCTGAAGATTCATCCAAGATATTCCCAAGACAGACTTTCTCAACCCGGTATGGATGTATGAGTTCACGGTCATGTCATTTGGATTGACCAATGCCCACGCTACTTTATGAACTTGATGAATAAAGTATTCATGGAGTATTTGGACAAGTTCGTCATTGTCTTCATTGACGATATTTTGGTGTATTCCAAGAGTGAAGAAGAGCATGAAGAGCACCTCCGTTTGGTCATGAATAAGCTTAGAGATCATCAACTCTATGCTAAATTCAGCAAGTGTGAGTTTTGGATGAAAGAAGTTACTTTCTTGGGACATGTCATGTCCGCAGAAGGAGTATCTGTTAACCCTAGCAAGGTTAAGGATGTGCTTAATTGGGAGTCACCCAAGTCGGTGCCTCAGTCGGAAGTTTTCTCGAATGGCGAGGATACTATCGCCGATTCATAGAAGGA
The DNA here is from genome assembly GCA_036346395.1 of Hsuehochloa calcarea. Taxonomy (NCBI): domain Eukaryota; kingdom Viridiplantae; phylum Streptophyta; class Magnoliopsida; order Poales; family Poaceae; genus Hsuehochloa; species Hsuehochloa calcarea. The sequence continues at coordinate 34,754,824 of CM070598.1, read as the reverse complement.
TTCTCCAAGATAGCAAGACCCCTCACTCAGCTGTTGAAGAAAGAAAAGAAATTTGCTTGGACAATAGATTGTGAGCAAAGCTTTCAAGAGTTGAAGAAGCGTCGACAACGACTCGGTGTTGATTTTGCCACATGTCCTAAGGATTTTGAGATTTTACGTGATGCATCCGGCAAGGACTTGGTTGTGTCTGATGCAAGAAAGGAAGGTAGTAGCCTATGCTTCCCGTCAGTTGAGGCCTCATGAAGTAAATTACCCCACTCATGACTTGGAGTTAGCTGCCGTAGTGCATGCTTTAAAGATATGGCGTCATTACCTTATTGGAAATCGCTGTGAAGTCTATACGGACCATAAGAGCTTGAAGTACATTTTCACTCAGGCTGATCTTAATATGAGGCAAAGAAGGTGGTTAGAGTTAATAAAGGATTATGATATTGGAATCCATTACCACCGAGCAAAGCTAATGTTGTGGCGTATGCCTTGAGCGAAAAAGTCTCTGCAATACCGACGATCAAGGAAAATCAGCCAGCCCTTCATGAAGAATTCGAAGCTCAAGTTAGAGTTGGTTGAGGAAGGTTATCTAGGCGCTTTAGAAGTTCAACCCACTTTGCGGAATCAGATCAAGGAAGCTCAAGTTGAAGATGCCAATATTAAGGAAATTAAGAGCAACATGAAGAAGGGTAAAGCCACGAGATTTTCGTAAGATGAGCAAGGCACCATTTGGTTTGACAAGCGAATCTGTGTTCCAGATCGAGAAGAGCTTAGCGGTGATACTCAAGGAAGCCCATGAAACTTTGTATTCCATTCACCTGGAAGCACAAAGATGTACCAAGATCTTAAAGAAATGTATTGGTGGCCTAGCATGAAGCGTGAGATTGCCGAGTATGTAGCTCGATGTGATGTCTGTCAACGAGTAAAGCCGAGCATCAAAGACCTCTTGGACTCGCAGCCCTTGAAAGTGCCCGAATGGAAGTGGGAAGAAATTGGCATGGATTTTATCACTTTGGTTTGCCAAGGACAAGGTCAGGATATGATTCTATCTGGGTAATTGTGGATCGTCTAACCAAGGTTGCTCACTTTCTCCCGACCAAGACTACTTACTCGTGATAGGTCAAGGAATTGTACATGGCAAAGATAGTGTGCGGCATGGAGTGCCAAGAAGATCGTGTCGGATCGAGGAACCCAGTTCACCTCAAGATTTTAGCGAAGTTGCACATGTTTTGGGTACTAATCTAAATTTGATCTGACTTATCATCCCAGACGGATGGTCGATGTAAAGAGTAAATCAAATCCTAGAAGATATGTTAAGGGCTTGTGCCTTAGCAAATCGTACCGATTGGGATCAAATGCTACCTTATGCGAGTTTTCCTATAACAACGATTACAGTCAAGCCTCGGATGTCTCCATTTGAAGCTCTTTATGGAAGAAAATGCGAACACCGTTGTATTGGAATGAAGTAGGAGAAAGACAAGTGTTTGGGCCAGATATTTTGGAAAAAGCCAAGAGCAAGTTCGATCAATCGAGAAAAGGCGAAAACAGCCGAGAGACACGAGCGAAAGAGTTATGCCGATAACCGTCGCCGAGATCTAGCTTTTGCACCTGGTGATCATGTGTACCTGAAGGTGTCGCCTCTCAAAGGGATGCGTCGTTTCAGAGTAAGTGGAAAGCTTGCACCAAGGTACATCGGACCTTTCCCAGTCCTAGCCCGAAGTGGAGAAGTCGCTACGCTTGGAGCTCCCGCCACGGTGTCGGATGTGCATAATGTCTTCCGTGTCGCGGTTAAGAAGTGTTTGCGTGTGCCCGAAGAGCAGATGCCAATGGAAGCCATTGCCCTGCAAGAAGACCTCACCTACAAGGAGCATCCCATCAAGATCTGGGAAGTAGAAGAACGAGTGACAAGAAGCAAGATCATCCGTTTCTGCAAGGTCCAGTGGAGCAACCACACCGAAGAGGAAGCCACTTGGGAACGAGAAGATGACTTGAAGGCTGAGTTTCCCCACCTATTCTCTAATCAGCCTGAATCTCGGGGTCGAGATTCCCTTTAAGAGGGGTAGGTTTGTAGCGTCCCGTTTTTCGGAGTTTTTGAAAATTTTAAAAGAGAACCATTTGCTTCTATTTGCCAAAAGCTTAATTTGAAAATTTCAAAATCATTTGCAGTTTAATATGAGTTAATCAAACTTCAATTAAATTAAAGTTGGTTTAATTGAATTTTCTGGAATTTAAAATCAAAATTATTATTTTAAGAATTTTCTTGGATTTATTGGATTTTAGAAATTGATTTTTGTTTTATCCGAAATGGAAAAATTATTTTATTTGTAAAATAAAAAGAAAATTTAAAGTTAAAAGTATTTTTATTAAGTCTAGAATAATTCAAGGAATTTCTGTGAATTTTTCTAGAATTTTTGGAGTCTATTTGCTATTTTCTAAATTGCTTTTTGATTTGTTTGAATTTCTGAAAATCAAAAAGGTATTTTAATTCCCTTTTCTGTTTTGGGCCGAAACCCTAGCCGGCCCATCCCTATTCCCCGCCCGCCTGCTTCGCTGCCGCCCGACCTCCCGCTCACTCTCCGCTTTCGGCGTTCCTAGGCCGTTGGATCTCCATCCGGCCGCTCTCGTTTCGCCCGCGCTCTCCTTTCTTCTCCGCCGTTGGATCGCGATCCGACGCCATCGCCGCGCCCGCGCCTCTTCCGCTTCCCACCGTCCGATCGGAATCGGACGGCGCCCTTTCGTCTCCCTCGCCGCGCCTTTTCCTCCTCACCGTCGACGAAATCGGACGGTGTCATCACCGCGCCCTTCGCTCCCCACCGTCCGATCGCAATCGGACGGCGTCCGTTCGTCGTCTTCGTCGCGCCGCCGTCTCTCTCTCTCCCACGTCGTCCGCGCGCCGCGCGAATCTGCTGCGCGAATCCGCGCCGTGCGTCCGTCGCCGCCGCGCCTCGCCGCGCCCGCCGCCACGCGCTCCGTCGCCGCGCCGCCCGCCCGTGGCCTCGGCTATAAATGCCGCGCCTGTTCGTCTCCCGCGTTCTCTCTCTCTCTCTCTCGGCCGATTCTCGCGCGCTTCTCCGTTCTTCCCGCCTCCGGTGCGTCTCGCGCCATCGCTTTCTCCCGCTGACGCTGCCGTCTTCCCGCCTCCGGCGCCTCCCGCCTGCCGTCTCCGGCGTCGCCTGCCGTTCCCGTTCGCCGCCACCGTCTTCCCAGCTCGGCCGCCCGTCACCACCGCGCCCTCCCCGTCTCTCTCTCTCTCTCTCTCTCTCTCTCTCTCTCGACCAGTGGGCGAGCCCACGTGGCCACCCACGTGGCGCCACGCCGCGCCGCGTCGGCGTTCTGCCGCGTGGCTGCTGCGTCGGCGATTCTGCGCAAGCGCTGACGTCAAAATCCGGGTTTTTCAATAGAAAATTAATTCCGAAAAATCCGAAAACCCTAAATCTATCATTTTATGTGATTTTGAAATTTCTTTTGGCTATAACTTTCACATCCGAACTCCGATTTGGGTGATCCAAATTTCTAAATTCATTTAAATTCATCCTCTTTCATTTGGTACTGGTTTTGTAATTTTTGGAGTTCATTTGGTGCTGTTTTATTTATTTGTTGCTATTTTCGCACGTGTAGATTCCGGCGTTTCGGAAGATTTCTTCGACAACGATCAAGACCCTCTCTCGCCAACGAAGGCAAGTCGTAGGCCTTTGACCATGTTGAACCCATTTTACAAATGTATATTGCTTTAAATTAACATGCATGGCTAGTTTTATTAAAAATGGTTTTGGGAGTAGATAATTACCAAATTGCCATTATGCCTCCTTGATGAATTGAAAATGAAATGTCTCCTTGAATGACATATATCCTTGAACACCTTAGGATGGTTAATACTAGTTGGACATAATTGTATTACCAACTTGGGTGCGTATTATTGCTTAGACATGCTCTAGTTACATGAGACTTTCGATCACATGTTCAATGATTATTGAAATTTGACTAATGGAACTATGGAACAGTGGTGTGAGGCCACTTTTATTAAAAGATGTTGTGCCATGGCAGGGATTGCCATTTGGTCGGGTATGAACAAAAATGATTTATGCTCGGGCTTGAGGTAGGAAGCTAGAGTGGGTGTGTGATGCACATTGGCTTGTGGTAGACTTGTCTGAGCAGCCAAGTAAGGACTTAACTTTGCAAGTCATTGATCTGGGTCACCTCGTGCAACCATAAGTCCGGTATGGGACGGACCTGGCCAACTAATTAGGGAAGTTTTGAGTCGGTTCTGTTAGGGTTGATTATTGGCGCAAGAGGGGGCTGTGATGGCGAAACCTTAGCGAGCAGAACCGAGGCAAAATGGAACTTTGTAAAGGCCTTGTGATAGTCACTTAGTCGCACACCCTCGGAAGTGTGTCAGACGGACATTGCAAGTGATTTATCTCTTGTGGGTAAAGCTGTACAACCTCTGCAGAGTGTCAAAAATCTATTCGAATAGCCGTGTCCCCGGTTACGGACATGCACGTGATTTCGCGCAAGGTAGTATTTTCAAAATTGGTGTGGTTCGTTGGAAGCGTTTGGTTGGAATGGTTGGGAAGTGAGCGGGATGTTCCTTTGTTTGATTCAAAAGAACTTGGTTATCTATGTATTATTCTTTTAAAATCACGCTTTGCAATCTAATTAATGTATTTATTGTTAAACTTGCTTTACGCAAATTAACCATAAAGCCATCCTTGTTTAAACTGGCATGAATACTATGTGCATACATTTCTCGACTTCTTTGAGTACTTTATGTACTCACGGCTTTATGCCCTTTGTTGATCGGTCGAGAGAAGAACCAGGAAATGTTGAGTGCTATGAAGAAGGCTACTTTGAAGACTTCGCGAACTAGGTCGCGTCCTCCACTCGATTGCCTGTGGGCATGTCGATTGGGCTCCACGTATTTTTTGAGATTTCCGCTGCCAGATACTCTGTTGTTGCTAAGCCCTGTGAGGCGACTTTTGTAAGAACCTTGACCATAAGGTCTTTCTTTGTTTTAATTAATATTACTTTATGCCGCTTCATTAGTTCGTCGTTGAATGGTTATGAATGCATCATTGTTGCAACTGTGCAAGCTAGCTACTGATCATGGGACTAGCTTGGTATGCACAGAGGGTCTCGGGGTTGTGTGAATCCCTGGGGTCCGACAAAAACCGGGCAAAAGTGAAAACTAGATCCAATCGCTTGCTCGTGGGTGATTGATGATCAAATTGATCCTAGATGGGTTCCCACACATCACAGCAAGCTAATCCACGTGAAAGAATCAATCAAAAACTCGTGGATCAAAGAAAGCCCTAAAATCACGAAATTGAAAGCAAGAACGAAAAGAGACTTATCTCAAGCAAACCTTGCATTGATTAAGAACGTGATCGTCGCTGGATTACACCCACGCCATCATGGATCAGTGGTCAATCCAAGATCACGAAATTCTCCTCAAACCATAAAGAGCCCTAGCCTCCACCTCAACTCCCCTAAGCCAATTAGGGTTTTGCAACAAAAGAGGCGAGAGAGAGAGAGAGAGCTTGATGGTGCAGCCACCACCTCCCCCTATTTATAGTGGAGGCCTAAAACTCTTAGGGTTTGACTCTCTTGGGCTCCCGTTAAGGCCCACTAACAAACGGGTCACACACGCACGCTTCGCAAAGCGCCGTCTTTAACCTTTGACCTAAACCGCTTCACCATGCGCCATGGATTCGCCAATAGGTCACCCTTGTCCATCTTGTGTCACGCTTGAGTCGTTGACCTCACCCGGCATCGTCGATCGTTCTGGACCTCAACTCTCCAAGTCTAGTCCCGATCCTCCTCGCCGTTGACCGTCGTTGACCACCAAGCAACCTGCACAACCACAGACAAGCAAACACGAATTCGGGAACAAGTTCTTCACAACTTGACCCATGTTAGTCAAAACATGCATCATGCAAACCATATGCCACGATACCAATGACTTTGACCTAACCAATCAACATCGCCACGAAGTTGGCCGACGTTCAAGTCAATACCGGTCTGACCGCTCCCTGTGAGCCGGTCGGACTGCCCTCTGGCCGGTCGGACCGCTCCCTGTGAGCCGGTCGGACCGCCCCTTGGGACTTAGCCGAATTTCAACCCCTGAAAATCCGAAACCTACTGGAAACTTTAAACCAATAGAACTTCTTACTGGAGACTCCAAAAATCATGAGACCAAGTGCATTGGGATCCCCTCACTTGCCTACAACACCTATTTTTGGCTCAGCTCATTTTGACCACTTTGGTCACCACCGGTCCGACCGCCCTACATGGCCGGTCCGACCGATTTGGGACCGGTCGGACCGCCGTGCAAGGACCGGTCGAACCGCCCCTGATCAGAAAACCTGTAGCTTTGTCGAAAACACGTGAAACGACAAACCGTAAACGCCATTGCCAATTGTCACATCATCCTAAGATCTGAAACATATCCCCATGAAATCCACAATATCCCTTCCTTGCATTGCTTAATTTGAAGTCCCAAAAAGTAATTGAGCTCTCCCATCATACTCATCTCACATTCCCTAGACATAGTCTCAGAAAAGCTGGAAACAAGAGCATTAGAAGAACCACCAAAGATAATATCATCAACGTAAATTTGAGCAAGCAGGAAGTCATTACCACGCCTAAGAATGAACAAAGTCTTATCTACCGTACCCATCTCAAAATTATTCTTGAACAGGAAGGTCTTAAGTCTATCATACCAGGCTCTAGGGGCTTTCTTAAGACCATACAAGGCTTTGGATAGCTTGAACACATGATTTGGGTACTTGGGATTCTCAAAGCCCGGGGGTTGCCTAACATAAACTTCCCCCTCAATGAAATCATTTAAAAAGGCACTTTTAACATCCATATGATATAATCTAAAGCCCTTAGATGCAGCAAATGCAAGCAGAATGCGAATGGCTTCTAGTCTAGCGACAGGAGCAAAAGTCTCATCAAAATCCAACCCCTCAACTTGGCTAAAACCCTGAGCTACCAACCTAGCCTTGTTTCTAATTACAGAACCATCCTCATTTTGTTTGTTTTTGAAAACCCAGCGGGTTCCTATAACATTATGGCCACTAGGAGGTTCTACTAGGTTCCAAACCTTATTCCTCTCAAAATTCTCTAACTCTTCATGCATGGTATTAACCCAGCTAGAATCCGATAAAACATGTGATATATCGCGAGGTTCAAAAGAAGCAACAAATGCAGAATGAGAGTAGAGATTTGGATCATTATACCTGAAGCGAGTGACTCGCTCACGGAGATTACCTATTATCTGATCCGGGGGGTGCTGTCTTTGAATGTGAAGTGGTGCACCCGGAGAAGAAAACATCTCTTCGACCTCTGCAGGTACTGCTGATGATGAAGATGCAGCAGGAGCCTCATCTGAAGGCGAAGTAGTCACAGCAGGGTCTTGTGCTGGAATAGGAGCGTCAACAGCAGCTGGTGGAAGAACATCATCGAGTCCTTCATCATCTTCCTCTATAAATATGCTCTCTGTCACCTGTGTATCACCTGAAATATCTGATCTAGCTCCAGGGCTAGTCTCATCAAAAGCGACATTGCATGTCTCCTGAACAAGGTTAGTTTCAGCATTAAACACCCGAAAACCCCTCGAATGTGCAGGATAACCCAAAAATAAACTATCAAAAGTTCTAAACTCAAATTTATCTAGGTTACCTGTCTTGAGAATAAAACACTGGATCCAAAGACTCAAAAATGCGAAATAGAGGGTTTTCTACCAAATCGAAGCTCATAAGCAGTCTTGCCCAAAGAAGGTCTCACAAAGACACGATTAGCAATATGGCAAGCAGTAGCAACAGCTTTGGCCCAAAATCTCCTCGGTGTGCTATACTCATCTAGCATCGTCCTAGCTATCTCGACCAGGGTCCTGTTCTTCCTTTCCACAACGCTATTTTGTTGAGGGACGTGTGGAGAAGAGAACTGATGCTCAATACCACGCTCAGCACAAAAAGAAGCAAATGAGGCATTCTTGAACTCCATGCCATTGTCACTGCGGATCGCTCTCAAGGCACCCGGAAGTTCAGAAGCCAAACGAAGAACCAGATCATGCTAAAACTCAAAAGCTTCATCCTTCGAAGCAAGAAAGAACACCCAAGTGTACTTAGAAAAATCATCAACTATGACAAGAATGTACCATTTTCCACCAACTGACCGAACCCTAGCAGGACCAACAGTATCCATATGAAGCAACTGTCTCGGTCCATCAGTCATGACCATAGTCACTGAAGGGTGTGAGGCGGCAACTTGTTTGCCATGCCTACAGGGCGTACATACAGCATCTTTGACGGCTTTGAGTTTGGACAAACCTCTCATAACTCGCGTCTGATGATCAAAACCAATGTGCCCCAACCGACGATGCCAAAGCCAGAACTCAGAAGAAGATGATAAAATCAAGCATTTGAGAGAACCAGCAAGAGATTCAGAAAAGTCAGCTCCAAAAATTCTAGCAACTCTAGTAATTCCAAAAACAAGCTCACCAGTTGAATCAAGCACCCGACAAGTATTTTTCTTAAATATAGTCTCATAGCCATCATCAAGAAGTTAAGACACAGAAAGCAAATTAAATCTTAGCTTGTCCACAAGGGCGATGTCCTTGAGGATGAAACTGTCGTTCACCCTAATCGATCCGTTCCTTCAATCCGCCCTTGTTTATCATCTCCAAAGGTGACGAAATCATCACCTGTCGACCGCGTGAAAGAGGTGAACCATTTTGAGTCTCCGGTCATGTGGCGTGAACAGCCGAGTCGACGAACCACGTGTCCTTCCTCTTTCGCGGTAATCCTGAAAATCAAAGAATAGAAGAACGATGTGTCTCAATATTGGGGTTAGTTAAACAAGACTTAGGAACCCAGTACTGAGACACATGTCTGCGAGTAGTATGCAAAGCAGAAGTGTTATCCTTGATTTTATTTAAGGTTCTGTTATGAGCAAGGGTTAAAGTAACATGAGAGTTATCCTGTCTAGGAATATGATGATGAGCATGTGATACAAATCCTAAACCAGGTTTCTTCTTTTCTATGTTACCATGTCTCATAGAAGCTCTAGGTTGATTAGATGAAGTTCTAGCAAAAAATTTCTTATCATTTTTCAACCTACGCCAACAGAACTCAATCAAATGTCCATCCTTTTTACAATAGGTGCAATCATACTTTCTACCACTAGAGAAAGCACCCTTAGACTTAACAGATGGCTGGGAAATACCTGCAGACTTAAAAATAGTTTTTGCAGGTTGTGTTTTAAATTCAATTAACACCTTTTCCAAAACTTCAGTAACTTTTGGGTTAGAATTATTTTGAACATGATTGTATCCTAATCCATGCTTCTTATAAGGAGTTTTAGACTTGTCCAGAATCATGTTTAATTGTTTCTTACCTTTAGAGAATTTTTCTAAGGTATCCTTAAGATAAGCATTTTCATATTTAAGATTAACACATGATTCACATGTTTTACCTTTAATGGCCATAGCATATTTCTCCTTATATAAAGTAGTTTCAAGTTTAAGGGCTGGACATGAAGCACATGTAGAGGACTCAATACTGTCCTTAAGCTTGGTATATTTAGCTCTAGCTGCTTCTAAGATATCTTTGACTTCATGTTCTCGTTCTAAGCAGAAAGTGCAAAGGCTAGAATCAACAGCTCCAGAAACAACTAACTTGCTAGACTCTAAGCATTTTTCACATAGAGCATATTTAATCTCAACTAGCTCAGTCCTAGCATTCTCAAGTTGTTGCAAGGCAATATTATGAGCAGATTGCAGTTTAGCAAATTCTGAATGCAAAGCATGGCAAGATGAACATTCATCAAATTCAAGACTCTTAGCATTCTCAAATTCTAAAGTCAAGTTACCTATTTGAGACTTAAAATCCTTGTTCCTAGCCATGACATATTCTAAAGCCTTATCCTGACTCATAAGTTGCTCAAACATAGATTCACATCTATCAGAAAGAACATCATAGGAAGGAGGTACCTCATTGTTGTCGTCATCAACAGAGTCGGCCATGAAGCACAAGCCGGTGAAGTCCTTGGCCTTCCCTTTCTTCTTGTTTTGAGGGATCTCCTCCTCTTTGTCCTCCTCGCTCCCGGAGTCCACATCGCTTAATGATTGATCCTCAAAAGCGGCAAGCACCCGGTGAGCGGCCGTCGTCAGCTTGGCAGTATCAAACCTTGAGTTGTTCCATTGAGGCTTCTTCCAAGCTGGCTTTCCCTCCTTTTGGTTACTCTTACCTTTCAGCTTAGGGCCATTTGCCCGAATATGATTGAGCTCACCACACTCATAGCAAGTCACGGGACCTCCTCTTTTTCTGTTTCCCATATTGTTGTAGGCCCATGTGACCTTTTTTACTATGAGAACCAACTAAGCCTCAGGGAGACTCTCAAACTCCTCTTCATGGATTGTAAATAAACCTGCAAGCGATAATCCAGAAGAATTCTCAAAAGACCCATTAGATGCTTGTAACATCCCAAATATGGGTTTGTGTTTCAAATGTAAGAAAACCAGAAGAAATTAAAACTTTTCTTGCATCTTGAAGCCTTGGCCATTTTGGTAATTCTTTTCAAAAGAATTATGGAAAATCCAATTTAAATTCTCTTTTGACTCTAATCAAAAACCCTCCTTGGCAAAGGTCTTTTGCCAAACCCTTGGAAATCTTTTCCCTGAGTTCTAGGGAGGCTTGGCAATACCTCTGAATTATCTCATGATTTTTAGAAATTATTTGATAATTTTTGGAGGCAAGTCAAACTGGTCAAACCCTATTTTCCTCTCTTCTGGAATTTCTGGAGAATAATTCAGTGCATGAAAATCTCTGAAAATTTTATGGGATGTTCTTCCTGCAGTCAGCAAGCTCCAGTTAAAATTTCATAAATTTTGGAGTTTGTTTGCTACCTCAAATAATTCCTCAAAAATCAGATGTTTAAAATTCAAATTCTAACTGGTTTGCACTGTTCCTAGGGTTCGAACCAGACTCGGGCTCGAACCACTTGACTCGGTCGAACCAACTAAACGCACCGGCGCGGTCGATCGGGCGCGGGCATTGTGAACCGTTGGATCAGCATCGGACGGTCCTCGATCAGCCAAACGACGGAACCGTTGTAATCCACTCGATCTAACTCAGCCGTTCGATTTCAATCCGACGGTCAGCGCGTCGTCTCCTTCCTCCGGTCAGCGCGCGCGTCAGCGTCGGCCATGGCGTGCAGAGAAGAAAAAGCCGCGGCGTGCTGTCCCTTCGTCGGTCGCTTTTCAACGGCTCTCTCTGTGCGCATTTAATGCCCGTCGTGCTCCTCCCTCAGGCGTCCCCTCTCCAACTGCTCCCGTCGCTCTCTCGCGCTCAAACGGCCAGGTTGACCCGAGCGAGTTCTCGCCGTTGCTCTCGGCCATCCTCGGCTATTTAAGCTCCATTGGTTCTCCCTTAGCTTCCTTTAGCACCTCCGCAACTCTAGCCAGCACTCACAAGCCCGCTGGAGCCGCAGACCCTCGGGAAGCCTTCGGCCGCCATTGTCGGTTTTGGGGCTTCGGTGAAGTCGGTGCCGCACGGCTTTCTTCTTCAAGTCTTCACTCCCTCTGCTCCCCTCTACTCATCAAGCTTAACCCTCACTCAATTCGGTTCAATTTGTCCAGGGCGAGTGGTCCGGTTTCCCCTTTTCGGCCGAAACCGGCGTTCCTCCTCGCCCGGGCAGCTTCGACTCTCCTCGGCGCCTCCTTTGCGCTCAGGTAGTTCCTCTTTAGTCCCTAGTGGCCTGGCACCTGCTCCCTTGAACCGCAGCTGAGCGTTTTACCGTTTCGTTTTGGTCATTTTGAACCACTTCGGTTTTCTCCGGCTTGCCGGCGTTCTGGACCACCGCAGCCGAATTCGTTGGTACCATTAGGTGCGCAATGATGTTTGGGACCCATTTTGGGCACTTGCTCGCACCGCCGCGGCCAGAGCCGCCGGCGGCGAGCCGTTCTTCCCCGGCGTTTTTGCCGGACGGAAACAGGACGAGTGTTTGAACGTGAGTCGTTGCGGACCGTCGATCCTTAGATCTACGGCCCACGTTCGCGCGGAAATTTTGAATTCGTCGCGCGCCTCGGTCTGTGACCCGTTGGATCCAAGATCAATGGTCCCGATGCGAGATAGCGTGAACCGTTGGATCCAGATCCAACGGCGGACGACCAGGGTCCCGGATCGCCCGCGCGCTCCGACCAAAGTGGTCGTGGACCGTTGGATCCAGATCCAACGGTTAACGACTGAGTTTGCGACGCACAGCGCGCGTCGTCGTCGCTGGGACTCGGACCGTTGGATCCAAGATCAACGCTCCCCGTTCGTCCACGTCATTTCAAATTTCTGATTTTCCCGAAAGGATTTATTTATCAACTGAAAAATATGATAACTTGTAAAATGCATAACTAATTCATTTTAAATCCTTTTCGGTTGATTCAAATTTTGTTGGTTATGTTTTCAACTGATCTTTAATCTAAAAATGTTTCCAACCCCAGGATAGCTCCAGAAAATTTTGCTAATGAATAGTAGCATTTTTTATTTATAAAAGCTGAGCAAAATTGTTTTGGTCATATCTTTTGCATTAAGAATCCAAATCAATTGGTTCTTATTGCTAAATTCATTATAAATCATGATATTGCTACTGTAAAATTTTCAGAATTTTTGGAGAAGGTTTACTGTTGGGTCTTTGCATTTTATTCGTTCTTATCGGTTGCTTTTCGCTTTCTCGTTAGGATCCGAAGAGCACGTCGACAATATAATCGATCCTCCACAACATCTTGACTCACAGCAAACAGGCAAGCAGTTTGATCATATTAATCCCATTATTTTTCAAGTCTAATATATTGATTTCAACTTGTATGTATGCATTGCTACTTTGTTGTTAAATTATGGTTAGTATCCTATAGTTGCATAATCTGTAGAAATTGTTTATCCTCTACTACCATGAGCCTAGGTTATTTGCTGTGATTTGAGTTCGATGGATGAGCTCTTGTCACTTAGTAGATTTCGATTTGAAATTGCTTAGAAATGCTTAGTTTCGGTAGTAATGGGCGATCATCGATTTTAGTCGATGATCTTGATCACACATCTACATATTACTCCTTTATGTCTAGCACTTGTGCTTTGTTATTTTGGAAAGTAAAAAAAATCTGAAAATGAAACATTGTTTTAGACTTGGGCAAGTGGTTGGATGGTGGGTTATTGGGTTTGTGGATGTCTTGCCTAAGTCAACAAGGACCGAACATCTTGTGTCACACTCTCCAAGCATTCTTGCGTGCTAACCACGCGAGAGGGATATGGGACCTCTCTTGACTAAGTACTTTGGCGTGTGTTATCTCCGAGTCGCAGGAGGGGGTTGTGTGTGTTGTGTGAAAAAGGATATCTGTTCTTGTGTTGGGTGTGCGGTGGTGGAGATTCCGGGTGGGCTCTCCACCTCGAGGAGCATTGTAGTTGTCCAAGGCTTTACCTGCGACGGGTAGTTGACCGAGGCTTTACAATGATTCCGACACAATGTATGGGATTCTATCCATACGGGCGGCTCGTGGGTAATACACAATACTGGAAATGTCTCGTAGGACTTAGCCGTGCCGGCATACCTAAGGAAGTGTGCTTAATAGCTTGGCAAAAAGGCGGTCTGACGTGTGGGTACATTGGTACACCCCTGCAGGGTATAAAACTATTCGAATAGCCTCGTCCTAGGTTATGGACACGCTTGGTTATGTTTTGCAAGAGTTAGACTACAACCTTTTAAATTAAAATTTAATGCGGGTGGTATGAATGGGTAATTCATGCCATTGTTGTGGTGGCTAACGGTTTAGTCACTTCCAGGATTGTTGTTGTTCTCTATCTACTGTTTTATTGTTGTCATTTACGCTTATTTGAACATTAAAAACAGATTTGTCAACCTACTTTTAAATGTATTACATTATTGCAAATGGAAACTTGCTTTATGCTAAAATGAAATATACAGCCTCCACTTCAATGAGCTTGCATGTAGTATATGTACAGGTTTGTTATTCCCCATGTAAGTCTTGCGAGTACATTCAAAGTACTCACCGGCTTTTGTCGGCTGCTTTTGTTTGCAGGGGAGGAAGGTGAGCCCCAAGGGCCTCACTTTTGTGAGATGTGCTGTGGATTCGACGACTAGCTTGGCGGTCCGGTCGGTTGCCTTGTGGGTTAAAGGCACACTGATTGGCTCTTTTGTTTTATGGCCATCTTATGGCACTTTTGCTTCCGCTGTTAAACTTCTTTATGTATATGTCGTTTGGCCGGTCGGCCTCTCTTTTGTAATAACTATCCTTTATTTATGTTATCTTCTGGTTTGTTGTTTATGCTTCGGTTCTATGTGGATGAATGGAATTGATGCATGAATTTTGTAAAGAGGTGTGTATCTTGCATTACAGGAAGTATACATGTCTCGAGTCTCGGTTTATTCGATTTGTGATGCTAGGGTCAATCGGTGACTAAGCATTGCAAGCCCAATAAACCGGGGTATCACAATGCTCTCTTGAGCGGGTCTGCTACCAAAGCCATGTTTTCCTTCTTAGGATGATCAATCCTCTTGATCTCATGAGTCTTGAGCTTGCTATAGAGCAGCTCCAAAGTCAGATCAGAAAGGTTTACATTCTCCTCAATGGTTGTAGCCTTTATCTCCCACTCCTTGGTGTTGATTGCAGCCAAGAGATGGGTGGTATTTTCAGATTGAGAATATTCAATACCAACAGCTTTCATCTGATTTATCACTTTATTAAAGCAACTGAAAATGTCATCGATGCTCTCTCCAGGACGCATCTCGAATTTGCTGTATTCACGCTTATAGACTGTTTAGTGTACTTTCTTGACTTGGGACGAACCCTCATGGTAAGTTTCGAGAGTGTTCCAATTCTCATGCGCAGTCTCAAGATTGCAAATCCGATCATACTCCTGTCTCCCAAGCCCGCCATACAAGAGATTTTTAGCCTTATTGTTGTTAGCCAAAAGGGCTTCTAAAGCACGTAGCAACTTCAGAAGTCCCGCTCGTTGTTCGAGTCCCGCTCGTTTTGCCCGAAGTTGCTACGCCGGCTACAGAAGCCCTTTTGGCTAACAACAATAAGGCTAAAAACCTCTTGTATGGTGGGCTTGGGAGACAGGAGTATGATCGGATTTGCAATCTTGAGACTACGCATAAGATTTGGTACACTCTCGAAACCTATCATGAGGGTTCGTCCCAAGTCAAGAAAGTACGTTAAACAGTCTATAAGCGTGAATATAACAAATTCGAGATGTGTCCTGGAGAGAGCATCGATGACATTTTCAGTCAATCTAATAGAGTGATTAATCAGATGAAGGCTGTTGGTATTGAATATTCTCAATCTGAAAATACCACCCACCTCTTGGCTGCAATCAACAACAAGGAGTGGGAGATAAAAGCTACCACCATTGAGGAGAATGTCAACCTCTCTGATCTAACTTTGGAGCTGCTCTATAGCAAGCTCAAGACTCACGAGATTAAGAGGATTGATCATCCCAAGAAAGAAAATATGGCTTTGGTAGCAGACCCGCTCAAGAGAGCCTCTGATGGGTCTTTTGAGTCTTCTTCTGGATTTTTCCTTGCTGGTTTATCTGCAATTCATGAAGAAGAGTTTAAGAGTCTTCCTGAGGCTGAGTTGGCCCTCATAGTCAAAAAGGTCACACGGGCCTACAATAATATGAGAAACAGAAATCGAGGAGGTCCCGTGACTTGCTATGAGTGTGGTGAGCTTAATCATATCCGAGCAAATTGCCCTAAACTGAAAGGTAAGAGCAACCATAAGGAGGGAAAGCCAGCTTGGAAGAAGCCTCAATGGAATAACTCAAGGTATGATGTTGCCCAACTGACGAAGGCCGCTCACCGGGTGCTTGCCGCTTTTGAGGATCAATCCTTAAGCGATGTTGACTCCGGGAGTGAGGAGGACAAGGAGGAGGAGGTCCCTCAAAACAAGAAGAAGGGTAAGGCCAAGGATTTCACCGGCTTGTGCTTCATGGCTAACTCCATTGACGATGACAACGATGAGGTACCTCTTTCCTATAATGTTCTTTCTGATAGATGTGAATCAATGTTTGAGCAACTCATGAGTCAGGATAAGGTTTTAGAGTTTATCATGGACAAGAACAAGAAATTAGAGTCACAAATAGATAATTTGACTTTAGAACTTGAAAATGCTAAGACTCTTGAATCTGATGAATGTTCATCTTGCCATGCTATGCACTCAGAATTTGCGAAACTGCAATCTGCTCATGATATTGCTTTGCAACAACTTAAAAATACTAGGACTGAACTTGTTGAGGTTAAATCTGCTCTATGTGAAAAATACTTAGAGTCTAGCAAGTTAGTTGCTTCTGGTGTGGTCGATTCTAGCCTTTGCACTTTTTATTTAGAACGCGGACATGAAGTTAAAGATATCTTAGAAGCAGCTAGAGCTAACTATGCCAAGCTTAAGGACAGTATTGAGTCTTCTACATGTGCTTCATGTCCAGCTCTTAAACTTGAAACTGCTTTATATAAGGAAAAATATGCTAGAGCCATTAAGGGTAAAATATGTGAATCATGTGTTAATCTTAAAGAAGAAAATACTTATCTTAAGAATACCTTGGAAAAATTCTCTAAAGGTAAGAAACAATTAAACATGATTCTGGACAAGTCTAAAACTCCTCACAAGAAGCAAGGATTAGGATACAATCATGTTCAAAAATAATTCTAACCGAAAAGTTACTCAAGTCTTGGAAAATGGGTTAATTGAATTCAAAACACAACCTGTAAAAACTATATTTAAATCTGCAGGTATTGTCCAACCATCTGTTAAGTCTAAGTGTGCTTCTCCCAGTGGTATTAAGTATCATTGCACCTATTGCAAAAAGAATGGGCATTTGATTGAGTTCTGTTGGCGTAGGTTGAAAAATGATAAGAAATTTTTTGCTAGAATTTCATCTAATCAACCTAGAGCTTTTATGAGACATGGTAACATAGATAAGAAGAAACCTGGTTTAGGATTTGTGTCACATGCTCATAATCATGTTCCCAGACAGAATAACTCTCATGTTGCTTTAACCATAGCTCATAACAGAACGTCAAATAAAATCAAGGATAGCACTTCTACTTTGCAAACTACACGCAGACGTGTGCCACAGTACTGGGTTCCTAAGTCTTGTTTAACTAACCCCAATATCGAGACACATCGCTCTTCTGTGCCTTGATTTTCAGGATTACCGCAGAAAGAGGAAGGACACGTGGTTCGTCGACTCCGGCTGTTCCCGTCACATGACTGGAAACTCAAGATGGTTCACCTCCTTCACGCGGTTGACGGGTGATGATTTCATCAATTTTGGATATTATGGTCTTAAGCACACCCCAAGAGCCTGGCATGATAGACTTAAGACCTTTTTGCTTAAGAATGACTTTGAGATGGGTAAGGTAGACAATATTTTGTTCATTCTTAGGCGCGGTAATGACTTCCTGCTTGCTCAAATTTACATTGATGATATTATCTTTGGTGGTTCTTCTAATGCTCTTGTTTCCAGCTTTTCTGAGACTATGTCCATGGAATTTGAGATGAGTATGATGGGATAGCATAATTACTTTTTGGGGCTTCAAATTAAGTAATGCAAGGAAGGGATCTTCATCCATCAGACGAAGTACACTAAGAACTTGCTTAAACGTTTCGACATGGGTGACTGCAAGCCAATCTCCACTCCCATGGCAACCATTTGCTTTGGATCTGGATGAGGAAGGAGAAGCCGTGGATCAACGCGAGTACTGCGGCATGATAGGTTCCTTACATGCACTGACGGCCTCGAGACCAGAACATCCACTTCACGGTGCGCGCTTTGTGCGAGGTTTCAGCGTCTCAGGGACTTCCCATCGCCAAGCCGTTAAGCGCATATTACGTATTTACACTCTACCCTTACGTATGGCATTTGGTATTCATGTTCTTCATCCTGTCCATTCGGGGTTTTACGAATCGATTTTGCGGTCGTCGACGATAGGAAGAGTACCTAAGGCACTTATCACTTCCTAGGCACTTATCTTGTATCTTGGTCTTCTAGGAAGCAGTCTTACATTGCACAATCCATACGAAATTTGAATATGTAGCTGCTTGCTAGTTCTTTGTAGTCGATTTTGTGGATGGTAACCACTTTTAAGGATTATGGGTTAAATTTTGCTAGTGTTCCTCTTTTCTTTGATAACACTACGCCATTAATATTGCTAAGAACGCATTTGCAACACTCTAGGACCAAGCACATAGATATTAGCTATCACTTCCTTAGAGACCATGTCGAGAAGGTGATATTCTGCGACACTTTATGGAGTCAGAGGCTCAACTAGTGATATCCTCACCAAGCCTTTAGACCCAACTAGGTTTGCCACCTTGAGAAGCGAGTTAGGGTTATATATCCCTATGGGTTGGTTTGAGGGGAGTTCGATCGTTTACGATCTTACCTTGTTCTTTTGATCTTTTCTTGTTATTTTTACGAACTTATTGATCTTTTTAACTTTTTAGGTTTTAGGCTTTTATTGCATCTCATTGTATCATATTGCATTCATATGAAAAATACAACAAGTGATATGAAAAATCCAAAAGATGCATTGTAATATAAAATTTTTGGTTATCTTTTAAAATTGATGAAGCTTTGCCTATTACCCTTTGCTAGAATTATCATGCTTTCACATATACAGATATGTCTTTGCTGTATGAGCTAGAACTCTAAAACAACTCGAACTAAAAATTACAATTTGTGGATGTTTTAGCTAGTTGCGCAATTAGTGCTCTTTTGTGACATTGGCCCTGTCAGAATTGCTTTGTTAGCTCTTGAATCTAAAATTGACCATTACTTGAACTTTTTGTGCTCTTGAGATAATAAAACTGCTCTTGTGAAACATGAAAAATCAAAATTGTCTTATGCTTAAATTGTGCCAAACTACTATTACGAGACTGCTTGTCATAGACATGAACTTGGAGATAGTTTGATGATTCGGACGATCTCATGGGGACTGCTTGTCAGAAATGATATGAACCTCAAGATTTGTCGCCCTGGTAGAAGCTTAGGATGAGTTTGTGGATGATTCCTAGTCCAGGATCTTCTTCACTAAGATATACCTTTAATCAACTTCTGGTCGAAGCTTAGGATGAGCTTGTGGATGGCTCCTAGTCCAGGATCTTGTCACTAAGTTGGATCATTAGTCAACTTCAATATTCAATGCAAATGAGAAAACTGTTGACAAATGGGCTTTTGAGAAATTTGAGCAAAATGATTCAATACAGGGCCTGATAGACTCTTAATGTGGTCTTTGTTAGATTTTTTATGTCACTTTGACATTTTGACATGTCCAGTTTCACTTTAGGATCCCTGTTGATCAACTTGCTGAATTTGAAGCTTTGCTTCAATTGATCAAATCTATTGCTTTACTTTTGAACCTTTGTGCTTAGCTTTGATGTATATGTCTTATCATGATCTTGCTAGCTTTGTTCGGCTTGATATGCTGTTTGCGCAATATTAGAGATGCTAGCTTTCTCTTTTGGGTAATCTCCAAAGCTTCTTGTAATCAAAAATTGAAAAATAAAAAAATGAAGCTACTGCATTGCACTTCATGCATACTCCTTTTTATGCTTCTTTCTTCATTCTGCATTTGTTATCTCTGGATGAGAGGAAGGCGTGATTCCTTGATGACTCCATTGTCAAAGGGGGAGAAGATGTTTCAATGTTGGGGGAGAAAATATATCATTTTTGTACAAAGAGGGAGAAGATATATATAAATGATAAAAGGGGGAGAAAATGGAGAATTTGAAATTTTTAAAAAATATGAGGATCATAGTGAGGGGGAGTTTTTGAATTGCATTTGTGGATTTCATGGGGATATGTTCCAGATCTTAGGATGATGTGACAATTGGCAATGGCGTTTACGGTTTGTCGTTTCACGCGTTTTCGACAAAGTGTCGGGCTTCTTGGGCGAGGCGGTCCGACCGGTCCTTGCACGCGGTCCGACCGGTCCCATATCGGTCGGACCGGCCATCTGGGCGATCGGACCGGCGATGACCAAAAGTGTTCAAATCGAGTGGGCCAAAAATAGGTGTTGTAGACAAGTAAGGGATCCCAATGCACTTGGTCTCATGATTTTGGAGCCTCGGTGAAAAGTTCTATTGGTTTAAAGTTTCGAAGGTTTGGATTTTGGGAGCTTGAATTTGGCTAAGTCTAAGGCGGTCCGACCGCTCACGAGGAGAGCGGTCCGGCCGCCATGAAGGTCCGACCGCTCACCCGGAGCGGTCGGACCGTGTAACTACTGAGCGTCGGCCAACCGTGGCGATGTTGTTTTGTTAGGTCAAAGTCATTGGTTTCATGGCATATGATTTGCATGATGCATGTTTTGACTAACATGGGTCAAGTTGTGAAGAACTTGTTCCCGAATCGTGTTTTCTTATGCGTGGTTGTGCGGGTAGCTTGGTGGTCAACGACGGTCAGCGGCGAGGAGAATCGGGACTAGACTTGAAGAGTTGAGGTCGAGCGATCGGCGATGCGGGTGAGTCAACGACTCAAGCGTGACACAAGATGGACAAGGGTGACCTATTGGCGAATCCATGGCGCATGGTGAAGCGGTTTAGGTCAAAGGTTAAAAACGGCGCTTGCGAAGCGTGCGTGTGTGACCCGTTTGTTAGTGGGCCTTAACGGGAGCCCAATTAAGTCAAACCCTAAGAGTTTTAGGCCTCCACTATAAATAGGAGGAGATGGTGGCTGCACCTCTCTCTCTCTCGCCTTTTGATGTTTCAAAACCTAATTGTCTTTAGGGAGTTGAGGTGGAGGCTAGGGCTCTTGATGGTTTGTGGTGAATTTCGTGATCCTTGATTGTTTCTTGATCCATGATGGTGTGGATGTAATCCGGCTTCAATCACGAAATCAATCTATGCAAGGTTTGCTTGAGATAAGTCTCTTTTCGTTCTTGCTTTCAATTTGGTGATTTTAGGGCTTTCTTTGATCCACGAGTTTGTGATTGATTCTTTCACGTGAATTAGCTTGCTGTGATATGTGTGAATCTATCTAGCATCATCTTGATCATCAATCTCTCACGAACAAGCTTTAGGATCAAGTTTTCGTTCTTGCGGTTTTAGACCTTCGTTAATCAATTGACAATTGCTCAAGATCGTTCCAAGAATTATCATAATATTCGATTGGAATAGGTCCTCAATAGCATATAGAAGGTGTGTGCAAAGTTTCATAAAGATTGGAGTTGAGAATCAAAAGTTTCACCTAATTGCAACCGTGTCGGGTTGATTTTATGTTGTAGATCGGTTACGAGTCGGTAGGTCGATCGCCCGTCATCACCGGTCGACCGATTTTGGGCGGTCCGACCGCCAAAGACTACGCCGGTCGGACCGCCCGACAATCGGTCCGACCGGTTGAGTATAACGGTCGATCACCGCTTTGTCTTTGTGAGTCTTGGTAATCTTAGTTGATTTTGTTATATTGCTTAGGGGTTAATTGGATTCAATACTAGTCTTCATTTGTCTTGGTATATTGATCTTCATAGCTTCCTAATAGCTCTTGGAGTTAATTTGTATTGAGTTCATAATTTGTGAAAAAGTGGCGTGCTCCTATTCACCCCCTCTAGTCGCCTTTACGGTCCAACAAGTGGTATCGAGCCCTGTTAGTTCAATCTTGATCTTAACCGTCCACCGAACTTTGGCGATGGATAAATTTTCTACTAAACCGCATATCTTGATGGGCACGACTATGCCTATTGGAAGAATCGTATGCGCGTCTTTCTTGAGAGCGAGGACAAGCTATTTGGGATGTTGTTAGAGCCCATTGGTTATTCTGAAATTGCTACACACTTACGCAATTCTTTTGGCTAACAACAATAAGGCTAAGAATCTTTTATATGGTGCACTTGGTAGACAAGAATATGATAGAATTTGCAATCTTTCAATCTGCGCATGAAATTTGGAACACTCTCGAAACATATCATGAGGTTCGTCCCAAATCAAAAGGTGCGCCAAGCTGTTTACAAGCGTGAGTACAATAAATTCGAGATGCGTCTGGAGAGAGCATCGATGACATTTTCATCGCTTTAATAAAGTAATTAATCAAATGAAAGTCGTTGATATTGAATATTCTCAATCTGAAAATGCCACCCATCTCTTGGTGCAATCAACACCAAGGAGTGGGAGATGAAAGCTCTTGCTATAGAAGAAAATGTTGATCTTTCAAGTCTTACTTTAGAATTGCTTTATAGTAAACTCAAGACTCATGAAATTGAAAGAGTTGATCATCCTAAGAAAGATAATTTAGCTTTGGTAGCGCATCCTCTCAAAAGGCTTTTGATGACTCTTGTGAATCTTCTTACGGATTTTCATTTGCTTGTTTATCCGCTATTCATGAAGAGGAGCTTGAAAGTATTCTGAAGCGAGTTAGCTCTTCTAGCTAAGAAATTCACACGGGCCTACAATAATGTGAGAAACAAAAGAGAGGTGGTCGGTAACATGCTATGAATGTGGTGAGCTCAATCATATCAAGACAAATTGCCCCAAGTTGAAAGGTAAGAGCAATCATAAGGAAGGAAAGCCGACTTGGAAGAAGCCTCCTTTCAACAAATCAAGGTATGAGGCAAATAAGCTTGTGAAGGTGCTCACCGGTCCTTGCCGCTTTTGAGGATCAATCCTTGAGCGATGTGGATCTGGGGAGTGAGGAGGACAAGGAGGAGGAGATCCCTCAAGGTAAAAGAAAGGGAAGGCCAAAGATTTCAGCGGCATGTGCTTCATGGTGACACGGACGACATTGATGATAATGAGGTATCTTTTTCTTATGATGAGCTTTACGCTAAATATGATTCTATAGTTGAGCAATTGCTTAGTCAAGATGAAGCGCTTGAATTTGTTATGACAAAAATAAGAAATTAGAGTCAAAAATTAGCAAACTGAAAGTAGAGCTTAAAAGCTGCTAAGACTCTTGAACTGATGAATGTTTATCTTGTCATGCTATGCATTCAAATTACCAAGTTACAATCTGCTCACAATATTTGTGTACAACAACTTGAGAATGCTAAATCTGAACTAAATGAAATTAAAAGTGCTCCTTGTGAAAAATGTTTAGAATCTAGTAAATTGATTGCTTTTGATGTTTTTGATTCTAGCCCTTGCACTTCATGCTTAGAAAAGAGCGTGAAATCAAAGATATCTTAGAAGTCGCTAGAGTCAAATATGCTAAGCTTAAGGACAATATTGAAAATACTACTTGTGCTTCATGTTCCACTCTTAAGCTTGAAATTGCTTTGTATAAGGAAAAATCTATGGATAAAACTTGTGATTCTTGTGTCAACTTGAGAAAAGAAAATGCTTACCTTCATGATACATTAGAGAAATTTTCTAAAGGTAAGAAACAATTAAACATGATTCTTGACAAGTCTAAAACTCCTTATAAGAAGCAAGGTTTAGGATTCAATTCTTTTCAAGACAATTCAAACCCAAAAGTCATTCAAGTCTTGGAAAAGGTTTAATTGAATTCAAAACCCAACTGCAAAAACATCTTTTAAATCTGCAGGTTTTGCCCAACCTTGTATTAATTCAAATGGTGCTTCTTCTAGTGGTACCAAGTACCATTGCACTTATTGCAAAAAGGTGGACATTTGATTGAATCTTTGTTGGCGTAGGTTGAAAAATGATAGGAAAATTTTGATAGAATTTCATTCATGCAACCTAGAGCTTCTATGAGACATGGTAACACTGAAAAGAATAAACCTGGATTAGGATTTTTATCTCATGCAAATCATTATGTTTCTAGACATCCTAATTCTAATGTGTATCAGACTGGCGGTCTGACCGCTGGTGCTCACCGGTCTGACCGTTTTGGTCACCGGTCGACCACCAAACACAAAGCCGGTCGACCGCCATGGACGATTCAAGTCTCATTTTAATTTGAACATTGCTCATAACCAAATGTTAAATGAAATCAAGGATAGTACTTACGGTTTGTATACTCCTTGCGGACGTGTGTCTCGATCTTCGATTCCTAAATCTTGTTTATCTAATCCCAGTATTGAGACACATCGTTCTTTTGCTCCTTGATTTTTAGGATTACCGCGGAAAGGGGAAGAACACGTGGTTCGTTGACTCCGGATGTTCACGCCACATGACCGGAACTCAAAATGGTTCACCTCTTTCACGCGAGCAGCAGGTGATGACTTCATCACCTTTGGAGATGATACACAAGGGCGAATTGAAGGAACAGGATCAATTAGGGTAAACAACAAATTCATTCTAAAGGATGTCGCTCTTGTGGACAAGCTTAGGTATAATCTCCTTTCGTTTCTCGACTTCTTGATGATGGGTATGAGGCTGCTTTTAAGAAAAATGCTTGTCGTGTGCTTGATTCTCTTGGTGAGCTTGTGTTTGGAATCTCTAGAGTTGGTAGAATTTTTGGGTGACTTTTCGAATCTCTTCTTTGGATCTCTTAAATGTTTGCTTACATCTTCTTCGATTTTGGCTTTGGCATCGGCGTTTGGGGCACATTGGTTTTGATCATTTGACGCGAGTTAGCAACCTTGATCTCATGAGAGGTTTGCCTAAGCTCAAAGTCATCAAAGATCTTTGTATGTGCGCCTTGTAGGCATGGCAAACAAGTTCTTGCCTCACACCCTTACGTGACTATGGTTATGGTAGCGGACCGGACGGTTGCTTCATATGGATCTTGTTGGTCTGCTAGAGTCCGTCGATTGGTGGAAAATGGTATATTCTAGTCATAGTCGATGATCTTTCAAGATATACTTGGGTGTTCTTTCTTACTTCAAAGGATGAAGCTTTTGGTTATTTTCATGATCTTGTTCTTCGTTTGGCTTCGAGCTTCTGGTGCTTTGAGAGCGATTCGCGATGATAATGTACGGAGTTCAAAAATGCTTCTTTTGCTTCTTTTTGTCTTTGGCGTGGTATTGAGCATCAGTTCTCCTCTCCACACGTCCCTCAACAAAATGGCGTGGTGGAAAGGAAGAATAGGACCTTAGTCGAAATGGCTAGGACGATGCTAGATGAGTATAGCACACCTAGGAGATTTTGGGCGAAGCTATTGCTCTCGCTTGCCATATTGCCAATCGTGTCTTTTGAGACCTTCTTTAGGCAAGACTCCTTATGAGCTTCGTTTTGGTAGAAAACCCTCTGCTTCGCATTTTGAGTTTTTGGATCAAAATGTTTTATTCTTAAGACAGCAATTTAGATAAATTTGAATCAAGAACTTTTGATGGGGTATTTTTGGGTTATCCCGCTCATTCGAGGGTTTTGAGTTTTTAATCTTGAGACTAACATTATTCAGAGACTTGTAATGTCACTTTTGATGAGACTAGCCACGAGCTAGATCAATTACTCTGAGATGATTCTGGTGTGAGAGTATTTTGTGGAGGAAGATGAGGACGAAGCTAATGTCATTCCCTCATCTGCTTTGCCGCGCCCATATTGATACAAGAACACCTACGTCTACTTCACCTTGATTGAGGCTCTGCGCATCATCATCATCGGCAGATACTGCGGAGGTCGAAGAAACGACATCTCACCCGGCGCTCCACTTCATTCAGAGACAAAGATCCTCGGAGCAGATAATAGGTAATCTACATGAGCGAGTCACTCGCTCGGTATAATGATCCAAATCTCTACTCTCATTCGGCTTTTGTTGCTTCTTTTGAACCCCGCGATATATCACATGCTTTATCGATTCTAGCTGGGTAAATGCCATGCATGAGGAGTTAGAGAATTTTGAAAGAAACAAAGTTTGGAACCTAGTAGAACCTCCTAGTGGTCATAATGTTATAGGAACCCGTTGGGTGTTTAAGAATAAACAAGGTGAGGATGGTTACGTGGTTAGAAATAAGGCAGATTAGTAGCTCGGGGTTTCACCAAGTTGAGGGGTTAGATTTTGATGAGACATTTGCTCTGTTGCTAGACTAGAAGCCATTCGCATTACCTTGCATTTGCTTTGCATCAAAAGGTTTTAAATTATATCGGATGGATGTTAAAAGTGCCTTTTAAATGGTTTCATAGATGAGGAAGTGTATGTTAAGCAACCCCGGTTTTGAGGATCCTAAATATCCAAATCGTGTTTTCAAGCTATCTAAAGCATTGTATGGTCTTAAACAAGCCCCTAGAGCACAGTATGATAGACTTAAGACCTTCTTGCTTAAAAATAATTTTGAGATGGGTAAAGTGGATAAAACCCTATTCATTCTTAGGCGTGACAATGACTTCTGCTTGCTCAAATTTATGTGGATGATATTATCTTTGGTGGTTCCTCTAATGCTCTTGTTTCCGACTTTTACGACACTATGTCTAGGGAATTTGAGATGAGTATGATGGGAGAGCTTAATTACTTTTGGGACTTCAAATCAAGCAATGCAAGGAAGGAACTTTCATCCATCGAGACGAAGTACACTAAAGATCTTCTCAAACGCTTCAACATGGGTGATGCAAGCCAATTTCCACTCCATGGCAACTTCAAGCTGTTTTGGATCCAGATGAGGAAGGAGAAGTCGTGGATCAGCGCGAGTACCGCATGACATGATCGGCTCCCTTCTATATTTGACGGCCTCGAGACCGGACATTCACTTCACGGTATGCCTTTGTGCAAGATTTGAGCGTCTCAGAGAACTTCCCATCGCCAAGCCGTTAAGCGCATATTCGGTATTTACACTCTACCCTCTTATATGGCATTTGGTATTCTGCTCTTGACTTTGTCCATTAGAGGTTTTGATTCGATTTTGCGGGTGTCGGTTAGATAGGAAGAGTACCTCGAGCACTGTCACTTTCTAGGCACGTCTCTTGTATCTTGGTCTTCTAGAAAGCAGTCTTCTGTTGCACAATCCACTGCTGAGGCGGAGTATGTTGCTGCTGCTAGTTGCTGTAGCCAGATTTTGTGGATGACGTCCACTTTGAAAGATTATGGGTTAAACTTTGCTAGTGTTCCTCTTTTACGTGATAACACTACGCTATTAATATTGCTAAAAACCAATGCAACATTCTAGGACTAAGCACATAGACATTCGCTTTCACTTCCTTAAAGATCATGTTGAAAAAGGTGATATTGTGATGCACTTTGTAGAGTCAGAAGCTCAATTGGCAGATATTCTTACCAAGCCTTTAGATCAAACCAGATTTTCCTCCTTAAGAAGTGAGTTAGGGTAATTTATCCTTATGGGTTGGTTTGAGGGGAGTTTGATCTTTTCTTATCTTTCCTTGTTCTTTTGATCTTTTATTGTTCTTTTCTCGAACTTAGTGATCTTTTGAACTTTTTAGATTTTTAGGCCTTTTAATTGCATCTCATTGTGTCATATTGCATTCATATGAAAAATACAACAAGTGGTATGAAAAATTCAAAAAAATGCATTGTAATATAAGATTTTACCTTATCTTTTAAAATTGATGAAGCTTTGCCTATTACCCTTTAGAGCTTTTGTATTTCAATTCTTGCTCAATGTCATGTCTAGTTCTTTGACTTGCTAGAATTATCATGCTTTTACATGTGTAGCTAAGTCTTTGCTATATGAGCTAGAACCTTTTAAACAACTCAAACTAAGAAATTGCAATTTGTGGATGTTTTTAGCGAGTTGCGTAATTAGTGCTCCTCTTGTGACATTGGCCCTGTCAGAATTGCTTTGTTAGCTCTTTGATCTAAAATTGACCATTACTTGAGCTTTTGTGTTCTTGAGATTCTAAAAGCTGCTCTTGTGAAAAATGAAAATCAAGATTGTCTTATGCTTAAATTGTGCCAAACTATTCTTACGAGGCCTTGTCAAATGACATGAACTTGGAGATAGTTTGATGAACGAACGATCTCATGGGGACCGCTTGTCGAAATGACATGAACCTCAAGATTTGTCGCCCGGTAGAAGCTTAGAAAGAGTTTGTGGATGGCTCCTAGTCCAGGATCTTCTTTACTAAGATATACCTTTAAACAACTTTTGGTGAAGCTTAGGATGAGTTTGTGGATGGCTCCTAGTCCAGGATCTTGTCACTAAGTTAGATCATTAGTCAACTTCAATATTCAATGCAAATGAGAAAAATGTTGACAAATGGGCGTTTACAAAATTTTGAGCAAAATGATTCAATACGGGACTTGATTGACTCTTACTGTGGTCTTTGTTAGATTTTTGATCTCACTTTGACAGTTTGACATGGCCAATTTCACTTTAGGATCCTGTTGATGAACTTCTTTGAATTTGAGCGTTGCTTAAATTGATAAAATCTAATGCTTTACTTTTGAGCCTTTGTGCTTAGCTTTGCTATATATGTCTTACCATGATCTTGCTAGCGTTGTCAGGCTTGATATGCTGTTTGTGCAATATTAGAGAAACTACATTGTTCTTTTGGGTAATCTCCAAAGCTTCTTGTAATCAAAAATTGAAAAATACAAAAATTGAAGCCACTCCATTGCACTTCATGCATACTCCTGTTTATGCTTCTTTTATTTCTGCTTCTTTCTTTATCATCTATTGGTTATCTCTGGATGAGAGGAAGGCGTGATTCCTTGATGAATCCATTGTCAAAGGGGGAGAAGATGTGTTAATTAATGAGAAGATATTTCTTTGGGAGAAGATGTGTTATATTTCTTTGCTATGTTTATTTGGAGAAGATGTGTTAATGAGAAGATATTTCTTTGTTGGGGGAGAAGATTAAACAAAGGGAGAATCGAAAAGTTAAAAGTTTTGAAAATCGAGGATCATAGTGAGGGGAGTTCTTGAGTTGCATTCTTATTGTTTTATTGAATATTACGAACTTGAATTACATTCTTTTATCCTCACAATGATCATAGGTCAATTGAAAAATTATTCTTTCATATGGACCTCATGTGAGAATTTTGACCCTTTTAAAATCAAAGTTTTATGCTTTCTTTTGTCTTGTCTCACATGCCTATACTATTACGATGCCGGCTTGGTCATTTTCATTGCTTTTTCTTGCTTATGGACCAAGTTGTGCCTTTGTCTGCTTGAGTAAACTCGTTTTCAAACCTCTTACTTACATTTTCGGATAATTGCCAATGTGTTCATCAAGGGGAGATTGTGGATTTCATGGGGATATGTTCCGGATCTTAGGATGATGTGACAATTGGCAATGGCGTTTACGGTTTGTCGTTTCACGCGTTTTCGACAAAGTGTCGGGCTTCTTGGGCGGGCGGTCCGACCGGTCCTTGCACGGCGGTCCGCCGGTCCCATATCGGTCGGACCGGCCATCTGGGCGATCGGACGGCGATGACCAAAAGTGTTCAAATCGAGTGGGCCAAAAATAGGTGTTGTAGACAAGTAAGGGATCCCAATGCACTTGGTCTCATGATTTTTGGAGCCTCGGTGAAAAGTTCTATTGGTTTAAAGTTTCCGAAGGTTTGGATTTTGGGAGCTTGAATTTGGCTAAGTCTAAGGCGGTCCGACCGCTCACGAGGAGCGGTCCGGCCGCCATGAAGCGATCTGACCGCTCACTGGGCGGTCGACCCGTAACTACTTGAACGTCGGCCAACCGTGGCGATGTTGTTTTGTTAGGTCAAAGTCATTGGTTTCATGGCATATGATTTGCATGATGCATGTTTTGACTAACATGGGTCAAGTTGTGAAGAACTTGTTCCGAATCGTGTTTTCTTATGCGTGGTTGTGCGGTAGCTTGGTGGTCAACGACGGTCAGCGGCGAGGAGAATCGGGACTAGACTTGAAGAGTTGAGGTCGAGCGATCGGCGATGCGGGTGAGTCAACGACTCAAGCGTGACACAAGATGGACAAGGGTGACCTATTGGCGAATCCATGGCGCATGGTGAAGCGGTTTAGGTCAAAGGTTAAAGACGACGCTTCGCGAAGCGTGCGTGTGTGACCCGTTTGTTAGTGGGCCTTAACGGGAGCCCAATTAAGTCAAACCCTAAGAGTTTTAGGCCTCCACTATAAATAGGAGGAGATGGTGGCTGCACCTCTCTCTCGCTCTCGCCTTTTGATGTTTCAAAACCCTAATTGTCTTTAGGGGAGTTGAGGTGGAGGCTAGGGCTCTTGATGGTTTGTGGTGAATTTCGTGATCCTTGATTGTTTACTGATCCATGATGGTGTGGATGTAATCCAGCTTCAATCACGAAATCAATCTATGCAAGGTTTGCTTGAGATAAGTCTCTTTTCGTTCTTGCTTTCAATTTGGTGATTTTAGGGCTTTCTTTGATCCACGAGTTTGTGATTGATTCTCTCACGTGAATTAGCTTGCTGTGATATGTGTGAATCTATCTAGCATCATCTTGATCATCAATCTCTCACGAACAAGCTTTAGGATCAAGTTTTCGTTCTTGCCCTGTTTAGACCTTACATTAATCAATTGACAATTGCTCAAGATCGTTCCAAGAATTATCATAATATTCGATTGGAATAGGTCCTCAATAGCATATAGAAGGTGTGTGCAAAGTTTCATAAAGATTGGAGTTGAGAATCAAAAGTTTCACCTAATTGCAACCGTGTCGGTGATTTTCTTGTTGTAGATCGGTTACGAGTCGGCCGGTCGACCGCCGTCATCACCGGTCGAGACCGATTTTGAGCGGTCCGACCGCCAAGACTAACGCCGGTCGGACCGCTGCGCAATCGGTCCGACCGGTTGAGTATAACGGTCGAGCCGCTTTGTCTTTGTGAGTCTTGGTAATCTTAGTTGATTTTGTTATATTGCTTAGGGTTAATTGGATTCAATACTAGTCTTCCATTTGTCTTGGTATATTGATCTTCATAGCTTCCTAATAGCTCTTGGAGTTAATTTGTATTGAGTTCATAATTTGTGAAAAAGTGGCGTGCTCCTATTCACCCCCTCTAGTCGCCTTTACGGTCCAACAGCATTCTTATTGTCTTATTGACTTTTCTGAACTTGAATTGCATTTATTTATCCCCACAATGATCATAGGTCAATTGAACAGTTGTTCTTTCATATGGACCTTAAGTGAGATGTTTGACTCTTTTAAAAATCAAAGTTTTTATGCTTTCTTTTGCCTTATCTCACATGCCTATGCTATTACGATACCGGCTTGGTCATTTCCATTGCTTTCTCTTGCTTATGGACCAAGTTGTGCCTTTGTCTTAAAAAACAAAGTATTTTACTTTTCAAACCACCAAATTACATTTTCTGGATTATTGCCAATGTGTTCATCAAGGGGGAGATTGTGGATATCATGGGGATATGCTCCAGATCTTAGGATGATGTGACAAATGGCAATGGTGTTTATGGTTTGTCGTTTCACGTGTTTTCGGCAAAGGTTCGATTCTGTCGAATCTGAGCCGATCGGCCGCCAGTCGCGCGGTCGACCGGTCCCAAATCGATTCGGCCGGTTTATAAGGGGCGGTCGGACCGGCCATTGTCAGAAAGTGTTGGATTGAGCTTGGCCAAAAATAGAGGGTGTATGCAAGAGAGGGGATTATATTGCACTTGGTCCCATAATTTTTGGAGTCTCCAGTCAAAAGTTCTATTGGTTTGAAATTTCCGATAGGTTTCGGTTTTGGAGGTTGAAAATCGGCTAAGTCATTCTTGGCGGTTAGACCGGCCAATAGGCGGCGGTCGAGACCGGCGAGTGAAATGGTCGAGCGGCCCTAGAAAGCGATCTAACAGGTTTCCACTTGGTTAAATCCGTCGTGGCGGCGTTGTTGATTGTTAGGTCAAAGCCATGAGTTTGAGGCATATATGTTGCATGATGCATGTTTTGACTAAAATGGGTCAAGTTGTGAAGAACTTGTTCCCAATTTTGGTTTACTTGTCTATTGTTGTGCGAGGTTGCTTGGTGGTCAACGACGGTCAGCAGCGAGGATGATCGGGACTAGGCTTGGAGAGCGAGGTCGAGCGATTGACAATGTCGGGTGAGGTCAATGTACTCAAGCAAGGTGCAAGATGGACAAGGGTGACCTATTAGCTAATCCAAGGCTCAAGATCGCGCAAGGTGTAGCGAGTTAGGTCAAGGGGTGTTAAAGACGGCACAATAAAATGTGTGCGTAAGTGTCCTGTTTGTTTTGGGCCTAAACGGGAGCCCAATAGAGTCAAACTTCTAGAAGGTCTAAGCCTCCACTAGAAATAGGAGAGGGAGGTGGCTGCACCTCTTTTTGATCTCTTTTGCTATTTTTGCAAATCCTAATTTTCTTAGGGAGAGCTTTTGTGGAGGCTAGGGTTCTAGAGATTTTGATGTGATTTTCGTGCTCTTGGATTGAGCATTGTCCTCCATTGATGGAGAGGCTGTAAGCCCATATCATATCAATCAATCAAATGAAAGTTTGATCATGTTTTGTCTCTTTGCGTTCTTTCTTTATATTTGATGATTTTGAGTCTTTCTTTGATCCACGAGTTTTTCATTAAATTCTTCACGTGATCTAGCTTGCTGTGACGTGTGGGAACCTATCTAGGATAATCTTGATCATCAATCACCCACGAGCAAGATCTTGGATCAAGTTTTTGTTTTGACCCGGTTTTGAACCCTTCTTCAATCAAATCGAAAAGGATCGCTATTCTTCCAAGAATTATCATAATCTTCAATTGGAATAGGTTCCTGGTATCATAGAGAAGGTGTGTACCAAGTTTCATCAAGTTTGGAGTTGTACATCAAAAGTTTCATCTATTTGCAACTTCGTCATCGGTGGTTCATTTTGTTCTTGAGCCATCGGTCGAGACCGCCAGAAATCGGTCGAACCGCCCAAGGCCGGTCGACCGCTAGAGAATCGGTCGAGACCCCAAGGCGGAGGTCGGACCGAAAGGGAATCGGTCAGACCGCCAGGGAATCGGTCCGACCGCCCAAGGCTAGTGGTCAGACCGCCAGGGAATCGGTCAAACCGCCCATCGCCAGAGGTCAGACCGCCAATGCGTTGAATTATTTCAATCTTTGTTGATTTTGTCGTATTGCGTA
This sequence comes from Hsuehochloa calcarea, assembly GCA_036346395.1. Taxonomy (NCBI): domain Eukaryota; kingdom Viridiplantae; phylum Streptophyta; class Magnoliopsida; order Poales; family Poaceae; genus Hsuehochloa; species Hsuehochloa calcarea. The sequence continues at coordinate 34,721,969 of CM070598.1, read as the reverse complement.
GGGGTTTGAATTGGATTAAATATTAGTCTTCCGCTGTACTGATATACTTATCTTCATAGCTTCCATAGCTACTGGAGTGAAATATTATTAAATCAATTATTTATGAAAAAGTGAGCGTGCTCCTATTCAACCCCCCCTCCTGTTGTCTTTTCGGTCCAACAAGATGAGCATGAAACTCTCCTCGACAAGCACAATAAATCCAAGGTGGATATAGGTATAACATTTAATTTATTAGATGATATGCCATGTGTAGTTGCGAGCCCTTGCATTTCATCTAAGGTTATCATATCCATTTCTTGTGAGAACTTGCTAGATATGCCTTATAGCTCTAGTGAAAATGTTTCTATTTCCTCTTTGCTTGTTGAAACTAATCTTGTAGAGGAAAATGAAAAGCTTAAGGCCCAAGTCAAGAAATTGACAAATGACTTGGAAAAGTACTACAAAGGAAAGACCTCTCTTGATTATATCTTGAGCAAGCAACGAGGCTTGAATTACAAGGGAGGGATTGGCATGATCTCCAAGAAGGAGAATAGCAAGACAAGATACAATGCAAGACATTCAAAGAATTTCAAGTGTTTTGATTGCCGTAAGAAGGGACATTTTGCCTCGGTGTGCCAAAATCAAGTGGATGACAAGTCAAGATCATCAAGAAAGAGGCAAGCCAGCAATGAGCAAGACAAGAATGGGGAGCAAAAGCCCAACTTGTTACAATTACCGAAAAAGGGACATTTTAGCAAGGATTATCCCAAAGGTATCGCTCCTAAGCCTATTATCTATAATGATCATTATTTGCTTAGGAATGATAAAAATGGCAATATGTTTGCTAGAATTGTTAATTCACCAAAGCTTATTACTAGAGTCATTTGGGTGCCCAAATCTTTTATGACTAACATTCAAGGACCCAACAGAGTTTGGGTACCAAAAGTCGCTTAACATACTAAATAGGTACTTGGGAGGCATTGGAGGTTTGGCTTATTCATATAAAGGTGGATTCCATCATATATCAAATTGGAGCCAAGCTTGAGGATGATTATTTCATATCAAGTACCAATGTCATCTCGGTAACAAGTATTTACATTGAAGTATCTAGCCTTTTGCCTTGTGTAGGTTGTATTCCATGAAAATATTTTCAAAAGGGTGTTCTTGGTCTTGTTCATAATATTATTTAGTTCAATCTTGAGCAAGATGGTTCTGAGGGCGTTAAGGGAAGTGCTAAGTCATATGCATGTATATCACATCCCTAAGTGCTCCCAAATAAATGAAGTGTTAGTAATGTTTTTTAAAATTGAGCCTTTAGCTAAAAGTCAAAAACTTCATAAATATTAGTAATCATTTGAAAAAAAAACTAGTTGTAAAATATATACAAATTTTTTTCAAGGGTTTCCCAAAGATTTTAATTCAAGAAAAACCTATTTTAAGCGAAAATGAGTTTCTAGCCAAAATTCTAGATTATAGAATCATGTTTTTGACATAAACTAGATTATTACGTAAAATCTATTCTAAAAGAAATTTGAAAACCGTCCCAAAAAGAATATTCTAGAGTTGGCTTTTTGAAACCTTTTTGGTATTCACAAGATTTCCAAAAGGTCAACCTAGCAAAAATTATTTTATTTTGAAATTTGTCCAAAATACTAGTTTGACGTAAGTGCTCACTTTCTAGCACTTAAGTGAGTTTTGCCATTTGAACCAGATTTATTCACATGAATAGGTCCATAATGGCATTAATGACTCATACATACATTTGGATGCTTTAAATAACATCATATGCTCAATTTGGCATATTTGAAGAAGTTTCAGGAAAATAAGTTTCTTTTGTGAAAAATAAAAGCTTATCTCATAAAAATTATTTGATAATTGGAGTTTTTTTCAAGGTCTATATTAGTTGGAAATGCTCCAAATATGTTTATCTGGTTGATTGTGTGAAAGTTTGGAGCAAAATACAACATTTCCATCTTCTCTCAAAAATCCAGAACTGGACCTTCTCAATTTCAGTCTCAGCCGGTCTGACCGGCCGTACCAGGCGGTCTGACCGCCATCCCTACCGGTCGGACCTCCTGTGCCCAGCGGTCATACCAGTTTTGCGTGAAGGTTATATATTTCAAGCTCGAACAGTTATCTTCCATAATTTCCTTCTTCGCCAACCGTAGCCGTTTGTTTCTCTTTCTCTCCTTCAGCCGCCACTCATCTCCGGCTTTGGATCTCCGTATCATGCCAACTCTTTTATGCCCCAAAGTAATCAAACATTTCTCCTTCACCTCCTCTCTCAATTACATGCATTAGCTTGAGGTTTGGTTAACCCAACTTACCAAAACTTGGAACCCTAGGTGAAGGTGCTTTCTTTAAATCTAGTCGTTTCAATCTCAATTTATTCAAGGATTCATCTCCCTTGATCCCCCTTTTCATCTAAGCCGGTAAATCTCTCTTCCCTACTTGCAATTTACCCACATTCTGATTTGCCAAAATTTCTAGGTTTTGTCCTAAAATCCTATTTTTTATTCAATTTGGTGGCAAATCCCTGACCTGCAAGTAATTTGAGAGTAGATTAAGAAGTATCCATTATGCCATTGCATCTATTTTGCAAATTTTGGATTGATCCCAAAATCAGATTGCCCCAATTAGTCACTCGCGATCGACCGGTAGTACCGTGATCGGTAGCCATCTTGGCGATTCGACCCGACCAAAGCGTGATCGGCGACTGTGTGAAAAATTGGCAAAAAGGCATTTTGAATTACTTGTTAGTATGACATGCTGAAGATAATTGTAGATCGACGTCATCCAATCTCTACCGGGGTCGTGCATGACGACCTCCTGTGGAGCATCCATGTTCGTAGGATCGATTTGTACGACCTCCATCGGAACATTTATGTCCTTGGAATGCTAAACCATCGAGAGTGAATTGAGTTGCTTGAGAAAAACTCCAGGCGGGCAGGTGACCTTGTGGAGGCCATCTGTGCCAACTGGTCTACCAGAAAGTTTTCATTTCTAGGAATGTGTTGGATCTAAAAACTGAAGAAGTGCTTTTTGAGTTTTCGTACTGCCGCTAGATAAGATGACATCTTGGTACTTGAGCATTGATACTTTTTCCCATCTTGATTCGCTACTAGTTGAGAATCGCCTTTCACTAGTAATCTGCGAATCCCGAGCGCTTTGGCTGCTTAAAGTCCTGCTAGTAAACCTTTGTATTCTGCCACATTGTTTGTTGTAGAAAAGTTTAGCTTAATAGCGTATTTGATATGTTCTCCAGTATGGGATATTAGGACGACTCCAGCCCCTGTGCCTTTGAGCATCAAGGAACCGTCAAAGTACATTGTCCACTCGTCGTGGTGTTCATACTCGGGCCCTTGGGTGGGTTCAGGGTTTGTCCATTCGGCAACTAATTCTGCTATTGCTTGGGACTTGACTGATGTTCGTGAGATGAAATGGAGGTCGAACGCCCCAAGCTCGATAGCCCATTTTTCTATTCGTCATGATGATTCCCTGTTTTCGAGAATTAACCAAGGGGATATCCGATTGGTATGACTACTTTGTGGGCTTGAAAGTAATGCTTAGCTTTCCTTGAAGCCATAAGGAGACCATAGAGCAACTTTTGTACATATGGGTATCTTTCCTTTGGTTCATGCAAAACTTCGCTTACGTAATACACCGGTCGTTGAGCGTTATCCCGTTCTACGACCGATACCACTAATCGCTTTTGCGGCGTTGCGACCATGTAAATCAACCATGTTTCTCCCAATCTTGGAGAAACTAAGATCGGGTACTCGTAATGTACTTCTTAAGTTTTTCAAAGGTATCGTTTGCTTCCCTAGTCCACTCGAAACTTCCTTGTTTCTAAAGAAGTTTGAAGAAAGGTAATCCTTTCTCAACTAACCGTGCTATGAAACGACTTAATGCCGCCATACACTTAGTTAGATTTTGGAATTCCTTCTTTGTGGTCAGAGGGCGCATCTAGTCAATGGCCGATATTTTTGCTACGTTTGCTTCAATACCTCTAATCGAAACTAGGAATCCAAGAAGTTTTCCACAAAAAAAAAACTCCAAACACTCTGGGTTTAACTTAAGGTTATGCCTTCTTAAGTTATTGAAAGTCTCATGCAGGTCGAAAATATGGTCGCTAGCGTTGATACTTTTCAAAACCAAGTCATCAACGTAAGCTTCTAGATTTCGACCTATATGGGGATTAAATGTTTTTTTGCATCAATCTTTGAAAAGTTGCACCAACGTTTTTTAGACTAAATGGCATCTTAACATAGCAATAAGTGTTATATGGAGTGGTGAAGGAAATTTTCTCTTCATCATCTTTACTCATATTAATCTAGTGCTACCCTGAGTGCGCATCTAAAAAACCTAACAACTCACACCCGGAAGTAGAGTCTATAAATTGATCAAGACATGGATGGGGAAAGTCATCCTTCGAACAAGCTTTATTAAGATCTGTGAAGTCAATACACATTAGCCATTTTCCATTGCTTTTTCTAACCATTACAGGGTTGGCGAGCCACTCTGGGTGGTCGACTTCATGAATGATTCCAACCTTGAGGAACTTGTCGATCTCCGACTGGATTGCCTCTTTCCGATTAGGTGCGAAACGTCCTAACTTCTGCTTGACTGGTTTTTTGTTGGGCTCGAGTGATGAGGACATCCCTACCATGGATATAACCGTGCCTACACACACAACTCAACCACAACCAGTACAAGGACCTCTTACCCGAGCTCGTGCTCGCCAACTTAATTATCAGGTGAATTCGTTCCTAGGATTATATACTACTGAGAATAGACCGCTACCTAATGCAAGTGATTTAATTGTGCTTAGGAATATGGGAAAGGACCACGGAGAGGCATGTGGAGTCGTGGAGATGTATGGAAGGCATAATGGAGATCATCACGTCACTTTGGGTCCAAGACAAGCAAGAGTTCGAGTTGGGCTGGTTACGAGTCGATTCGGACTACGGCATCGACACTAACTTTAAGCGGCGTAACTTCTTCATACGGACTCCATTTGGGCGTTTACGGACTTCGTGGAAATCTTATCAAGTCTACTTTCTAACGGATCCAACCTCATCATCAAATTCTGTCCGAGCCGCCGAAATTATCAAAGGAGTCCGTATCCATATGAGAGTCAAGTCGAAGGTGCTTCGCCACCTCTACTTTGGCCCACGGGCCTTGTAACCCTAGGCGTCGTCCCACCTCGCTGGCCGCCACCTGGTCGTTTCCCTATATAGAGCCACCGTCTCCCTCGCTTGAACTCGGTTCGTTGAGTTTAGGTTTAGCCATTGTGCAAACTCGTTCTTGGTTGTGTCGAGCGACCACTGTCAAGACGACCGGGATCCCATCTTTGCTATTCGCAATACAATTTATGCTTCCTTCATATTCGCAATATCAGATTGCCTATGTCTTATTCTTGCTAGTTCTTGATTGCTCGCGAGGATTGAACCGTGTTCGAGTTGATCGCGCCTCGGTGGTCAATAACACTTGAGTTGGTTCAACGATTGCTAAGGCGCAAGCGTCGTCGTCGGTTGTAGTCGGATCGTGAGAGTCACCGCCACCAAAATCGATAGTTATCAATCTCATCGAAAGATCGGACACCTCGTTTACATCAAGTGGTATCGAGCTCAAGGTTGCTCGGTGAGAATTTCCGTTTACCATAGATTAGATTGCTTTTCCTTACCTAGAGTACACAAAAAAAAATTAGCGATAGTATTCAATGTCCAAACCGGTCTTAGCCTCGCAATTTTTCTTTTCATTACATTGCATTGTTGAACTTTCGGTTGCATCGTCGTGTTCTTTCTTTGGTCTTAGTGTCTAGTTCCTCTAGAGTTTGAGTTACATTCACGTTTTGGTCTCACCGTTCGCTTAGATCCGAACTACCACGGGAGTAGAAAAGGAGGAGGACTCGATCTCTAGGAGGCTTTGCCTGGTTGGTTTCGAGTAGGACACGATCTCGGTTTGGTTTTGGAAGCCTTGCCTGGTTGGTTTGGAGTAGGACACGATCTCGGAGTTGGTTTTGGAAGCCTTGCCTGGTTGGTTTGGAGTAGGACACGCTCTCGGAGTTGGTTTTGCATACGGCATAAAAAAAAAAAAGAAGCAGTGGCGCATTAAAAGAGCCATGCATTAAAAAAAAAAAAAAAAAAAGAGAGAGAGAAAAACCTAACTTTTGCATCGACCTCCGATTGAGGCGATTTTGATCCGTTGGAAAGGAAATCGAAAATAGAGCGAAAAAAAAAAGTCGTGGAAATCGGGGTTTTCGGATCCGCGTAAGATACCATGCACATCGCGGCAGCTCAGGCCCCAAAAAGGTCGTTTAGGGCCTCAAAGCGGGCCGCAAACCGAGGAAAATCAAGTTTCTCGAATTTGCTCAAAATTGTGAGCCCTTCCGCACGTGATTCTAAGGTCCCCGTGAAGGCGGCACACTTTTTGAGCTCGAACTCCGTGTGCAACGCCATCTAGTTTCTTTACGCACGGTGTGTCTTCGTTGGTGTTCTAGGCTCGCGTCTCTAATGCGGTCTAGCCTAGGGCGGCACCCACCGGCGTTGAGCGATTTTTCACTTGCATTTTCTGAATTGATTATTGCTACTCCTTGCTACTAAACTTGAGCCCTCCCACTACACCTTTTCTACACGTGCAGCCGAGCTTTACACGCAATCGCTCCATCCAATCTTCAAAGATATATTGTAACCATTTGGTTGCCGATCGCCTGTGTGCTTGGTAAGAATTGGTAAGAATTCGATAGAAGGCTTGAGTCGGCGATTTTGAACCACCATACCCTAGTTCTTGTTAGGGACATATTCTTGTGTTTTTGCTAACAATGGCGGGTTCGGAGAGTTCTTGATCAAGATACATGTCACGATCCCGTCTGAAGGGAATCATACAACATTTCGCGCGTGAAATGAATCATCATCTGGAGGGCCTTGAGGAGGGCGTCGAGTTACAAATGAGCGACTTGCTCAACTAGAGAGCACCAGTTGAGACAAGCATAGCGCTTCATTGCGATGGAGAGAGCACAAGGTATTACTAATAATTCTTTAGCGAGATATTATGGCGCGACTTGAGGAGATTGTCCAAGCTTGACTCTCTGTTCCCCTGCGTGACGGTAGAGGACAAGATGAATATGTGGGTGATTAGAGGCGGATGGCGAGCTAACCACAACAACGATCGAGCTCGTCGCCAATTGCGTTTCAGCAGACAAGGTATGCGAAGAGAACCCCACGGCGTGAGTGCGTGACCACGAAGATGCTTTTGCTAAGGTTAAATTCAATATGCCTTCTTTTAATGGTAAATATGACCACGATAGTTATTTAGATTGGGAACTAGTTGTTGATCAAAAATTTGCTTGTCATGATTTTCCGAGAATAGACGAGTTAGAGTGCTACTAGTGAATTTACCGACTTTGCTTCTATTTGGTGGAAAGAACATTGCCGTCAACATCCCAATAACATACCTAACACTTGGGAGGCTTTAAAATTGCTTATCGTCATCGATTTGTTCCCTCATATTATGCTCGTGATTTGTTAAATAAATTGCAACGCTTACAACAAGGTGCAAAGTCGTGGAAGAATACTATCGGGAATTACAAATTGGCATGTTGCTTGTGTGGGATAGTTGAGAATGAGGAGGCATCAATGGCTAGGTTTTTGGGAGGATTGAATCGTGACATTGGGACATTCTTGATTATAAAGATTATAACTCCATGACTAGATTGTTTCATCTTGCTTGCAAAGGCTGAGCGAGTGCGAGGGCGCCAGAGCGAGAACGCGATCTAACCCTTCTACAAGCGCACAAATTCATGGGCGCAGCATACACCTTTTCCTCATCCACTATGGCGGCCCCACCATTAACCGCCAACAACAAGCGGCGCCTGCTACCTCAAATTCAGCGACAAGAGTTTTGAAGCACCCAAAACAACACCACAACTTCCGCAAAACTTCCTCTTGGTTGCTTGACGGATTTAGCGAGGGCGTTCAATGCCATCGTTGCAAAGGCTATGGACACATGATGCGGAATTGTCCAAGCAAGCGTGTATTGATTATACGTGATGATGGTGGGTATTCCTCTGCTAGTGATTTAGATGATGAAACATATGCTATGCTTGCAAATGACCTGCGGGACATGATGATAAATCTAACCATGAGGAGGAACATGTTGGCGCCAAGATGCCGACAAGTATTTGAGCATTATAGTGCAACGCGTACTAAGTGCTCAAGTGTCTCATCTTAGAGCATAATCGGCGCCATAATTTATTCCAAATCAAGGGCGTTGTCAAGGAGCGTTCCATTCGCATAATTGTTGATGGTGGGAGTTGCAACAATTTGGCGAGTATGGATATGGTGGAGAAGCTTGCGTTGTCGACTAAACCTCATCCCCACCCATACCATATTCAATGGTTCAACAGCAATGGTAAGTTGAAGGTAACACGGATGGTTAGAATACATTTTCTATGGGTTCATACCATGATTATGTTGATTGCGATGTTGTTCCTATGCAAGCTTGTTCATTATTATTAGGAAGACCTTGGCAATATGATCTTGATTGTATACATCATGGTAAGAATAATCAATACTCTCTCATGTTCAAGGGAAAGAAAATTGTCTTGCATCCTATGACTCTGAACAAATTGTTAAAGATGACCTTGCTAGAGCTAGAAGAGAGAAGGAGAATACTAAGAGCGAAAATCAGATTGTAGCAAAAGAGCTTGAGCAACATAAAAGAAAGAACCTAAATCTGCTCATGATAAAAATAAAGAAATTAAATTGAAAGGTGCTAGTTTTCTTGCTACCAAATCGATATGACTCAAGCTGGATGCTAGTAATTACATTTGCTATGCATTAATTTGCAAAGAAGCATTGTTTTCATTTGAGGATATACCTTCTTCTTTGCCACTCTTTGTCACTAACATTTTGCAGAGTACAAAGATGTCTTTCAAAGGACATCCAGCACGGGTCGCCACCGCTTAGTGGGATTGAGCATCAAATTGATTTAATCCCGGTGCATCATTGCCCAACCGAGCACCATATAGGACCAATCCGGAAGAAACTAAAGAAATTCAGCGCCAAGTTCAAGAGTTGCTTGATAAAGGGTATGTCTTGCGAATCTCTTAGCCCTTGTCTTTATTCGGTCATTTTGGTACCAAAGAAAGATGGATCATGGCGCATGTGTGTGGATTGTAGAGCGATTAATAATATCACCATTAGGTATCGTCATCCTATTCCTAGGTTAGATGATATGCTTGATGAATTGAGTGGCTCATTGTCTTTTCCAAGGTTGATTTGCGTAGTGGTTATCATCAAATCCGCATGAAATTAGGCGATGAATGGAAAACGGCTTTTAAAACTAAGTTCGGGTTATATGAGTGGTTAGTAATGCCTTTTGGTTTAACTAATGCTCCTAGTACTTTCATGAGACTAATGAATGAGGTTTTGCGTGCTTTCATTGGTAGATTTGTGGTGGTTTATTTTGATGATATATTGATATATAGCAAATCATTAGAGGAACATCTGGACCATTTACGTCTTGTTTTTAAGATTTTACGTGATGCACGCCTATTTGGTAACCTTGAGAAGTGCACCTTTTGCACCGATCGAGTTGCGTTTCTTGGCTATGTTGTTACTCCACGGGGAATTGAAGTTGATCAAGCCAAGGTTGAAGCAATCTGAGTTGGCCGACTCTAACACGGTCACACGGTGCGAGCTTTTAGGACTTCTTTGGGTTCTACCGCCGCTTTGTGAAGGATTTCAGACTATCGCCGCACCATTGAATGAGCTTACCAAGAAGGCGTGCCATTTGTTTGGGGCCTTTGCACAGGAGAATGCCTTCACCACATTGAAAGATAAGTTAACACATGCACCTCTACTCCAACTCCTGATTTCAATAAGACTTTTGAGCTAGAATGTGATGCAAGCGGAATTGGTTTAGGTGGTGTGTTGTTACAAGAAGGCAAACCTATAGCATACTTGATGAGAAATTGAGTGGGCCTAGTTTGAACTATTCTACTTATGATAAAGAATTATATGCCCTCTTTGAACCTTAGAAACTTGGCAACATTATTTATGGCCCAAAGAATTTGTTATACATTACGATCATGAATCTCTAAAGCATATTCAAGTCAAGGTAAATTGAACCGTAGACATGCAAAGTGGGTTGAATTTATTGAGTCTTTTCCTATGTCATAAAACACAAGAAGGGAAAGGAGAATGTTATTCTTGATCGTTGTCTAGGAGATATGCCATGTTATCACAACTTGACTTCAAAATTTTGGATTAGAGACTATTAAAGAGCAATATGTGCACGATCTTGATTTTGCGAAATATTGTTGAATTGTGAAGAAGGAAAAATGTGGAATAAATTTGTCATTAATGATGGATTTGTGTTTAGAGCTAACAAGTTGTGCATTCTGCTAGTTCCGTCCGTCTGCTGTTGTTACAGGAAGCACATGGAGGTGGGTTAATGGGACATTTTGGTGTGAAGAAAGCAGAGGACATACTTGCGATCATTTCTTTTGGCCAAAGATGAGGCGGGACGTCGGCGCCACGTTGCTCATTGCACTACATGTCAAAAAGCTAAGTCACGACTTAATCCTCATGGTTTATATATGCCTTTACCGTTCCTAGCATTCCGTGGGAAGATATTTGATGGACTTTGTTTTAGGATTGCCTAGGACAAAGAAGGAAGGATAGCATATTTGTGGTTGTTGATAGATTTTCTAAGATGGCCCATTTTATACCTTGTCATAAGAGCGATGGCGCTACCAATATTCTTGATTTATTCTTTCGTGAAGTTATTCGCTTGCATGGTGTGCCTAATACTATAGTTTGGATCGTGATGCTAAATTCCTTAGCCATTTTGGAGAACTTTATGGGCTAAATTGGGGACTAAGTTTGTTATTTTCTACTACTTGTCATCCCCAAACCGATGGACAAGCGAGGTTGTGAATAGAACTTTGTCTACCATGCTTAGAGTGTGTTGAAAAATAATTTAAAGCTGTGGGAAGAATGCTTGCCTCATATTGAGTTTTCTTATAATCGGTCATTGCATTCTACTACAAAGATGTGCCCTTTTGAAGTTGTTTATGGTTTTACGCCTCGTGCTCCTATTGATTTAATGCTTCTCCCACCTTCGAGAAATTGAACTTTGATGCAAAACAACGTCTTTGAACTGATTTTAAAAATACAGAGACAACCAAGGAGAATATAGGCGCATGAATGCTAAATATAAACTTCTTTGGTAGTCGGGAGAAAACACATAACTTTTAAACCAGAGATCTTGTTTGGTTGCACTTGAGAAAAGATAGGTTCCCAATTGAGAAAGTCAAAGCGATGCCTAGAGCTGATGGTCCTTTCAAAGTGTTAGAAAAGATTAATGATAATGCATACAAGCTTGAACTGCCTGCAGATTTTGGGGTTAGTCCCACATTTAACATTGCAGATTTGAAGCCATACTTGGGGGAAGAGGATGAGCTTGAGTCGAGGACGACTCAAATGCAAGAAGGGAGGATGATGAGGACATCCCTACCATGGATATAACAGTGCCTACACACACAACTCAACCACAACCAAGATACAGGACCTCTTACAGAGCTCGTGCTCGCCAACTTAATTATCGGTGAATTCGTTCCTAGGATTATATACTCACGAGAATAGACCGCTACCTAATGCAAGTGATTTAATTGTGCTTAGGAATATGGGAAAGGACCACGGAGAGGCATGTGGAGTCGTGGAGATGTATGGAAGGCATAATGGAGATCATCACGTCACTTTGGGTCCAAGACAAGCAAGAGTTCGAGTTGGGCTCGTTCGGGTCGATTCGGACTACGGCATCGAGACTAACTTTAAGCGGCGTAACTTCTTCATACGGACTCTGTTTGGGCGTTTACGGACTTCGTGGAAAGCTTATCAAGTCTACTTTCTAACGGATCCAACCTCATCATCAAATTCTGTCGAGCGGCCGAAATTATCAAAGGAGTCCGTATCCATATGAGAGTCAAGTCGAAGGGTGCCGCGCCACCTCTACTTTGGCCCACGGGCCTTGTAACCCTAGGGCGTCGTCCACCTCGCCGCCGCCACCTGGTCGTTTCCCTATATAGGAGCCACCGTCTCCTCGCTTGAACTTCGGATTTCGTTGAGTTTAGGTTTAGCCATTGTGCAAACTCGTTCTTGATTGTGTCGAGCGACCACTGTCAAGACGACTTCGGATCCCATCTTTGCTATTCGCAATACAATTTATGCTTCCTTCATATTCGCAATATCAGATTGCCTATGTCTTATTCTTGCTAGTTCTTGATTGCTCGCGAGGATTGAACCGTGTTCAGTTGATCGCGCCTCGGCGAGGTCAATAACACTTCGAGTTGGTTCGGCGATTGCTAAGGCGCAAGCGTCGTCGTACGGTTGTAGTCGGATCGTGAGAGTCACCGCCACCAAAATCGATAGTTATCAATCTCATCGAAAGATCGGACACCTCGTTTACATCATCGAGAGCTAGCCTGTGCTCGATCACCTCCCTGGGACTCTGGGAATGTGGGACGCTTGTCAGGCGAATACGTCCTGGTTTGCTCGGAGGAAGGAGACGAGTGACTCTTCCAATTTGGGGTCGAGTCCTGCCCCGACCAGTACCTTTTGGATAGACGCATTAGCGTTTCTTGAGCCAAACGGTGCGTTGGTGCTTTCCAGAGGAGCACCTTTGCCGAGTGGTACCTCCTTGGTTTGGTCAAAAGATTTTGGGCTATCTTTAGCCTCGAGTGCTTGACCTGCATGGTAGGCGGATTAATTTCTCTGGTCAGAAGTTCATCGACCAGTTCTAAGGATTTCTGATCACATGCATAAGCCATTTTTCGATCTACTCGAACCGTGATAACCCCCTTCGGTCTTGGCATTTTTAAACTTTGATAACAGTAGTGCGTGGCTATCAAAAACTTTTGCTAAAGCCGGACAATCGAGGATTCCATTGTATGCGATTTTGAAATCTACCACATGAAATGGAACCTTTTCTGTTCGGAAGTTGTTGGGTCTTCCGAATGTGACCGGTAGGGACAACTGTCCTATCGATTTAGCGGTAGAACCATGAACTATGTCATGGAAGGCATATTTCACGAGTTTTACCTTAGACTTAGGAATCTGTATCTCTTCCAATGCTCCCGTAAATAAAATATTTAAGGAGCTACCCCCATCTATTAAGACTCGATTAACTTTGTAATTGTTAATAGTAGGTTCAACTATGATAGGAAACCTACCTGGTCGAGTCGATGGGATATGACAATCTACTTTACTGAAGAAGATTACAGTTTTCGATCACCTGGACGGCTGGACAGTGATAGGAGACTCGGCAAGGTTCACTTCCTGCTCCATGGCCTTCAGATGACGTCTTGACTCGTACGAGCAGGATCCACCAAAAATCATATCGACTGTGTGTTGCGGCTCCTGGTACTCCATCACTTTGTCGCCATCATTGTCCTTCTTAGAGCTTGGTTCTCTGAGTTTTGTTATGGAGGGGAAGGGACCTTTACCTGAGTAGTAATCCTTCAGTTTCTTTTGTTAGTCTCGGTTGGTACGCAAACCATGCCCTGCTGCCTAGTGAAGTGGACATCACTTCTTACTTTTCTTGTAATCACTGGTCGAAGCAATGCCTTGTTCCGACCAGTAAAGTCTCTCTCGCCCATGGTAAACTTCTCAGGAATCGCAAGGACTTCCTTGTTATCGGGCTTGTTATTCTTCTTATTCTTGAGAGACTTCTTGTCCTTCTTCTCTTGCTTCTCCAGGCATGACTGGGGATTTTTATCTTTTCGATCAATGCCGTCACACCATTCGACCGCTTCACAAGAGGCTGCACACTTTTCTGCCATGTCGAAAAGTTCAACGGTCGTTTGTGGAGGATTTATTGCAATATCCTCCGTAAACCGGTGATTTCTCAGCCCTACTTTAAAAGCTTAAATGACAGAAGATATATGATCTCTGGGATAGAGTTTTGAACCTGACTGTATCTCTTGACATACTGTCAAAGAGTTTCGTTGTTTTCTGCTTCATCCGGTGAAGATCATCCTCCTTTCCGGGACAGTCATATGTCCCTTGAAAGTTGGCGATCAGAGTATCGTAGAGCTACTCCCAAGTATAGATAGATCCTACCAGTCCGACCAACGAACAGCTTGGAGACCTGCCGAAAATGCAGCCTGTAATGGAATCGTGGCGTCTTCTCTAAAAAGGAGCTATGTTATAATTAGTTGGGGATCGGTTCCTCATGTTTGCATATCTAGGATCTGGTGTCCCCATTCGGTCATGGATGTTATAATGTCTTTGACCACCAGCTTGGTTCAAATGATGTCTGAGATCGCCTGAACCAAGTGATCGTTCCTCTTGATGAGGAGGGGTGGCTGCTGTGAAGAGCCATCTTCCTTCGTGATTTTCTGGTCGAAACCTATGAAGGGGTCTTGGTGTTGATCGATCCTCCACTCGACCATGTTGTCCTCTACTGAGAGAGGAGCGTTGGGATGAAGTCATCGTGTGACTTTGCGAATTTATTTGCTCCTGGTACATTTTCGTACACCACATGGTTTGTTGGGGGATCTCCGACACCTGACCTGAGTGCTACGCATAACTAGAGTTCCTGCTAAAGCATGATCTAGATTATTCATAATATCCCGGACTCGTTATAGGTTTTCTATTGTTACCAAATGTCGTGGAAGACTCCCGCTTGCAGTGGGCATTTGATGAGGCGAATTTTCCCTCGACCTTCCGGTTGGCCCTGTCTGACCTGTAGGACCGGAAAGGCGACTAGAGGGGGGTGAATAGACGCTTTCTCAATTTTTCACCGTAATCAAATTCAACACGCACTTTTTTCCTATAGCTATGAAAGCTAAGAAGATCAGTAAATGCACAGAGGAAGCCTTGTACTGAATCCAATTACCCCCTTAACCACAAGACTCAACAGAAAGAATTGATCTCAGGTAGACCGTTCGGCCGATCGCCAACGCGCGATCTGAAAGTCGGCGGTCCGGCCGTGACCAATCGCGGTCCGACCGGCGTTCACCTGGCGGTCCGAATGGCTGGCGGTCTGACCGCCGGTATAAAATCGGTCGGACCGATTTAGTCGATGAGCAACGCACAATGCCCAAATCAAAACGAAAATTGGTCCAACTTTTGATTCAACCAATGAAACTTGACCAAACTTGGAGCACACCTCCCTAAGGATATATGGGACCTATTCCTAGCGACGATCGTCCAGATCCACTTTAAATAATTGATCTCTTTAGGTTTCATCAAAGAAGTCGGACTACCACACGGCCGGTCTGACCGGCGGCTTGGCCAGCACAGGAGCGTTTCCGAAAACGCGAGATTTTGCAAACCAATAACGCCATTGCCAATTGACTCATCATCCTAAGATCATGCACATATCCCCATGATATCCACAATCTCCCCCTTGATGAACACATTGGTAATTTCCCAGAAAATGTAAGTTTGTAGTTTAAAAAGTAAAAACTCGTTGTTTTCGCGCAAAGACACAACTTGGTCTATAAGCAAGAGAAAGCCTAGGAAATGACCAAGCTGGCTTCATAATAGCATAGGCGAGAGAGATAAGGCAAGGAGAGCACAAAAAGTTTCAATTTCCAGAAAATAGCCAAAAATCTCACTTAGGTCCATATGAAAGAACACTTGTTCTATGTGACCTTTGATCATTCTGAGTCTTCTAGAATTGCAAATACAATTAGAAAAAGGCAATAAGACCAAGAGGATGGAATTGAGATGAATGATCCCACTAACTATGATCACCAATTCCAGAAAATTCATTTCCCCCTTAAGACTCCAAAAAGCTCTAAAACAACATTTTTACCAATCTTTCTCCCCCTTTGACAATGAATTCATCAAGATGCATGGAAAAAGATAGAACATGAAGGAATTGCTAGTTTTTTTTCAATTTTTTTGTTTTTGAACTTTAGCAAAATGAGCCATGAAGATTATCCATGAAGACAGTACAAATATTACACCAAGCCATATTAAGTGAAGAAGCTATGTTCAATCATGACAAAACATGTACAGCAAAGCTCAGACCAAAATAGCAATAATCTGAGATTAAATGAATTGATGCCATGATAAGTTGCTCAATATCATAGTTTCACCGAGGTATCCAAAAATGAGTCAAGCCATGTCTATAAGTAAAATGGAGACCAGAAACCAGAAACTGAGGCATTTTGAGCATTAAGAGCTCAAATATGAAGCAATTTATTCAAGCACTTAGCAGTTTGCTGAAAATAATTTTTTTATAGCATTGTGCTAGATCTCAAGCCTTGCCGCGACTATCTCAAGCATGAAGCTTAAAAGAATGGTCTAGGTCATCCAAAACTCCCCCTGAGTTCATGCCTAGTGCAATGGCAAGCTGTCTCATGAGAAAGAATTGGTGAGATCAGTTTTTTCGCACAGAAAAACTCATTCTTCATTTGCTTGACTTAAGAATTAACAAAGCTCATTTTACAGCTCAAACTCAGTTCAAAACTCAATTTAACCTATATGACATGGCATGAATTATGACAGGATCACTAAAGCAAAACTAGTCATAAGATCCAACTAAACATGATTTGATTCAATTTGCTCACAGATATAAAGCCAGAAAGGCCAAAAACTAAGCTAAACAAGAAGAGTCATAAAAGAATCCTAGCTGACTAGCACAAGACATGGCATGGTATAAAGTATGAAAACATGCCATACAAGGATAATAATTAAAGCCCCACAAGTTTATAATACAATGCAAGATATTCGAATTTTAAAATGCATTATGATACAATGAATGCAAAAAGAGCAAATTCCCTCTCAAAACGGCCCAAGAGGACTAATAACTCATAATTCTCCCCTCAAAGTAGCAAAACGAGAAGAATCAAGTGCTTTAGTGAAAATATCTGCAATCTGCTGCTCAGACTCTACAAAGTGAAGCACAACATCACCCTTCTCAACATAGTCTCTCAGAAAATGGTATCGAATATCAATGTGCTTAGTCCTAGAATGTTACAATGGGTTATTGGCAATGTTTAAGGCAGAAGTGTTGTCACAGAAAAGAGGAACACTCTCCAAAAATAACCCATAGTCCCGTAGCGTGGATAAGATCCAGAGAACCTGAGAGCAACCACTGGCTGCAGCTACATACTCGGTATCGGCTGTGTACTGTGCAACAGAAGACTATTTTCTAGAAGACCAAGAGATAAGGGATGTGCCTAAGAAATGACACGTGCCAGAAGTACTTTTCCCATCCACTCTACACCCCGCAAAATCAGCATCAGAAAATGCTCGAATAGAGAGAGAGCAGAAGAAGAAGAATACCAGAGTCCAAAGTCAAGAGTATCTTGAAGGTACACAAGATGCGACATCTTGCTTGACGATGAGAAGCACGAGGGGAAGCCTGGAAGCGAGCGCACAAACATACATCAAATTGTATGTCCAGCCTCGACGCTGTGAGGTAGAGGAGGGAGCCAATCATACTGCAGTACTCCTTCTGGTCCACGGGCTCTCCATCCTCATCAGGGTCCAGCACGGTGGTTGTGGCAATGGGAGTAGACATTGGCCTACTGCTTCCCATATTGAAGCGCCGAAGAAGGTCCTTTGTATACTTACTTCGGTGAATGAAGGTGCCTTCTTTCAGTTGTTTAACTTGAAGACCAAGGAAGAATGTCAACTCTCCCATCATGCTCATCTCGAACTCACTTTGCTCATAAAATCAAAACTGGACACCAAAGCATGAGAAGAACCACCGAATATGATATCATCCACATAAATCTGAACCAATAAGAAATCACTTCCATGCCTGAGAGTGAACAAGGTTTTATCAACTATTCCCATTTTGAAATCATTTTCTAGCAAGAAACTCTTAAGCCTATCATACCAAGCTCTAGGAGCTTGCTTCAATCCATACAAGGCTTTGGAGAGTTTAAAAATATAGTTTGGAAACTTATGATTTTCAAAACCAGGTGGTTGCTTGACAAAGACCTCTTCTTCTATTAAACCATTTAAGAAAGCACTTTTAACATCCATTTGAAAAGGCATGAAACCCTTGGATGTTGTAAATGCTAGTAAGATGTGAATGGCTTCCAATCTAGCTATAGTAGCAAAGATCTCTTCAAAGTCTAAGCCTTCTACATAGGAATAACCTTGAGCTACAAGTCTAGCCTTATTGCAAACAACCAATCCATCCTCACTTTGCTTATTTTTAAAAATCCATTTTGTTCCAATAACATGAGAATTAGAAGGAGGCTCAACTAAGGCCCAGACTTTGTTTCTTTCAAAAATTTTAAGCTCTTCATGCATGGCATTAACCCAAGAGGCATCAGATAAAGCATGGGTGATATCTCGGGGTTCAAAAGAAGTGACAAAAGCAGAATGTGCATGAGAATCAGGGGAAATAAACCTGGAGCGAGTGACTCGTTCTTGAAGATCCCCAATCATCTGCTCAGGTGGATGCAGTCGCTGAATGTAAAGAGGAGCTCCTAGGGCAGAAGTGGCCTCTACCCCATGAGTTGTGGAGGTAGGAACAGAGCCACTCAGGTCGTCGGTGAAGATAGGAGGAGGCTGCTCAGCTGAAACTGGAGTAGTAGAAGCAGGCTCTCCAACCCTCTCAGAAGTGACTAGAGAATGTATAGGGTCCTCATCCTCAAAGTCATAATCGACGAAGATGCTTTCTTGAATTTCAGGAACCTGTGTACCTGTAGCATCGGATCTAGTACCAGGACTAGCCTTATCAAAAGTGACTTCGCAAGTCTCAACAATTTTGTTAGTGTCAAAATTAAACACATGATAGCCACGAGAATGAGTAGGATATCCAAGAAATATGCCATCAGAATATCTAGATTCAAATTTATCAAGGTTGCCATGTTTAAGAATGAAGCACTTGCAACCAAAAATTTTGAAATGAGAGACTTTGGGCGAATGACCAAATCTAAGCTCAAAGGAAGTCTTCTCAATCACATATCTCAAGAAAACCCTATTAGAGATATAACAAGCAGTAGAGATCGTCTCAGCCCAAAATCTCCTAGGAGTAGAATGCTCATCTAACATGGTCCGAGCTATCTCTACAAGGGTCATGTTCTTCCTCTCTAGAACGCCATTCTGCTGGGGAACTCTAGGAGAAGCAAACTGGTGCTCAATTCCCCTATCATAGCAGAAGGTAGAAAAGGAAGAATTCTTGAATTCTGTCCCATTGTCACTCCTAATGGCTCTCAAAGCTCCAGGAATATCAACAGCAAGTCTAAGGACCAATTCTCTTAATAAGCCAAAAGCCTCGTCCTTAGAAACCAGAAAATAAACCCACGAATACCTTGAGAAATCATCCACAATCACCAGCACATACCATTTCCCACCAGCTGACTGAACTCTAGAAGGACCAACAGTGTCTAAGTGCAGAAGCTGTCCTGGTCCATCAGTCATCACCAAGGTAAGAGGTGGATAGGAAGTAGAAACCATCTTACCATGTCTATAGGGCGAGCACACAAGATCTCTAACAGCCTTCAGCCTAGGCAAACCTCTAATCAACTCCTTGCAACTGACTCTAATCAAGTGGTCAAAACCTATATGCCCAAGTCTACGATGCCACAAGACAAGATCATGAGAATCAGAAGCTACAAGACACCTAGGACCGGAAGCAGAGGAGATACTGAAATTAGCACAAAAAATCTTCTCAAATCTGGAGATATCAAAGACAAGCTCACCCGAGGTATCTAGAACTCTACACTCACCACTTTTTAACTTTACTTCTAGACCCTCATCAAGAAGCTGAGAAACAGATAGCAGATCATACCTCAGCTTACTTATCAAAGCGACGTCCTTAAGTATGAACTTGTTGTTGACGCAAACAGAGCCCTTGGTCATCACGGTCCCGAGAAGCATCCCCAAAGGTAATCAATTCATTGCGGATGCACGTGTGAGGAGGAGAGCCATCTAGAATCTCCACCATGTGTCGAGAACACCGGAGTCAACAAGCCATATGTCCTCCTTCCTCGCACGACGGACCTAAAAAGCACAAGCAGAAAATATATGTGCCTCAGTACTGGGGTTAGTGATAAAAGAACTAGGAATCCAGTACTGAGTCTGTGGATATCGTGAGGATATGTGAATGATCTTAGGATGATGAGTCAATTGGCAATGGCTTTGTTGGTTTGCAATTTGTCGTGTTTTCGGGTTTGCTCCAGTGCTGTCAGGTCACTGGCGGTCAGACCGGCCAGGTCGCCGGTACGACCGGCCAGTGGAAAGGTCTGACCGGCAATGCTTGCCGATCCGACCGCCAAATGGTGTTGATGGATTTTGGGGCTGAGCCAACAATAGGTTGTGTAGGCAAGTGAGGGGAGTCTCCTAGATGTGGTCGCACAATTATTGGAGCTCCCAGTCAAAAGTTCTATTCGGTTGAAAATTCCAGAAGGTTTTGGATTTTCGAGCTGAAAATTTGGCTATGTCTATTCGGGCGGTCCGACCGCCGTTATGTAATCGGTCCGACCGGCCTGAAATCGGTCGGACCGGCTGTGTGGGGCGGTCAGACCGCCAATCACTTGAAGCTTGGCCTTGTTGGCATTGATGTGTTTTGATTGTGTTTTTTTGTATGAACTTCAATGCTTTATTGTTGCATATTGCATTGTGGAACTAACGTGGGTCAAGTTGTGAAGAACTTGTTCCCGGAGACGATTTGTTTGTCTATTGCTGTGCAGGTGGCTTGCAGGTCAACGACGTCAATGGTGAGGTGGATCGGGACTACGCTTGGAGAGCTGAGGTCCAGAACGATCATGGATGCCGGGTGAGGTCGTGTGACTCAAGCATGGTGCAGAATGGCCAAGATGGATCGAACGGGTCGTTCGGCGCAGCTGGTTGGATCAGGCGGTGCGGAAGTCGGTGCAAGTCTCTAGGAGGTTCCGATGGGATTCGGACGGGAGAGACTGGCCGACGTGTTGAGAAGCCGCTGATCAACCTACACGTGGTGAAGCAGGCGAGTGCTTCAACAGTTATGTGTGTGTGGGTCCCATGTGTGTGTGGGCCTTCATGGGAGCCCATTAGTGGAAACCCTAGGCCTCTCCTATAAATAGAAAGGGGGGGAGAGGAAAAACCCCCTAAGCACTCTAAGCATTCACTTTGTCTCTCCAAGTCTTTTTCTAGGGTTAGGGTTTGGAGAAGAGAGGAGAGGAGAGGAAGGTTGTGTGTGTGCCCCTTGTGTGAGCTCTTGTCCTCCTTGAGCGAGTGGCTTTGTAAGCATCTTGTGAGATCAATCAATCTTGTGATGCTTGCTTGAGAGATCAATTGTCTCTTTTGTGTTCTTCTCTCTTTTGATGAATTTGGTGCTTCCTTGATTCAAGTGTTTATGCTTGGTCTCTTGATCGATTTTATCTTGCTTTGATGTGTGGGAATACTCCTAGAATCATCTAGACCATCAACCCCCACAAGCAAGTCTTGAATCAAGATTTTCATATTTCTAGGGTTTGTGCACTTCTTTGTTAAAACCTTGAGAGATCGATTCTACGAAGTGGATCTGGAGGATCGTCGCTAGAAATAGGTCACTAATATCCTTAGGGAGGTGTGCTCCAAATTTGGTCAAGTTTCATTGGTTAAATCAAAAGTTGGACCAAATTTCGTTTTGGTTTTGGGCTTGAGTTTCGGTTCTGGACTAAATCGGTCGGACCTATTTTTATACGCCGGTCAGACCGCCCGCTTTTCGAACCGCCCGTAGTGGCAGGTCGAACCGATTTCCACCGGTCCGACCTCCGCTTAGTAGCCGGTCCGATCCTCACAACCGCCGGTCCGATCGCTACCAATCAAATGGCTCGACCGCCAAGATTTCAGACCAATCCTCTGAGATCATTTCTCCACATTTGTGTCGTGTGGTTAAGGGGGTTATCGAATTCAGCACAAGGCTTCCTCTGTGCGTTTACTGATCTTCTTAGCTTTCATAGCTAAAGGAGTAAAGTTCGTGTTGAATTTGATTAAGGCGAGAAATTTGAGAAAGTGCCTATTCACCCCCCCCCCCTAGTCGCCTTTACGGTCCTACAAGTGGTATCAGAGCCAGTTAGCTCTTCTCATAGATCTTAACCGGTCTTTGGAGCCATGGCGACTGACAAGTACTCAACCAAGCCACATATTTTTGATGGAGTCGATTTTGCATATTGGAAGGCCCGAATGCAGGCCTATATCGAGGCTCAAGGGCACGCTATTTGGCTTAAGGTAAAAAACCATTATGTCGTGCGGTACCGATGACGATATGATCACTCGGATGTGGAGGCCAACAAAGAAGGCTCGAATTTTTGATCCAAGGCCTTAGTCGATCCGAGTTTGAGCGTGTTGCTCACTTGCGGTCTGCTCATGAGATCTGCGAACTCTTTGTGACTATCACGAAGGGTCCATCGCGATCAAGGAAGTGAGACGAACCACCAAGAAAGTATACACTAAGATCGAGCAAAGGCCCGTGAGTCTTTGGACGAGTGTGGGAAGATTTTCTAAGATCCTTCATGATCTCCGCGCTGTTGACCTGGTTTTTTCTGAGTCTGAAAATGCACGCCAGCTTTTGGGTGCTCTTGATGTGAAGGTCTGGGGTATGAAGATCACTTCCATCAATGACAACACTGTCATGAGTGAGCTTACCATGGATAAGCTATACTCGAGGTTGAAGACGCATGAGATTGATTTTATCTCGCGTCTCCCCAAGACAGAGTCGATGGCGTTAGTGGTCGACAAATCCAAAGGTTGTTCTTCTGATTCTTTCGATTGTAGCTCATCTGGTTTTCCATTATCTGCTTTGCATTCTTTGAGCGATGAGCAACTTGAGAAACTGCCCGAGGATGACTTAGCCCTCCTATCCACCAAATTCACGAGAGCGTACAACAAGGTGAGGAATAGGAGGAGAAGTGGACCTATCACATGCTTTGAATGTGGTGAGCCAAACCACATTCGTTCCAGGTGCCCCAAGCAAAAGGGCAAGGAGGAGAAGGAGACACGAAGACATCCCCAAGAGAGGGATGCAAAACTCAAGAAGACAAACTATCGCAAGTTTGTCAGCCGGGTCCTTGCCGCTCTTGAAAATGTGAACATGAGCGATGTGGACTCGGAAACGGAGGATGACGAGAGTGACTCCTGTGGCAAGAAGAAGGCTCATGACTTCACAGGCATGTGTTTCATGGCCAAGAACAGCCACGACAGCGACTCCTCCAACGATGAGGATCCTTTTAGTGATCCTGATGAGGTATGCCCTTCAATTGCGGACATGAAAAGGGCTTTGGTGCTTGCTGAACAGAAATTGCATAAGCAAGTAAAAATGATTAAGAAACAAGACATTATGATTGATAATTTGAACCTAGAAGTTGTTAGGCTCAAATCTATTAATCCTGATGATATTTGTGATTCCTGCACTAGCTTGCTTAAAGAACTGACAAGCTTGAAATCTGCTCATTCCTCTGTTGTTAATCAATTAAAGGATGCTCTTGATGAACTAGAATCTATCAAGTCTAGTTCTGTTTGCATGGATATCATTTCTCTTGATGTGACTACCATGGAAGCTATTCCTTTAACTTGCTCTAACTGTGCGTTGCTTGAATTAAAATTGGATAGCTTCTTGAAAGAATTGCAAAAATTTGATACTAGTCACACTTGCTCTCATTGTAAGAATAATAGAATTAAAATGCAAGAGATGACTGAAATGGTAGTTTACTCTAGAGCTACCTCTTGTGAAAATTGTCCCAAGCTTACAATTGAGATTGAAACTTTAAACAAGACTCTTGAAGAAAAAGCTAAAATTAAAAAATCCATGTCTCTTATTGCTTCTAAGAAAGTCTTAAACAAGACTCTTGTATTTTGAATGCTGAAGTTGAAACCATGATTGGTCAAATTCAAGAGGTATTTAGAGTCAAATTTAAGGAGCAGTTGAATAGGATTAAGGAATCTTACTGTGTGTCTTGTGAGGCCTTCAAAGTGGAAGTGGCTCTTCTTAAGAGTAAACGTGATGAGGTAATCATGTCTAGAAAGTGCACTAGATGTGAGGGTCTAATTAAAGAAAATGATTACCTCAAGGTGACTCTTGAGAAGTTTTCTAGTGGGAAAAAGAAACTCAATATGATTCTTGATCAATCCAAGGTGATGAGGACATCCCTCCTTCTGATACACGCACGACACAAGACCCTCCAGATCTGGTGCTTTGAACTACACGGTCCTATGACAAGAGCTAGAGCACGTCACTTAATCGATCAGGTAAAGTCGTTTCTAGGGCTGAGTGTATTATTTGAGAACTCTATGATGCTGCCTAATGGAGATGATTTACTTGTACTCAGGAATCTAGGACTACGAATAGTTCAAGAAGGTCTACGACCACTGCAAGAAGATCTACAACCACTACAAGAAGACCTACGACTAGTTGATTCGATTGGAGCAATCTACGACCAGAAAAGCGAGCACGGTACTCGTTGGACACAATCTACGACCAAAGATAGCATGGACTCCTCAAGACCACCCTAGGACCAGTCCTACGACCAGATCTTCGACCAGAAATACGCAACACAAGATGTTGCGTCACCATTTTGGAAACTAATAAGACTTTGTAAACGTAACGAGGTCGGAGTCCAGGTTGTGTACGCTTCATCCCACGGCCGCACAACCCTAGGTCGACCTCCTCACGTTCCCTATATATATCTGATGAGTCGCCATAGTTTAGAGGCGGGTTTTTCTTAGATTATTCTGCCAATTGCAGTTTCGCCGATTATCGGTTTGAGGAACCCCACTTGTAAACTTCATCCATATCCGCAATACAATTTAGATTGCATCTACCTTGTTCTTGTGAGTTGCTTCGATTGCTTGCAGGAACAATAACCTTCGTGGTAAGGTCGATCGCGTGCAAGCGTGGTCGATAACGACAGGCGTGCGGGTGTAGCGAATTGCGAGGTGACGATCTGTTGGTCGGAAGCCTCAAAGCGTCAACGTCCTCACGACGAACCAAATCGAACCTATCGGAAGATCGGGCCGCCGTGACTCATCACAAGGTGAGTGTGAAAAATAGTGGCCTAGGTTTCAATCCCCTATAGCATTCCAAGAAACACCCACCTAAGATTGCTAGAGTTGTGAAAAATGGTCTGTTTGAGCTAGAACCTCCTCAGCCATCCAAGGTTGTTTTCAAATCCGCAGGTTTGCTCAAACTCTTTCTGGTACCATTGCACCTTCTGCAAGAAAGAAGGCCAATCTGTTGAGTTCTGCTTCCGGAGAGCAAAACTTGAGAGAAAAGAGAGGATGAGCGCCTTGAGATCCATTAGAGGAGTCCCTTCTCCAACTGTAGTCTCTAGAGCTAGGCAGCCTGTTTATCGTACCACATATAGGCCTAGATTTGTAGAGAACTTTGTAGACTCTTTTGGTGGGTCTAGCCAGTATGTTGGTTTAGGATATCGTGAGGAGAGACCACGGGTAGCACCTAGACAGGGGGAGTATCGATCTTTTGGTAGATCGTTTCGGAGAGGTCTAGGTGGTTCTCATGTGCATCCTTATGATTTTATTACTGATCATGTTTCTGCTGTTTCTACTGCTGTTCCCAGGCATCGTGCTTCTCAGTATTGGATTCCTAGATCACTTATCACTAACCCCAGTACTGAGGCACGGATGTTTTCTGATTGTGCTTTTTAGGTCCGTCGTGCGAGGAAGGAGGACATATGGCTTGTTGACTCCGGGTGTTCTCGACATATGACCGGAGATTCTAGATGGTTCTCCTCCCTCACACGTGCATCCGGCAACGAATTGATTACATTTGGGGATGCTTCTACCAGGTCCGTGACTGCCAAGGGCACTGTGCGCGTCAACAACAAGTTCATGCTTAAAGACGTCGCTTTGGTAAGTAAGCTAAGGTATAATCTTCTATCTGTTTCTCAGCTGCTTGATGAGGGTCTAGAAGTGAGGTTCAAAAGTGGTGAGTGTAGAGTTCTAGACTCCTCGGGGGAGCTTGTCTTTAAGATCTCCAGATTTGAGAAGATATTTTGTGCTAATTTCAGAATTTCTTCAGCTTCCAGTCCTAGATGTCTTGTAGCCTCTGATTCTCATGATCTTGTTTTGTGGCATCGTAGACTTGGCCATATAGGTTTTGATCATTTGTCTAGAGTCAGTTGCAAGGACTTGATTAGAGGTTTGCCTAGGTTAAGGGCTTTTGAGATTTTGTGTGCTCGCCCCTGTAGACATGGTAAGATGGTGTCTGCTTCCCACCCACCTCTTACCTTGGTGATGACTGATGGACCAGGACAGCTTCTTCACTTAGACACAGTTGGTCCTTCTAGAGTTCAGTCAGCTGGTGGGAAATGGTATGTTTTGGTGGTTGTGGATGATTTCTCCGGGTATTCATGGGTTTATTTTCTGGTTTCTAAGGACGAGGCTTTTGGCTTTTTTAGAGAATTGGTCCTTAGACTTGCTGTTGATATTCCTGGAGCTTTGAGAGCCATTAGGAGTGACAATAGGCCAGAGTTCAAGAATTCTTCTTTTTCTACCTTCTGCACTGATAAGGGAATTGAGCATCAGTTTTCTTCTCCTAGAGTTCCCCAGCAGAACGGTGTTGTAGAAAGGAAGAACAGGACCCTTGTAGAGATGGCTCGGACCATGTTAGATGAGCATTCTACTCCTAGGAGATTTTGGGCTGAGGCGATCTCTACTGCTTGTTATATCTCCAATAGGGTTTTCTTGAGATGTGTGGTTGGGAAGACCTCTTATGAGCTTAGATTTGGTCATTCTCCCAAAGTCTCTCATTTCAAAAATTTTGGTTGCAAGTGCTTCATTCTTAAACATGGCAACCTTGATAAATTTGAGTCTAGATGTTTCGATGGCATATTTCTTGGATATCCTGCTCATTCTCGTGGCTATCGTGTTTTTAATGTTGACACTAACAAAATTGTTCAGACTTGCGAAGTCACTTTTGATGAGGCTAGTCCTGGTACTAGACCGATGCTACAAGTACACAGGTTCCTGAAATTCAAGGAAGCATCTTCGTCGATGATGACTCTGAGGATGAGGACCCGATCCATCCTCCAGTTACTTCTGAGAGGGGTGGAGAGCCTGCTACTACTACTCCAGCCACCGAGCGACCTCCTCCAATCCTCACCGACGATCCGAGTGGCTCTGCTCCTACCTCAACAACTCATAGGGTAGAGGCCATACGCACTGTGAGCACCTCTTCACATTCGGCGACAACATCCACCTGAGCAGATGATTGGGGATCTTCAAGAGCGAGTCACTCGCTCCAGGTTTATTTCTCCTGATTCTCATGCACATTCTGCTTTTGTCGCTTCTTTTGAACCCCGAGATATCACCCATACTTTATCTGATGCCTCTTGGGTCAATGCCATGCATGAAGAGCTTGAAAATTTTAAAAGAAACAAAGTCTGGTCCATAGTTGAGCGTCCTTCTGATTCTCATGTTATTGGAACAAAATGGATTTTTAAAAATAAGCAAAGTTAGGATGGGTTGGTTGTACGTAATAAGGCTAGACTCGTAGCTCAAGGTTATTCCCAGGTAGAAGGATTAGACTTTGAAGAGACCTTTGCTCCTGTAGCTAGATTGGAAGCCATTCACATTCTTTTAGCATTTGCAACATCCAAGGGTTTCAAGCTTTTTCAAATGGATGTTAAAAGTGCTTTCTTGAATGGTTTCATAGAAGAAGAGGTCTTTGTCAAGCAGCCTCCTGGTTTTGAAAATCATAAATTCCCAAATCATGTTTTTAAACTCTCTAAAGCCCTGTATGGATTGAAGCAAACTCCTAGAGCTTGGTATGACAGGCTTAAGAGTTTCTTGCTTGAAAATGATTTCAAAATGGGAATGGTTGATAAAACCTTGTTCACTCTCAGGCATGGCAGTGATTTTTTGCTGGTTCAGATTTATGTGGATGATATTATATTCGGTGGTTCCTCTCATGCTTTGGTATCCAGATTTTCAGATTCTATGAGCAGTGAGTTCGAGATGAGCATGATGGGAGAGTTGACATTCTTCCTTGGTCTTCAAATCAAGCAACTGAAAGAAGGCACCTTCGTTCACCAGAGTAAATATACAAAGGACCTTCTTCGGCGCTTCAATATGGAAAGAAGTAGGCCAATGTCTACTCCCATTGCTACAACCACCGTGCTGGACCCTGATGAGGATGGAGAGCCCGTGGACCAGAAGGAGTACCGCAGTATGATTGGCTCCCTCCTATATCTCACAAATACGAGGCCGGACATACAATTTGCCGTATGTCCGTGCGCGCGCTTCGAGCTTCCTCGTGCTTCTCATCGTCAAGCAGTACGTCGCATCTTCAGGTACCTTCAAGATACTCTTGACTTTGGACTCTGGTATTCTTCTTCTTCTGCTCTCTCAATTCGGGCATTTTCTGATGCTGATTTTGCGGGGTGTAGAGTGGATAGAAAGAGTACTTCTGGCACTTGTCATTTCTTGGGCACATCTCTTGTTTCTTGGTCTTCTAGAAAATGTCTTGATTGCCTGATCCACACCGAGGCCGAGTATGTAGCTGCAGCCAGTGGTTGCTCTCAGGTTCTCTGGAATTTATCCACGCTGCGGGACTATGGGTTATCCTTGAGAAGTGTTCCTCTTTTCTGTGACAACACTTCTGCAATTAATATTGCCAAAACCCAGTGCAACATTCTAGGACTAAACACATTGATATTCGATTTCATTTTCTTAGAGACCATGTTGAGAAGGGTGATGTTGTGCTTCACTTTGTAGAGTCAGAACAACAGCTTGCAGATATTTTCACTAAAGCTCTTGATTCTTCTCGCTTTGTCTTTGCTTATGGGAGAGTTAGGGGTTATTAGTCCTATTGGGCTGTTTTGAGGGGGAATTTGCTCGTTTTGCATTCATTGTATCTTAATGCATTTTTTATTTCAAATGTCTTGCATTGTATAGTAAAACTTGTGGAGCTTTGAGTATTATCCTTGTATGGCTTGATTTCATACTCTATACCTTGTCATGTCAAGTGATAGTCAGCTAGACTTCTGTTGTGGCTTTTCGTGTTTTAGCTTAGCTTTCACCTTGCTAGCTTTATATCTGTGAGCAAATTGAATCAAATCATGTCTTGTTGGATCTTGTGACTAGTTTTGCTCTAGTGATCCTCTTATGATTCATGCCATGACATATAGGTTAAATTGAGTCTTGAACTTATTTTGAGATGAAAAATGAGCTTTTTAACTTTTTAAGTCAAGCAAATGAAGAATGAGATTTTATGTGCGAAAAAACTGATCTCACCAATCCTTTCTCATGAGACGGCTTGCCATTGCACTAGGCATGAACTCAGGGGGAGTTTTGGATGACCTAGACCACTCTTTTAAACTTCTCGCTTGAGATGGTCGCGGCAAGGCTTGAGATCTAGCACAATGAAAAAAAAATCCTTTTTAGGAAATTGCTCAAAATGCTAAGTGCTTGAATATTGCTTCATATTTGAACTCTTAATGCTCAAAATGCCTCAGTTCCAGTTTTGAGTCTCCTTTTTCTTATAGACATGGCTTGACTCATTTTTGGTTGCTTTTAGTGAAACTATGATATTGAGCAACTTTTCATGGAATTAATTCTTTTTAATCTCAGATTACTGCTATGTTGGTTTTAGCTTTGCAGTACATGTTTTGCCATGATTGAATATAGCTTCTACTCTTTATATGGCTTTGTATAATTTTTGTATTGTCTTCATGGATAATGGTCATGGCTCCTTTTTACTAAAGTTCAAAAATAAAGCCATTCCTTCATACTCCTTCTTTTCCCATGCATCTTGATGAATTCATTGTCAAATGGGGAGAAAGATTGTGAAGAAAAATGTTGTTTTGGAGCTTTTGGTTTCATACATAAGGTTTCATATAAAAGAAGAACTCTCATATTAAAAAATGAACCTTTTGAAAATGTGTGATCATAGTGAGTTGAGTCTCTGGGTTTTATTGCCTTTTTCTGATTTTATTTGCAATTGAAGAAGACTCATAATGATCAAAGGTCAAATAGAACATTTGTCTTTCATATGGACCTTAGTGAGATTTTTGGCTACTTTCTGGAAATTGAATCCTTTTGTGCTTTCATTGCCTTATCTCACTTTCTTATACTATTCTGAAGCCAGCTTGGTCGGTTCCTAGGCTTTTTCTTGCTTATGGACCAAGTTGTGTCTTTATGCGAAAACTGCGATTTTTTACTTTTCAAACCTTAAAACTACATTTTCTGGGGAATTGCCAATGTGTTCATCAAGGGGGAGATTGTGGATATCGTGAGGATATGTGCACGATCTTAGGATGATGAGTCAATTGGCAATGGCTTTGTTGGTTTGCAATTTGTCGCGTTTTTGGGTTTGCTCGATCTTTGTCAGTCATCATCGGTCGGCCGACCGGCAGTCGCGGTCCGATCGGCCAGTGGAAAGGTCTGACCGGCAATGCTTGCCGGTCCAGCCGCCAAATGGTGTTGATGGATTTTGGGGCTGAGCCAAAAATAGGTTGTGTAGGCAAGTGAGGGGAGTCTCCTGGATGTGGTCGCACAATTTTTGGAGCTCCCAGTCAAAAGTTCTATTCGGTTGAAAATTCCAGAAGGTTTCGGATTTTCGAGCTAAAAATTTGGCTAAGTCTTTTCGGGCGGTCCGACCGCCGTTATGTAATCGGTCCGACCGGCCTGAAATCGGTCGGACCGGCTGTGTGGGGCGGTCAGACCGCCGATCACTTGAAGCTTGGCCTTGTTGGCATTGATGTGTTTTGATTTTGTTTTTTTGTATGAACTTCAATGCTTTATTGTTTCATATTGCATTGTGGAACTAACGTGGGTCAAGTTGTGAAGAACTTGTTCCCAGAGACGATTTGTTTGTCTATTGCTGTGCAGGTGGCTTGCAGGTCAACAACGTCAATGGTGAGGTGGATCGGGACTACGCTTGGAGAGCTGAGGTCCAGAACGATCATGGATGCCGGGTGAGGTCGTGTGACTCAAGCATGGTGCAGAATGGGCAAGATGGATCGAACGGGTCGTTCGACGCAGCTGGTTGGATCAGGCGGTGCGGAAGTCGGTGCAAGTCTCTTGGAGATTCCGATGGGATTCGGACGGGAGAGACTGGCCTACGTGTTGAGAAGCCGCTAATCAACCTACACGTGGTGAAGCAGGCGAGTGCTTCAACAGTTATGTGTGTGTGGGCTTTCATGGGAGCCCATTAGTGGAAACCCTAGGCCTCTCCTATAAATAGAAAGGGGGGAGAGGAAAAACCACCTAAGCACTCTAAGCATTCACTTTGTCTCTCCAAGTCTTTTTCTAGGGTTAGGGTTTGGAGAAGAGAGGAGAGGAGAGGAAGGATGTGTGTGTGCTCCTTGTGTGAGCTCTTGTCCTCCTTGAGGGAGTGGCTTTGTAAGCATCTTGTGAGATCAATCAATCTTGTGATGCTTGCTTGAGAGATCAATTGTCTCTTTTGTGTTCTTCTCTCTTTTGTTGAATTTGGCGCTTCCTTGATTCAAGTGTTTATGCTTGGTCTCTTGACCGATTTTATCTTGCTTTGATGTGTGGGAATACTCCTAGAATCATCTAGACCATCAACCCCCACAAGCAAGTCTTGAATCAAGATTTTCATATTTCTAGGGTTTGTGCACTTCTTTGTTAAAACCTTGAGAGATCGATTATACGAAGTGGATCTAGAGGATCGTCGCTAGAAATAGGTCTCTAATATCCTTAGGGAGGTGTGCTCCAAATTTGGTCAAGTTTCATTGGTTAAATCAAAAGTTGGACCAAATTTCGTTTTGGTTTTGGGCTTGAGTTTCGGTTCTGGACTAAATCGGTCGGACCGATTTTTATACGCCGCCGACCGCCGCTTTGAACCGCCCGAGTGGCGGTCGAACCGATTTCCACCGGTCCGACCTCCGATTAGTAGCCGGTCCGATCTCACAACCGTCGGTCCGACCGCTTGATCTCGGCCGGTCGACCGCAAGACTCGCACCGATCCTCTGAGATCATTTCTCCACATTTGTGTCGTGTGGTTAAGGGGGTTATCGAATTCAGCATAAGGCTTCCTCTGTGCGTTTATTGATCTTCTTAGCTTTCATAGCTAAAGGAGTAAAGTTCGTGTTTAATTTGATTAAGGCGAGAAATTTGAGAAAGCGCCTATCACCCCCCTAGTCGCCTTTACGGTCCCTCTGAGTCGCACGATGCCCGAGAACAACAAGAGAAGCAGTGAGAAATGATTAGGAACAAAATCGAAGAATGCACACGAGAACCACCTAGACCTCTCCAAAACGATCTACCAAAAGATCGACACTCCCTGCCTAGATGCTACCCGTGGTTTCTCCTCACGATATCCTAAACTAGAATGCTGCCTAGACCCACCAAAAGAGTCAACAAAGTTCTCTACAAACCTAGGCCTATGTGTAGTATGAAAAACAGGCTGCCTGGCTCTAGAGACTACAGCAGGTGAAGGGACTCCTCTAATGGTTCTCAGAGCGCTCATTCTCTCTTTTCTCTCAACCTTAGCTCTACGGAAGCAGAACTCAACAATATGGTCATCTTTCTTGCAGAAGGTGCAATGGTTCTTGACCTTTTGAGGGGTATGTACTGATGAAGCAGAAGCACCTGTCTTGCTAGAAAGAGTTTGAGCAAAACCTGTAGATTTAAAAACAACCTCAGATGGCTTAGGGGGTTCTACCTCAAACAAGCCACTCTTAACAACTCTTGCAATCTTAGGTGGATGGTTCTTGGAATGCTCTAGG
This sequence comes from Hsuehochloa calcarea, assembly GCA_036346395.1. Classification (NCBI taxonomy): domain Eukaryota; kingdom Viridiplantae; phylum Streptophyta; class Magnoliopsida; order Poales; family Poaceae; genus Hsuehochloa; species Hsuehochloa calcarea. The sequence continues at coordinate 34,689,337 of CM070598.1, read as the reverse complement.
GAATTAAAATCTAGAAAACTATTTTTCATACCCACTTTAGATTGGTCAAGAATCATGTTGAGGTTCTTCTTCCCACTAGAAAACCTCTCAAGAGTCACTTTGAGGTAATCATTATCTTTGGCTAAATCCTTACATCTAGTGCACTTTCTTGACTTGATTGCCTCATCATGCCTACTCTTAAGAAGAGCCACTTCAACTTTCAAAGCCTCATAAGACACACAATATGAATCATTAATCCTATTCAACTGCTCCTTAAATTTAACTCTAAAAGCCTCTTGTATCTTACCAACAATTGTTTCAACTTCAGCATGCAAGACACAAGAGGTAGAGTCAATAACTTTCTTAGAAGCAGTAAAAGACATGAGTTTTTCAATTTTAGCTTTTTCTTCTAGAGTCTTGTTTAGAGTTTCAATTTCAATTGTGAGCTTAGGAAAATTTTCACATGATGCAGATCTAGAGTACATAACTATTTCTGTCATCTCTTTCATTTTAATCCTATTATTCTTACAATGAGAGCAAGTATGATTAGCATCAAATTTCTGTAATTCTTTCATAGCGCTATCCAATTTTAATTCAAGCAAGGCACAGTTAGAGCAAGATAAAGGGATAGCATCTAAAGCAGTCTCATCAAAAGAAATAGCATTCGTGCAAACAGGACTAGACTTGAGAGATTCTATTTCATCCAAACCATCTTTCAATTGATTCACAACAGAGGAATGAGCAAATTTTAAGCTTGTCAATTCATTAAGCAAGCTAGAGCAGGAATCACAAATATCATCAGGATTAATGGATTTAAGCCTAACAACTTCTAGGTTCAAATTATCAATCATAGTGTCATGTTTCTTAATCATTTTAGCTTGCTTATGCAGTTTTTGTTCAGCCAGAACCAAAGCCTGTTTCATATCGCCAGTTTAAAGGCATACCTCATCGGGATCGCTGAAGGGATCCTCGTCATTGGAGGAGTCAGTGTCGTGGCTGTTCTTGGCCATGAAACACATGCCGGTGAAGTCATGAGCCTTCTTCTTGCCACGGGAGTCACTCTCGTCGTCCTCCGTCTCCGAGTCCACATCGCTCATGTTCACATTCTCAAGAGCGGCAAGGACCCGGCTGACAAACTTGCGATAGTTTGTCTTCTTGGGTTTCGCATCCCTCGCTTGAGGATGCCTTCGTGACTCCTTCTCCTCCTTGCCCCTCAGCTTGGGGCACCTGGAGCGAATGTGGTTTGGCTCACCACATTCAAAGCATGTGATAGGTCCACCTCTCCTCCTGTTCCTCACCTTGTTGTAAGCTCTCGTGAATTTGGTGGATAGGAGGGCTAAATCATCTTCACATAGTTTCTCAAGTTGCTCATCGCTCAAAGAATGCAAAGCTGATAAAAGAAAAACTCGATGAGCTAACATCCAAAGAATCAGAAGAGCTACCCTTAGATTGGTCGACCACTAAAGCCACCGACTCTATCTTGGGGAGACGCGAGATAAAATCAATCTCATGCGTCTTCAACCTCGAGTATAGCTTATCCATGGTAAGCTCACTCATGACAGTGTTGTCATTTACAGATGTGATTTTCATCCCCCAGACTTTCACATCAACAGCACCCAAAAGCTGGCGTTCATTTTCCGACTCAGAAAAAACAAGATCAACAGTGCGAAGATCATGAAGAATCTTAGAAAATCTTCCCCACAGCTCATCTAAAGACTCACCAGGTCTTTGCTCGATCTTGGGGTATATTTTCTTGAGTTAGTTCTGTCTCACTTCCTTGATCGCAGTGGAGCCCTCGTGATAATCACAGATAGTCTACCAGATCTCATGAGCAGACCGCAAATGAGCGACACGCTCAAACTCCGATCGACTAAGGTATTGGATTAAAAAATTTCGAGCCTTGTTGTTGGCCTCCACATCTGGAGTGATCACATCGTCATCGGCTGGCACGACATAAGAATTTTTTACCTTAAGCCAAATTGTGTTCCCTTGAGCCTCGATGTAGGCCTGCATTCGAGCCTCCCAATAAGCAAAATCAACTCCATCAAAAATATATGGTTTGGTTGAATACTTGTCAGTTGCCATTGCTCCAAAGACCGGTTAAGATCTATGAGACGAGCTAACCGGGCTCTGATACCACTTGTAGGACCGGAAAGGCGACTAGAGGGGGGTGAATAGACGCTTTCTCGATTTTTCGCCTTAATCAAATTCAACACGCACTTTTCTCCTATAGCTATGAAAGCTAAGAAGATCAAGAATGCCAGAGGAAGCCTTGTCTTTGAATCCGACACCCCCTTAACCACAAGACTCAACGTAAAGAATTGATCTCGTAGACCGGCTCGACCGATCGCCAACGGGCGGTCCGAAGTCGGGCGGTCCGACCGTGACTAATCGGCGGTCCGACCGGCGTTCACCTGGCGGTCCGAATGGCTGGCGGTTTGACCACCGGTATAAAATCGGTCAGACCGATTTAGTCCAGTAGCACTGCACAATGCCCAAATCCAAAACGAAAATTGGTCCAACTTTTGATTCAACCAATGAAACTTGACCAAACTTGGAGCACACCTCCCTACGGATATCTGGGACCTATTCCTAGCGACGATCGTCCAGATCCACTTCAAAGAATTGATCTCTTTAGGTTTCACCAAAGAAGTATTCAAAACCTAGAAATATGATAAACTTGATCCAAAATTTGCTTGTGGGAGATTGAAGATTTAGATGGTTCTAGTTGTATTCCCACACATCATAGCAAGGTAAATGAGGTCAAGAGACTAACCAAAAACAAACGGATCAAGGAAGCACCAAAATCATCAAAAGAGAGAAGAAAACATATGAGACTTCATCCTTGAACAAACATCCATAGATCGATTGATTCAAGATGTTGCTTCTCAAAGCCACTCCCTCAAGGAGGACAAGAGCTCAATCAAAGAGCACACAAACAAATCTCTCTCTAAACCCAAGTCTCTCGTCTCCTCTCCAAACCCTAGAAAACTTAGGGTTTTCTCAAATGAATGCTTGGGGGTTTTTCCAACTCCCCCCTTCTATTTATAGGAAGGCCTAGGGTTTCTAATGGGCTCCCATTAAGGCCCAATACAAATGGGACACACACACACATCTGTTGAAGCAATCGCCTGCTTCACCACGTGTAGGTTGATCGTGCTCTCATCATGCCGGCAAGTCTCTCCGTCCAATCCCATCGGAACCTTCAAGACACTTGCACCGACTCGTCCGCTTGATCCAACCAACCGCAACGAATCGCCTGTTCGAACCATCTTGTCCATTCGCACCATGCTTGAGTCACACGACCACCGCATCCATGATCGCTCAACCTCGGCTCTCAAGCTTAGTCCCGATCCTTCACCGCTTGACGTCGTTGACGTGCAAGCCACCTCCACAGCAATAGACAAAGAAATCGTGTCTGGGAACAAGTTCTTCACAACTTGACCCACATTAGCTCAACAATACAATATACAACAATAAAGCATTGAAACTCATACAATAGACACCATCAAAACACAACAATGCCAAAGTGGACGGTTCAAGGAAGCCGCCTGATCGCCATACCCACCAGTCGGACCGATTTCACGCCGGTCCGACCGATTTCATAACGCCGGTCCGACCGCTCCAAATGACTTAACCAAATTTTCAACTTGAAAATCCTAAACTCTCTGGAATTTTCAAATGAATAGAACTTTTGACTGGGAGCTTCAAAAATTATTTGACCACATCCAGGAGACTCCCCTCTCATGCCTTCACAACCTTTTTTTGGCCTAGCTCAAAATCCGTCATCAATCGTGGGTTTGGCCGGATCGGCAATGCTCACGGCCGGATCGCCACACTGGCGGCTCGACCGGCGGCTTGGCTTGGCGGACCGGACCAGAATCTCGACAAAGACAGAGCGCTTCCAAAACGCGAGATTTTGCAAACCAACAACGCCATTGCCAATTGACTCATCATACTAAGATCATGCACATATCCCCACAATATCCACATGACCCCTTACTCGTGGTATGGTAGGAACAGGTGAATTAATTGATGCACGTCCATCAACTCGGTTGCCTCCGGTAGTTGGTGCTTGAGCGCCCTTACCATTTCCACCAGCAAGTGGTGGCGAGTTAACCCGTGGAGGATCGTGCATGGCATCCGGATTTGTATCTCCGATTGTGTTAACTTCGTGGCACCAGTAGTGATCTTCCGATGAACTCCCGTCGTAGCTAAGGGAGAGCCCTCTAGTGCTTCTGCAAGGAGCCTCCTTGATGGGGAGCACTCGGAGATTATCGTCTCTGGTGGACTTTATGGTGGACCCAGCCTGATTCGGTGGATTGCCGATCGTATACTGAATTTCACCATGCCCACTTGGCCTACGATCGGTGATAACTTCATCGATACCCTTACCAGATGTCGGTTGGCCCCTGAATACGTAGGGCCGCTGGCAACATCGCCGCCATGATAATATCGAGCACATGCACTCTCGATTGCAAAGATCGATTCTATCGCCGCTTTTGCCGATCGGATCGACCAGGCTTGCAGAGGCATTCAAACGTTTCGCACTGGTCGGAACGGGCGGATCCTCTGAGAGCGTCATTGATGGCGACAATGTATCTTCATCCATCTGGTCGATTTCGCTAATCTCTGCGACTGGCGAGCCGGTGGAGGAGGATGACGACATTCTATTTTCTTCTATGGCACAGATGCATGCGTCCATGTCGAGGTCGAAGTAGTCCGCTAGGGTCAAAACCAGTTTTCCTCATCCCAATTCTCTGCCATGTTCGCATGAGCGATGACGAGGCAAATGGCGTGGATGAGGAATGCTTGAGCGAAGTAAATTTCAAGAACTCAACGCCTTCTTCCACACGGATGGCGCCAGCTGTCGACGATCGAGTTGCCAAAGTTAAGAAATAAAACAGAGGAAAATAGCAAAGAGTTCTTGGGAGATGGTGGGACTACTTTTTATTACTATGAACTGGATCCTTTATAGGGGTGCCCTTGACAAGGTAATGAACTAATCCTAATTACACTTAGTGTAGTGATCGCTGTGCTAATGCTTCAAATGAAATCCAATTATTTCTTGATCTCACGTTACACTTAGTGTAGTGATCGCTGTGCTAATGCTTCAAATGAAATCCAATTATTTCTTGATCTCACGAATTGGATTCCGCTTCTCCTTCTTTTTCCCTTCTACCGTTTGCGTTCTTCCTTAAGTAGTTGATGGAATATCGGCAGTTAATCCTAGAAAAGGCGCCTGTTGAAACTGTCGTGACTGGTTCAAGCAAGGCAACGATTGATAAAGTATCAACCGTTCGGCGTTTGAGGTCTGAGAGACACTAAACCGTACGATAGTTTGTTGCTAGTGTCTTAGGACTATGAAGCGTCGCGTGGTATTGTGCCAATATGACAAATACTCCATTCATCACAGTAAGGAGTATGCTTGGAGCAAAATCCACATACTAGTTCATTGCTTGTACAAGTAGTCATTTGATCAAGGACTAAGTACAGGATCTCTTCCGATCAGAGTACCTATAAGTAATCTCTGGAGTTCTTACGACCACAGAGGTCGTTAGTCTTAGGAGTAACAACTCTTACAACAACAGGAGTCGTAGACCTAGGGTTTTATGATTCTTACGACCACAGGAGTCGTAGGCTTAGGGATTAAGACCACGAAGACATATGGACTTTTCATTATGTATAAAAGTAATACATAAAGATTTTAATCCTCATCACAATCAGTTACATGCAAGCCAAGAACTCATGATTTATGTCAAAGAAAGAAACTCCTGATTTAGAAACAGCTTACAACAAAACATCAGCAAGTCATTTGTCCAAATTTTGCCATAAAAGTTGAACTACAGAACTAAAAGCCGTAAGCATGACGCGATGAACGCTACACAGGGAATCCACCACATACAAAACACAAATTTTTCGTTTCCTCATTTTGAAACAAACAAAGCAAAATGGAAGCCAAAAGGCACCTCAATGTAATGTATCCGGGGTTTAGGGCTCCAAACATGTCCAGATGAATATTGCTACGCACAAGAAAAATCACAGCAAAAGAATCAAATTTCAACTTATGATAGAATGGAGTGCACACTAAATACTACCATATGATGTGGCCGCAGTTCCAACTTAGCTACTCTCAGTCACTCTCATCTTTGAGTTCTCAAACATAAAATACACATTGCATCGCTCTTTACCGTCTCCAATTGCAAAAGACATCACAATTTTTCAACTCTCAGAACAAAGTAGCTTTCCATGAAACTAGTGCCCAGACTGCATGTATCAAGGTAAAGGAGGAAAACTTCTTCCATCAAAACCCATGAGCTACATGAACAACTCTTCATTCACAACAAGAGAGTGTCCAACGCTTGTGTTAGTACTCTTGATGCTCGTAAGCATTGTTCTTAGCCTCGAGATGAGGCGGACGCCTTGTCCAGAAACCACACCAATTTCCCGTCCGTTGGCTGAACCATTCTAGCGGGTATTGATGGAGAATCAGGACCCTCACTACTGTCAGAAATGGCAAAATGCACAGCCTTTGCTTTGTCTTCCCCAGTGGCAACTATAGCAATGTTTGATGCTGAGTTTATCACAGGAAGAGTAAAGGTGATCCTCTCTGGTGGAGGCTCTGGAGAGTCCGTGATGTAGGTGACCCAGTCGTCTTTCAGTTCAAGCACTGGATGATTAGGGAACAATGAGGCTACATGCCCATCAGAACCAATACCGAGAAGAATAAGGTCAAACTTCGGGCAGTCATTGCTCTCAGACACTCCAACTGTTCGAATCTTGACCAGCTGCCGGATAACAAATTCATAGTCTGTTGCTGCATCCTCCACCGTAGCATTGTCATTGATGGAGTAGACATGACCATTAAGGATGGGCACCTGCAACATATTCAGATGAGAGTCATGGTTCACTCAAAAGAAACCCGGGAGCTGTAATAGTTCATAACCATCTTACGACAACATTGTTAAGAGTATTGTACATTCTAATTCTCTCTCCCGCTCTAGCCCATAAGGCCTATGTAGCCCATAAGACCCATCTAACAATGTCTATATCAGGAAAAACAATTTCTTTTTGAAAAGAAAAAAAAAATCGGAGGGCAACGAAACGAACGAAATTACCAAAATTTCGGTGGGTTTTCAAACTAGACGAAATTTGGACAAAATTTGACCGAATTTTATCCAAAATCAAATTTAGGATGTAATTTGTCCAAATTCAAATATTTTCGAATTTTGTTGAACGAATTAAAAAAAATCGGAGGGGGCGAAATCACCAAAAATTTCCGAAATTTTGGTGAAATTTGTTTCCCTAATCTATATATACCCCTCAATAAAAAAATAAGATGCACAGTTGTGAATAGCAAAAACCTAACCTTATCTTTTCTAACATAGTATCAGAGCTATCTCCCACCCTAATCCTATTTCCATAAGAAAATCCCCTAGTCGCTACTATGTTTTCTCCACCGTCGTGGGCCAGCAGGTTCCTGCCTGGTGCCGCCGCCTTGTCGCCACTGCTTGGTGCTACATCCTCCTCTTCACCTCGTCACCACTTCATCTGCCTCGGCTTCATCTTCATCGCAAAGCCTAGGCCGACGCAGATCCTCATCTTCACCGCGTCGCGCAACCGAGGCCGACGCAAATCCTAGTCTGGGCTTCTCGCTTGGAGGTCGCCGCGCCTTTGTACTTCATCTTCCTCTCGCTTCATTGTCTTCGCCACGGTAGAGGCCTCACCTAGAGGTCGCATATCCTCTCCGGATCTGTAGCACCGCACTCGCCGACCTTTCTCCTCTGCCGCCACCCGACGCCGCCGACCTCGATCCACGCACGCTCCTCTGTGCGGGATCCGTCAGTGGGAGCTCGTCCACGCTCACTGCCTCCTCTGGATCCGGCGGGAGCTCGTCCACGCCGTCGCCTGCGGTGACGAGCTCGTTGACGCCACCTTGGCCCGACCGGATCTAGTGCCTGCGTTTGCAACGCCACCTCCTCTTGGTCGGCGGAGCTCGCCCACGCCGCCGCTTCTCTCGCCTCCGTGCGGATCCGCTGTCTTGGCGAGGAGCTCGTCGACACTACCTCGGCTTGACCGGATCCGACATCTGTGGTTTGTCTACTCCGCACGAAGATGACCAGTTCACCTCGACCGAGCTCCATCCTCTGCATCACCTTCGTCGTCCATTGTGACCTCCGCGATCAACACCAAGGTGAATCTTTGTTGCTTGCTATTGGGCTCTTGTCGCTTGCTGTTTGTTGTCGCTTAATGTTAGTACTACCGAGGTTGTTGCTTGGTGTTAATGTACTTGATCCTATCATGACTCTTGATGACATTCGTGGTCCTGGACCTATTCAAGGTGATACTGCTACTGCTTTTTCTGTTCCTTCTAGTGTTGTAGAGTCTTATGCAACACAGTTTGATCATATTCAGACTCAGATGAGAAATCTTGTGCCCGGTTGTGTCGATCGCAGCATCTTTCGGTGCATTCACCGGCTTGACTGCACCATATCTTGTGCTAAGTGCTTCACTCCCATGGATATTGGATTCAGAGGCTTCTTTCCATGTGACATCTGATGCAACTCAGCTCATATCATGTCATCCTGCTGCACCAGGTATCAAGATTCAGACAACTGATGGAACATCATGCACGATCACTAATCAGAGGACTCTTTCTACCTCACTTCGCAATTTCAGATGTCTCACTTGTCCCCACGTTCTCGATGAATCTCATCTCTGTTGGGCAGCTCACAGATATGAATTGTTTTGTTGAGTTCGATGATAGCTCCTGCTTTGTGCAAGATCGTCGAACAAGAGTTGTCATTCGTACATGTTATCGACTCATCATCAGAGGTTCTGCAGGGCTCTATGTTCTTGATCAGCTGAGTCTTCCCTTATCCTCCATGTCTGGTATGCTCCTACCCCTATTACTTCACGCTCTGTTGTTGGTTCATCTACCCCTTGTCCTTTTGCATCTACTTCTATTTGGTAATCTTTTCCTCAATGGCATCATCGCTATGGTACTTGTGTGGCTCACGCCTATCTTGATTCATCAAGGTGTTCTTAGTCCTATTTCTGTTGACACAAATTTTTAGTGCAAGGGTTGTAGACTTGGCAAGCAAGTACAACTCCCATATCATTCTAGTATTTTTCGCTCTGATCGTCCCTTTGATTTGGTCCATACGGATGTTTGGAGTCCATCTCCTTTTGCTTCAAAGGGCGGTCACAGTTACGATGTCATCTTTATTGATGACCATACTCGATACACTTATATTTACTTCATGAAACACCGTTCGCAGTTGATTTCTATCAATCAATCTTTTGCTCAGATGGTTCATACTCAATTCTCTTCTATCATCCGTGTTTTTCGTTTTGACTCTATGGGAGGGGATCTTTCATCAGCCTTTCGTCAGCTCCTTTCTTCTAAGGGTACTCTTCCTCAACTCTCGTGTTCTTGTGCTCATGCTCAAAATGGTGTTGCTGAGTGCAAACACCGTCACATCATTGAGATTGCTCGTACTCTTCTCATTTCCTCCTTTGTTCCCTCCCACTTCTGGGGGGAGTAGTCTCTACGTCATTCTATCTTAACAACCGCCAGCCCTCTTCCAAGCTTCAGAGTAAGTGTCCCGGTGAGGTCCTATTCAAAGCACCTGCTCACTATACCTATCTTCATGTTTTTTGTTGTGTCTGTTATGTCCTTCTAGCACCTCATGAGCGCACAAAGCTAAGCCTTCAGTCAGTTGAGTGTGTTTTTCTGGGTTATAGTACTGAGCATAAGGGCTATTGTTGCTATGATCCCTCAGCACGTCGCATTCGCATCTCTCGTGACGTGACCTTTGATGAGAGTCGACATTTCTTTTATCATCCTTCTACACATCCCCTTCTTCCACAGATTCCACTTCCTTTTTGTCTATCTCCCATTCCTTCACCAAACTTGTCTTTTCCATATATACCTTCTCCACCAGTTTTACCTTCTAGTGTGCCTCATCCACCAGCTCCACCAATTTCGCTACCAGTTTCTCTACTAGCTCCACCAGTTTCTGACATTTCCACATTTCCCTTTCACTATAGTCGCCGACAGAGAGTTCCAGAGAGTTCCTTCTGATCCTCAGTCCTCCACTCCTCCACTTGACCCTCCTACCAAGACCACCGACTATAACGATCGTTGTACCACATCACGATATGCCCTACGTGATCGTTCTTATATTCGAGCACCGAGAGATAGGGTTTTTCTTGTGCAGTGGAGTAGGCGAGTCGAGTAGCTATCGAGGTCGACGATGTACCGAGTGGCGCTTGGTTATGACAGAGGAGCTCATAACATTAGAGTATACTTGCACTTGGGATCTTGTTCCGCTACCATCCGAAGTGTTCCTATCATTTGCAAGTTGGTGTATAAAGTAAAGAACTAGTCATATGGGTCAGTAGAGCGATACAAGGCTCGTCTTGTTGCAAGAGGTTTTCAGGAGATTTATGGTTGAGATTATGATGAGACTTTTGCTCTAATTGCACATGAGAAGGTCTATATGCAATCACCCTTGGTGTTGAGACTCCTACATGCTATGTTTATCGCCTTAGGCGTGCTCTATATGGTCTCAAGCAGGCTACTCGTGCTTGGTTCGAGCGTTTCAGTTTTGTGATTCGAGTTGCTGATTTCACTCCGAGTAGGCATGATGGAAATCCGTGATGCAGAATCACATGATGAATCCATTTACCTGGGTGGGGCCGTGATTTGAAATCCCAGCCGGTTTTTCCGGAGTTTGCAAATTCAAATTTCAAATTTCAAATTTCGAATTTTGATTTATTTTTAAGCAAAATTTAACGAATTGATCGAAAACCGTGTAAACCGATTCTGACATTTACCAACCCACCGAATTGAGCCGACAGTTTTTGAATCCTTGGGCATGACCCTGCCTTGTTTATTCACACTTCTCAACGGGGTCGTACTTTGCTTCTGCTGTATGTCAATGATATGCTGATCACAGGAGATGACATGGACTACGTGGCTTTTGTTAAGAAGAAATTGAGTAAAAAATTTATGATGTCCGATTTGTGACCAATGAGCTATTTTCTAGGGATTGAGGTTCATTCTGATGGTGATGGCTATTATCTCTCAGCATCGCTATGTTCAGGATTTGTTCGCTCACTCTGGGATGACCGATACTCGTACTGCTGACACACCCATGGAGCTTCACTTGCAGCTTCGACCTACAGACGGTGTACCCCTGACTGACAGATCCTTCCCGCAATCGCTAGCTCGTTTGGAGCCTTGTCTATCTCACTGTCATTAGGCGAGACATTGCTCATCTTTGCTCATGTCAAAGCCGCTTTGTCGCTGCTCCCATCTCAGTTCATTATGTTCATGTTCTTCGTGTGCTGAGACACTTGAGAGGAACTGCGTCCAGACGTCTGTTCTATGCCAGTTCGAGTCAGCTCTAGCTCCACGCTTACTCTGACTCCACTTGGGCAAGTGATCTTGCTGATTGCCGATCTATCACTGGTTATTGTATCTCTCTTGGTACTTCGCTTATTACCTGGAAGTCCAAGAAGCAGACTGTGGTGTCACGCTCTAGTGTAGAGGTTGTGAGCTTCGAGCTTTTGCCACTACCACCTCAGAGATAATTTGGCTTCGATAGCTCTTGATTGATCTCGATATCTATTGTGACAATCCTACACCTCTTTTGTGATAATACAAGTGCCATTCAGATTGCCAGTGATCCAGTCAAGCATGAGCTGACAACGCACATTGGTGTTGATACATCCTTCACACGATCTCATTGTCAGCAGTCGACCATCGCCCTCAAGTTTGTTCCCCCAGAGCTTCAAGTTGCAAATTTCTTCACTAAAACTCATACTCGAGAACATCATCGACTTCATCTACTCAAACTCAAGTGTATCAGATCCTCCTGATCCACCTTAAGTTTGAAGGGTGTGTTAAAAGTGTTGTACATTCTCATTCTCTCTCTCCCTCTCTAGCCCATGAGACCCATATAACAATGTCTATATATACCTTTCAATAAATGAATAAGATGCACAGTTATGAATAGCAAAACCCTAGCCTTATCATTTCTAACAAACACAAGCTACACCAGGAGCAACATCACATTTCCTACAATGTTGTGATTTGTGAGGTAAACAAAACCAACATAAAATTCTGGATCCACGTACTTGAAATTGAAAAGAAATGTAGCCCCAGTTCCTTCAAATTCTTATAATTGTTTGAACACCACAAAGAAATGCACATTCTTTGGTTGGAGCACAGTGCAAAATATTTAGCAACTCTTACAAGCAGATTTAGCAGATGGTGAACGAAATCAAAGATGAATGTTATATATCGAAGGCTGCAGGGGCTAGTTGTTTAGAAAGGTTGCTTTTGTAAGTAAGTTAGTTTTGCTTTCGGTTGTTATCGAGCTCAGCTGTTGGGCAGCAGCTGATCTCCTGTGTTTTCTGGTTGTAGTTTGCCCTGTTGTTTTCTTTCTTCTCTTAATACAAAGAGGCGCACATCTCCTGCAGGTTCTCAAAAAAAGGTATGAAATAGAGTTATATTGGTTGTACAACTATAATACATATAATTGTATCTCTTATACAACTGTAAGTGCAACAGTTTTAGTACATATTTGGTTAATCTGCACCGTTTTAATCAGGTCCCACCAAATAAACGATATATATCCTTCTATTTTCAATAAATCAGAGAATTCCTAGGATTTTTCTTTTTTTCCGACTTAAGTATTATTGTAGATTTGTAGTGCATTAAAACTCACCAGTAGTTTATAGATATATAGATAGCAACAATAATATAAATGTCAACTTAGTTAAGGCTTTGATATGCAAATGAACAAAACTTTCTTGTTTTAAACAACTATTTAGGTTCAGGTATATGAACCGTAACAGTATGATGGGGACGGCAAACAATTATCAGATAAATAGGGAATCTAAAACTGTGCTGTAAGTTCCTTAATCTCACTGTCATGCTAGTGCAGGATGATAAAACCAAGCCCCACAATAATTCATGTAACTGATAAGCAGTAGTGTTCCACTGACAAGAAACTGTCATGTTCCAATAAGTCACACCAATTTGAATACATTTTAAATTCGACAACAATTGCTGAAGATAAAAATGATAAGATATGCAAAGATGTGGCAGGCAGCTGGCAGTCTGGCACTCCTAGAGTAGTTGAGCCACAGTTGGTAGGCAGCCTTAATGTGGCTTAATTATCTAGAAAATTATTTCGCATGAGCTACACAAACTAGGCTACATCCTAAGTCAAACCAAAATATAGGTCAGAACAGCGATAATAGCTTCCTCGATAGAGACTGTCTCGATCAATGAATAGGATCAATATTTCTGGAAATTATATTCCATAAAACCTTTTCCTAAATAAGTTATTATACTTTCAACGTACAGAACATTGTAAGTTTGTAACCCTTTTTCCAAACAGATGGCACTACCAGATTGAAGCACAGTGATTGGCTTCATTGTTGTGTTAACACTTATCACAAGGTATTTGATCTAATCAAAATGATTGGGTCAAAGATGAGAGGCAAGTAACTTGGTATCAGAAACACAGCTTTGAACCTGAAGACAAGCATAATTCAGATTAACAAGGTATCAGAAACACAGTTTTGAACCTGAAGACAAGCATAATTCAGATTAACAAATATAGACCTTTGCCAGCTTCATTCTTATGTAAAGAACAAATTATGACAACAAAGAACCAATTATGACAACAGAAAATTTCTTGCTTACTACTAGCAATTATATGGAGGCAGACTATTAGGTTGTTTTCTAAACGTGTGGGACCTCTGAGCCTCAAATATTTAAGAGGAACCAAGATTAGACAAATAGCAAGGCAAACAAAATTCAGCATTATAAAACTAGCACAATTTCCTAATTCATGAATTTCTATGGCAGTGGCATGTACTAGTACCACCAAAATAAAGAAAGGGTTTCTAGATCCAAGAAAATGAAGAAATCAGCACCTCCTTCCGATTTCATATTGATATGCCTAGAATTGTTAAATTAGCCTGCACTTTCTAGCTAGGCTATCATTCAATACATTCTAATGCTCCAATACAACAAACGTGATGGTTAATTCATTATTGTTTTTGCCTCTTTTAAGCAACCACGTTATGCCCTATCAAGCAACAAGCAAAAAAAGCATGTCATGTCAATGTAAACTGCAAGTTGTAACATCAGTCTGCCGTAACTCTGCTCATCTACTTCCAAACATACCAAGCTAAAATATTTTTGAATGCATGAAGCTGTCCAATTTTGCATTATAGATGGCAACAGAGCTTGGCAACAATGGTGTTCCTTCTAATTAGAGGGGGGTTAGTTCAGACTATGAAACGCATAGCAATCCATGTGATATGTCTTGATGGAATTGCCAAACGTACCAATTTATGTCTGCTAACTTGTCCAGCTGACTAATATCTTACCCACGTCAGAAGCATTTGAGGAACTCCTAAAAAGAATCGCTATTTGGTATTGTTATGCCAAAAGAAAAGCAAGACGAACAAAAGTAAGACCTCTGTTTTACCCGTTTGTGATGAGACACCTAAAGAGTATAACTTGGCAGATAATGCATAATAAACAAAAATGTAAGACTTAAAATACTTATTTTAAGTTATGCATTAACAGTAATTAGCTTGTATCTGCGAATCAAAGAACAACAGATGCAAGATGCAGGTACGCAAGAAATGCATGGAGTTCACATATAGCTATGCACACATAGTATGAAGAAACAAATTATCTTAAGTTGATATACCTTGGAGAGAAATCCATCTCTTGTTAATTTATAGTTACTCTCCACATGGTTCTTTGCTACAGCACGTTCATCGCCCAGAAGATATACCATTTAGACCAATCCAGGGTCTTGTTGTATGGTGCTTCACAGAGTTTCCTGTTTAAAGAAAAAGCAATTTAGATACAGAATATACACGTACAAAAAATTGCATACAGAGTTAGTTGCTCCTTGTGAAAACAAAACTGATATGTTAGTTAATGTAATTGAGTTGGTGAGGAAAAAGAATTACTGCATAAAACTGACAAGAGGTCCTCCAGATAGAGCAATAGCAAAGTATCCTCTTTCCTTAACAGAAATTTCTGAAACTTGTGAAATGTACTCAGCCAGATCTGTTGCCATCTCGTCTGAACTCTCAAATATCCTAATTTCGCTGTTCTTCTTGGGTTCATAGGAGGCCGCAATTTCCCTCTCCATTGTTTTATTTGCTCTTGAACTTTAAATCAAATTATTGTTCCAACAGAACACTCCTATGTAAGAAGTGGCAGGAGATCAAACTTCAATATGGCATTCCAGAAGGTGAAGTCCAATTGATTTTCGGAACATCACAAAATGAATTGAAAATACTTGTGTATCTTAGGTTCAATGTTTCTAATGCTTTACAAGTAAGAAACAAGGTCACAGTGTACTGATTGTTCCTGTTGTTGCAAATAAAGGATATATATCTTGAATACTACCACTACCGAATCTCTATGCTTATCCTATATGTTTCGTTTTAAGAGTTTCACCATCAGTAGAGATATTGGTATTGCAAACATGAAGCATGTGGCCAATCTCTACTAACCTATCTTAGCCATAGATGTAATAGCTTGTGCACACTGCTAACATTTTGATAAAGACAACAGATTGTCCATATCTAACAATGCTAAATCTGATAATTTCCACAAGATGAAACATGGCCTGAAAAATAAATGCAAAATTACTCTGTAAAGTGCTTCTTTCCGGACAAGAAACCACAAAGATAATGTGCCGCTAGAAACACCGTGTTCTATGTTTGTTTAATATAAGATGATTGCACTAGTTTTGCTCAGAGTTTAAAGCATTTTCATAATATCCAATAACAATACTAGCATGCACGGTAAATGGAAAAAGATTGCATCTATATGACTATGGATTCACAGACAAAACTGAAGATTTCAATAAATAGATTTGTGGGGAACCTGAAATCATTAAATAATTAACATGATGGTTGTAGCATGTCAACTACTAGATAATTAGATTCGTAGAAGATTATGATGCGACAGCAATATAATATAATCTGCTAACCCCATGAACAATTATTTTACTAAGAAGTCTAAGAGCAAAGAGAAGATAAACGAAGGACAGTAGGAGAGTTGAGATTTCATTAATTTATTCTAGGTATGACCATTTCCAGATGTTTGGTTAAAAAGAACTGCCAAAATATGACTATCTACCAAACGGGCAGTAATCTCATGTATCTCAAAACAGCAACTCCCAAACAAATTGTTGGAAGATCTCAAACAAACATCATATTCCATTCAGGCAAATGAACAATCCAGCATCATAGCAGGTAAAGACGAAACCATATTACACAAAGCTAAATATATTCTGCGAAAACCTTAAGAAAAGGAAACAACAAAGTGAGAGAGAAAAAACTTGGAGTGTAAGTGTAAGAATATCATAGAATGTGCAATTTTATTTTGAGCAGCAGAAAATAGCATGCTAAAAATAAGAAGCTGCTTTATTGTTCAACTCAAGGCAGGGAGAAAAGCAGACCAGCACTGGAATGGAAAAAGAGGAAGCAAAGAAAGGAAAAGGTAGGTTGCCACTGCAAGCTCTAGCAGCCATTATTTCGGCAGAGACCACTTCAAAGATTCCAAACTTTTTGTTTTTAGAATCACAACAAAAGCATCATAAAGTGGCCAGAGAGAGAAGAAGGAACTATTCTACTCACTTTACTACTCAGATCAAAACCAAAGAGGGAAAAACAATGGCCGGAGAGAGAAGAAGGAACTATTCTACTCACTTTACTACTCAGATCAAAACCAAAGAGGGAAAAACAATACTACAAGTGAAGAATGGGAGACGCTGAGCTGCTTCCAAGTTCCAACAGCCATTGCTCAGGAAACGAGGACAGCTGGATGAATCGAGCTAGCACAACAATGAGAAATTTCCAAAAATTCTTCCCCAAATCAACCTTTAATCAAGTAAAGAGACAGTTACCCACCAACATTAACAACTCCAATCTTACAGCAAACAATCATACAGTCTATGCAACAATGTTGTAGTAGCAAAACAAGAAAGTATGATCCATCAAAAGAACTAGTCCAAAAACAAGAAACTGAAAACCGGGCAAGAAAGCAAGAATATATGTGGTTCCTTGGTTCTTGCACCCCAGATCAAGAACCAACCCAAGATCACAAGAACATGAAAGAATCAAGCGGAACCCCATGTCCCAAGAACCCACCTGAGCAAAGCATTTGCCTCCCCTCCCCTCCCCTCCCCTCTCCTCTCCTCCCCAAGCCACAAAGTGAACAAAGCAGAAGAATAAAAAGAAGCCAAGAGAAGCAAGAAAGCAGGCATGAGGAATGGCACTTGTATATGCATGTACGAGGATAAATATATCGAGAAGAATTGAAGAAAGGCAGCGGGTGACATCACGGAGGAGAAGAAGAAAACCTTATTTTAATCTGAAACTCCCGTGGAATTATTTGTTTTTTCTGCTTCTTGCGGAGTCTATCCCTCTCTCTACCGTCTACAGCGTCTTTCTCGTTTCTCTCTGGGATTAAAGAATTTTGGTTGGGTCCACCGGTCCAGCTGCAAACGTACGTGCGCCGGTGCGCTGATCCTTATCACGACCCAAGTACCCCCTCATTGTGGATGGCTGGATGCTGCAGTTGTTTTGGAGTAATTTTTTAAAGGGAAACTAGTACAGCTGTAGGCCTTTCTAATCTTACCAGGTAAACAGAGGAAGAAAGGGAGCGAGGAGAGGCCATCCACGTATTGCGTTTTTTTCCTGCTCGTCGGATCCAGCGTTGAGCTGCTCGTTCGTTCGATTAGGTAAACGTTCGATTTGTTTTTGGTTTTGCGTGCCTCGGTGCCATCGCGATTTCCAGAACATCCAGCGCGCTGCCTGCTCATTTCGAGAACACCGCCCTCCAGTCTTTTTCTTCATCTTTCTCTCTCTCTCTCCATTTTTCTTCTGCTGCTCTCACTCCCTACCGAATGGAGGCGCTTTCTTCTGGTGCTCTCACTCTCCACCTCCCAAGCTCGCACCGGCCGCTCCTGGTGGCTTTGCCCGCCTGGCCATTGGTCCAGCTTCTTCTTGCCGGTCCATTGCTCCCTCTTGGCTCGCGCGTGCACATGTGTCCCCTTTCTTTTTCTTCATCTCTCTCTCTCTCCATTTTTCTTCTCCATTTTTCTTCTGGTGCTCTCACTCTCCCAGGCTCCCACCGGCCGCTCCTGGTGGCTTTGCCCGCCCGGCCGCTGGTCCGGCTGTCCTCCCGTCGTGCTCAGCCCACACGCCACGCGCCGCTTCGCCTCGAGCTCGCCGGCCTTGCAAGGCCGCCTTGCCGCCCAGGCGGCCTTCCAGGCTCGCCTCGCCTCGGCCGTGCCTCCGCTCCTCTGGCGCTCCACGTGCTCGCCTCCGTCTCGGCTGCGCCACGGCTCCGCGCTCCTCCTGGTGGTTAGTCCTCCTGGATTTTCCTCTTCTTTACCCAAAATTATTTATCGTTTTTCCTCCTTGTCTCGGCTCCTCCCCGCTCGACAAGTGCCTCTCCGGCCGGCTCGTTCACGCGCTCCGTGCTCGCTCGTCCTCCCATCGTGCTCACCACCGCACGCCTTGCTTCGCCTCGCCTCGCCGCTTGCCAGGCTCGGCCAGGCCGCCTGTCGGCGCTCCGCTGGTCCTCCGTCGTGCTCGCCCACACGCCGCGCCGCTGCCGCCTCGCTCGCTGTGCCAAGGCTCGGCCAGCAGGGCCGCCCTCATGCGCGCTTCCACACTGCTGCCTCGCCTCGGCCGTGCCTCCGCTCCTCGCGCCCAAAATTATTTATCATTTTTCCTCCTTGTCCAAATTTATTTAGCGTTTTTCTCTTTGTTATAATTTAGTTCTTTCTTGTTGGGCAAGATGAGCAGATGTCTCACGCCGCCAGGGCGTCGCCGCCTGCAAGCCCGAACGCGTGCCTTTCGCGCTTCGCTGCCGCTGCGTGTAGCTGGCTCCGTCTTCTCGCTCCCTCTGACCCCCGACTCAACCATGTCTACGCCGCCAGGACGTCGCCCGCACTAACGCCAACACTAAGGCCTTTCGCCGCTTCGCTGCAGCGTGTAGCCGCTCCGTCTTCTCGCTCCCTCTGACCCCCGACTCAACCATCTTTGGTTCCTCTTCTTTACCCAAAATTATTTATCGTTTTTCCTCCTTGTCCAAATTTACTTAGCATTTTTCCCTCTCACAGTGATTTAGTTCGTTCTTGTTGGACAGTATGAGCAAATGTCTGCGAAGGAAGACAACAAGCACTCAGTTTTCTTCCCTCACTGTACACATTCCTCGGGCAATGCAACGGTAATTATGGCAACTGCCTGCTCACGATTTGATTGTAAACAGAACACCACGACTTTTGTTCCCGTAATTCTTAGATGGTCACATATATGACTTCGTACGCGCTTCCCATTCTGTTTGCTCACCCATCTGTCTCATGCCATTTTTACTTCCTCAACTCATCGAAAAAATCTACCCATGCTCGCCATTTCCACGTGTCCCTCTTGACACGGCTGTTTACCTCATTCTCTCTATTTAGTCCCTACCGTGTCCGTCTAATTCTTCATCGTTATCTACATCGTTCCTGTTTCGTCTCAGTTTCGCCCCCATTTCTTCGTCTTCGTTTTCTTCGCCGGTTGTTCTGCCCCACCCCGCCTTAGTTACCGCCTTCACTTTCCCGGATTGTTTCGTTTTTTTAGAGGTTTTTGTTCTTACTTCTAATACATAGGGTTGTCTATTCGTTCCTTTGTTGTGCGTATCACTTGTTGCTTGCTGTTCTACTTATCTATTAGCCCGATTGTTTTAGTTTTTTCAACATTTTTTCCTCAGTTTTAATACCTAAAGTTGCATGTTTATTGATCTGTTGAGCATGTCGAATATTACATGCTGTTCTACTTACCTGTTTCTTTGCGCCTCGCTTTTCTCCGCCGTTTCCTTCTGGTTTCGTTCACTTTGTTTTGTTTGCTTCTATTTTTCTAAATAGCTAAAGATGCCTATTTGTTGATCTGTTGTGTACATCGGATGTTAACTGGTGTTCTACTTACCTTATATTGTTTAAGTTTTTTTTCAACATTTTTTCCTCAGTTTTAATACCTAAAGTTGTCTGTTTATTGGTCTGTTGAGCATGTCGAATATTACATGCTGTTCTACTTACCTGTTTCTTTACGCCTCGCTTTTCTCCGCCGTTTCCTTCTGGTTTCGTTCACTTTGTTTTGTTTGCTTCTATTTTTCTAAATAGCTAAAGATGCCTATTTGTTGGTCTGTTGTGTACATCGGATGTTAACTGGTGTTCTACTTACCTTATTCTTTCCGGGTCGCTTTTCTCCGCCGCGTCCTTTTGATTTCATTCACTATTTTTTTTAAATAGCCAAAGTTGCCTATTTGTTGGTCCATTGTGCATGTCGGATGTTAACTATTGTTCTACTTAACTATTTCTTTTTGGCTCACTTTTCTCCGTCCTGTCCTTTTTGTTTCATTCACTTTGTTTTGTTTGCCCCTATTTTTTAGCCATATGTTCTATTGAATATTCATCAATGTTCGTATTCGCGTTCTACTTCGTTTCTATGTTACTCCATATTTTAAAGTAACCTGGTGCGCTATTCTTTTTTCTGCAGCTACCACCACCTCTTTCGTATCCTTCTATTTCTGCGCAGAGTCCTGCTCCGACCTATCCTCTACGTTCACATTACTATTGTCTTTCGTCCAGGTTCGTTCATCTTACTTCTTTCTCTAACCATTTTTTCGCAGCTTTCTGTACTCAGTCCATTCTTTTATTTCGGTTTCTCTGTATGTTATTTCTGTAATCTGCTGCCTACTACTTCCTTTACCTTGCTTATAGTGTACGTGTCATAGATTATCTACAATAATTGTTTGTGCAGTGTTGTTCTTTCTTCATTCAGTCTTCCAAAACGCTGCCTCCTTTTCTCTATTAACCTTCTATTTTATCTCTCAACCCTCTTTACACGCTTGTTCCTCTCCACGGCTATTTCACTTTTTTACCAGCCCATTACGCTATCTCCTTTGTGCCTATGGACGAATCACGTAAAAGACGCCACGACCGTCAATTACAAAATGCTCGCACAGACATATCGTGCAGGTCTGCACGCAACCTTTTGTTCGTCTGTTGTATCTACGCACATCCTATGTCATGCTTTTCTTACTCTAAATTTTTTTTTTCTTTACTTTCTCATTACATCTATACTTACTTACCCATCTATATTACTTACTCAGATCCTTCAATTGACAACCGCCTAATAGCTGCTTGCCCTTTATACCCGCCTGAATATATCGATTCTCTAAAAGGTATTTTCTAATAGTCTATAGTCTACTCCTTCCCTACTTCTTCTACTTATAATCCTTATGTACTTCTCTTGTTTCTAGCTTGCCCTCGCTATTTTCCGCTCTAAATAAAAAACTTGTTAATTGCTCTTCTATCCAAATGATAGCTTCTTTCCCAGGTAGATCATATTATGGCGGCCCTGACTACAAATGCACACACATTATCGCGCTCTTACGTATCGTGAGAGATCAAAATGCATTCTTCAGAATAAATATAGCGTTTCATCTATAACAAGCTACTGCAGAGGTGGTCAGATTCGGTTGCCTACCTTTAGACAACCACCTCCTTTTCTAAAAGATCTTTTGCAATTCAACAGCGATTCTCGATGCAAAAAATTTTTACGCCAAATACGTCAATACAACTGTCTATTCGCTTTCACTTCTATGGGTGCCAACATAGATCGTTCGGTAAATGCACGTGGTGGCCCATACGTGTTTAGTATTAGTGGCCAAGTTCATCATCGTATTGGTTCTTTGGTACCCTGTGATGATAAACCTCCTAAATTTATTCAGCTCTACATATACGACACTGATAATGAGGTTGACAATAGAATCCATGCTTTAGATGTGTCTGAGAATACTAATGGCCAATTAGATCCCCTTATAGTTACCGGCCTTATAGACATGCTCAATGAACACAACCCTTTAGTTAAGCAATTTCTCCATGCAAAAGATCGTCTACATTCTTCCGGCAACGAATCTGTTGGTATACGAATTCTTGGCGCTCAATCGGGTGATCCTGTCCAATATAATCTACCTACATGCGATGAACTAGCCTTCTTTGGTTGTAGGTGATTTCTCTTTAGACACTTACAAGCGTGACATTATTGTGCACAATAGATCCGACGATTTACATCGAATATCACCTTTACACCCTGCATTCATGTCTCTACAATACCCACTACTTTTCGCATACGGCGAGCGCGGATTTCAGGTTGGTGTACCCTATACTTCTATTGACCCCACTAATTCAAGAACACGTTCTAAAATTACGATGCAAGATTACTTTCGTTACTACTTCCATTATAGAAAAAAACAAGCAAATCCATACCTTAACTGCGACCGATTATCATCTCAAATTAAGGTCGATGCTCGTGCTTGTGTTGACGAGTGTAGAGTACAATACATACTTGATCACCAAGCCGACCTTAGAGTCGAAACCTTACAAGGTGTCATTGTGGCATTGCGAGTGGAGCGGTCGATGGAAACGATGTTGGTAAACGCATAGTCTTACCTGCAAGCCACACTGGTGGTAGACGATACATGCTACAAAATTATCATGATGCAATCGCGATATGTCGTGTCTATGGTCCTCCTGATTTATTCATTACCTTCACTTGCAACCCAAAATGGCCCGAGATCTCCGATGTCTTACATTTCGAACCTGGCCAACGCAACACCGATAGAGCTGATATTATTGTAATACCCTGAAAATAATATTAATTTTAATAATCGCGTTTTAATGGTCGGAGAGTAATTAATTAAATACTAGCAATAATTAATTAATTATTAGCCTCTTAAGGGCCTGGGTGTAATTAAATAAAAAGAACTTGGGAAAATAGAGTATTTTCAGAATTTTGTTGAGCTATAAATAGATTTGTAATTTTTCTTGAAAACCCTAGCCGCCAGTTTGCTTTCCTGGAATTTTTTTGCTGCGCCGCCTCAGCCCGTTCTTTTTCTTGCGCCCTTTTCCTGTATTGGAATTGTTGTCTGACAGTGCGCGCGCTTTGCTTTTGCCACAGTGCTCGCTACCGCTTTTCTCTCTTTGCTTTCTCTGCTTGCCGAGCAGCGTGGAGTCGCAGACCGATTGCCGACGCCATCTTCGCCTGCTTTGCTTTGTCTGCTCTCGCCATTTGCTTTCCTTGCTTGTCGCGCAACCATCGCCATTTGCTTTTTTCTCGCTGCCGCCGCTTCTCTCGTGAGTGCATCAAGGTGGACGATAGCTAATCGCCGACGCTACCGCCTGTTGATCTGATTCGCCGCGCCAGAAGCTTGACTACAAATGAGTTCTTTGTCATCTGGGGACAATTTGTTTCTTCTGCTTTTTCACCAAGTGATTGCCACTGTAAGTTTCTCTTTTTTTTTGTATTTCTTGTTTCTTGCTCAGCCACGACTAGAAAATGAATTAGTATAACTGTGTTATGTATGTGTGCATAAAGGCATGTTCAGTAACGAAATACAATGTTCGTTTCTCTGTTTTCTAGGGTAATTAGGGATTATAATTTGAGGTTAAATTGAGAGGTCGATTAATGAGTATGTTAACCTGCTGTTATATTGTACAATTTATTCGGGTATCTTAAGGGCGAAATTTGAAAATATCATCTACTAGTTAATTGTAGATAATTTCGATATCTTTCTATAGCATGTTTAATCTCGTCAATCGGACGAGTATAATTAGAGTTATGTTTTTCGAAAGGCCGCTGTTTTTAGGGTTATCGTCTTTCGGCGCTGTTTTGGTAGACTGTAAACTAAAAATAGTAAATAGCTTAATTAGAGTTTTTGATCTACATGAAAGTTGTAGATAATTGTCCGATGGTTCTGTAGAATCTGAGAACACGCATTTTGGTTGAGTAAAACAAAAGTTATGAATTTTGTAAGACTGCTGTTCCGAAGCGGACAGACCGACTTTCTGGGCTAAATACGGAGGAGTAGATGATTTAATTAGAAGTCTTCGTAATCTAAGAAAATGTAGATAATTTTATAAAGAATCCAGAATGGGGTGGTTTGTGGTGATCGGACTTTCGAGTCAAAAGTTACGCTCTTTTTAGTAACCGGACCGCAATGGGTAGCTTTTCGATACCGGCGTAACGTGGTATATTTGGGGACGTGTAGGAGCGATGTATATTGATTGTTATTCTTATGATGCTGTAGCTTGTATTGAGATGTGTGTATTTAATGTAGGAGAGGCGTCGTACTTGTTGCCGTCTGCTAGCCAGATCGTGCGTCGCAACTAGTAAAGGCAAGTGCATGGTAGACAGCGATCAATGATCGATCACTGTTTTCTTTATCTTCAATTACCATTATTGTTGTGCTTTTATTTGGTTTAATTGCAAACAATGAATTGGTATGTTTATATCTTTGTTGGTGAGCATGATGGAAAGTTGGATATGATGTTTATGATGGAGTTTGCGTGTTTGCATTCATAAGCATCTTTGCATAAGAGAAGGTGATCATGATTGATCACAACTCCACGGGAGTGGAGGAGGTCCCCGATCCTTTTGGAGGAACGGGCTTGAGAGTGAATGTTGTCGCGAGCATTCACTCACGCTATACCGGTATACGCGAAAGAAGTGCATGTGGACATGTAGAATATATTTGCATTGGTACATGAGATTAATGGATGTGAATCAAAGAGAATATAACTGTATGAGAATAGTAATGGAAGTGCCGGTGATGATAATGAATTTATTGAATGCTGTTGATTTATTGTTGTTCGTTGTATATCGATGTATTTGCTGAGTCGTGGACTCACCCTTGCTCTACTGTTGTTTTTAGGTGATCTTCGAGGAGGCCGTAATTGAGAGCGAGTAGAGCACATGGACATCACATGATCATTCGCCATGATAATCTTTTCATTCAATATTGGTTTACACTTGGACATGATAGTTATTGAATAATGTTTAGGATATCATTTGGACTAGACTATTTGCTTTAATCATTTGGATTCATTGGCTGCTACTACTTTAGAATATTTACCTGGTCTTATTCTACTTGATTATTCATTATCGTTTGATCCATTGATATGATTATTGATGATTTCTTGATGTAATTTTATAGTGTGTCATTAATTATTAGTTTAAAGTGTAGTGTGGTGGCATTCTAGGCTCAGTGTTGGGCTGGGGTGTTACAGTTGGTATCAGAGCGGGCTTTAGGTCCGTGGTGAATAGATTAACAACATAGGCAAACTAAAATTGTTAAAATTTGTTTTAGTTTAGTAAATCAACTAAAATTTGCTAATGGTTAACTAACCTAAAAAAATTTGACACACTAGTGCACAGTAGGTTAGAGAGAGGTACGATTATAGTTTTATGCTTCCGTTATGTTGCTTATTGATGGATGAGTTTATTTTGAGCTTTGAGCTCATTGTGTATTGTTGATTGTGATTGATAGCTATGTCGAGGATAGATGGCGTGGTCGTGGTGGCCACGTGGTGGAGGTCGGGGCATGGGCGTGGTTCTGTGGGGCCCCTCCCGAGGCGATTGAGATCGTGGTTGTGGCCAGGTTTTACGGTTTACACCACCATTCGTGGTATGGGAATAGAGGTAGCTACTTTGATTCTGTAGTTATAGGTATTGTGTGTGAGTTTCCTTATAAAAGTTGTTCTCTTCCTTGAGCTTGAATTTTGGGCAATTCTGGTTATAGTTGCGGTTGATGAATTTTCCTTGAGATAGTGTTTACAATACAGCGGGTGATATTTCAATGGTCTCCTTTGGTTCCATAAAGCCATTACTTGTTTTCATGACTGTTGGTCTATTGTTGCTTTGTATGAACATCGGTTAACAGCAAGATTGATCTTTTCGTGGGAGTTCCGCCCTTCCTATTGGAAAATATGACTTATTTATTCACTTGGTATTACGGATCTTGAAAGTTTTCTATTGCAAGTTCTTTAACATGTGAAAACTTTGGCTTTATGTATTTCTTTTGGATTATTCCGAGTGCTGAAGTTTAATGCCTATTTTTTTTCTGAAAAGAGTTAAGATCCTTTTGTGTTGACTTGTTATGTTTAAGCTAGAGGTGGTAAACATAGAAGTTCATTGATAAGGTATGAGTATCAGTCGGATCAGTGGCGTGATGCATGATTGGTCTTAACCCAAATCCTTAGAATTGAACTTGATTAATTTGATATTGTCATAGAGTAATTCTGAGTTGAGTAGTGACTAAGAGTATGTCCATACCTAATTGGAGTCATAAGAGTTATTAAGAAGTATGGAGCGTTGATGAACCGGCTTGGACATTAAAATTGATTAGTTTGTTGAATTTATTGGATTTGGTACCAATGGATTAATTTAATTGTGTGTAAAGGGAAACTTGAGGAGATGCTAGGTTATTGCCTTAATAGATATTATTTGTGGTGTTATCTTTACTGTGGACACTTGGTGATCATATTTGGTTGATAGGTTTACATATACCTTAGTATGATTAATTATTGGAATTGTGTACAAAAGGTTGAAGGATTGAATACCGGTGGATCTAGAATTTACAGGAGGAGTTACGGATAGTTCTTCTTTATAGAATGACACGATGAATTTGATTATAGTGTTGTTGAGACTTTTGATCGAGAGAAGATTTTGACTTTTGAAGTTTTAGGGTGATTTTGTTGAAAACTAAATGTGAGGAGGAACAACTGGATATGTGTTGGTAAATATTCAAGTGATTCGCAAATGAAAATAGGTAGCAGCTAGACATCATAAGAAAGCTAGTTGATAACAACAATGGTTGGAGTGCAATTCTTGGAGTGTTAAAGTTTGGTGTTGAGCATCACTAAGAGTTGAGCTGGTGTGATTTAATAGGTGGCTTATACCTAGACAGTTGAGGAATAGTCAGTCAATAGCATATCCGTGATGAAAGGGTTTTGTTAAAACCTTTTAATTTGTGTAGTGGATCCCTTCTAAAATAAAGTGGTTGTTGTAGTGAGGTTGTATGGTTTTGGTATAATCTCATTTTGAAGATGTGATGGTAAAGTAGTACGGAACAATTTGGTGAACTTTTCGGGGCTTATTAATGGAAGAGTTGACGATAATGAATCATGTGAAGAGTGTATTATTCTTAATGTTAGTAAGGTATGCTGTAAGGGATTGTGGCCGTGTGGTGATGATTCTTTTAGAAAAGAGTAATTTGATCGCCTTTCGTAATATCGTTTAAATGAAAAGTTTGGAGTTTTGGATTCATGAACTTTTGGAGTTCATGATTTATTTGGTAGATGAAATTGGTTTGAGCAAGTGACGAGTCGGAAAGCTTTATTGGTTTTTAAGTGATTAATGTGATTTGGTCTTTAAAAAAAAAAAAAATCTTTTTATTTGTCTCTTCTTTTGAGAAAGGAATAGTCGATTTGTTTTACCAAACCTTAAAGAGTGTATATTGGGAACTGGTTAATAGTGGTCAAGTATATGATGTGGTGAGACCCTGGGTTGCAAGTTAATTGAGGAACATTAGAGGATGAATTCACTTCATGATATAAATCTCATAGAGAATTGGATCTAAAAGGAATTATGGTCGTTGGGACAAAACTGATCATATTGTTACAATTAGTAGAACCCATAGTGAATAGTGATCCAAGAATATTTGTTCATGATGGTGGAGTATTGGAATTATCGAATAGTTGGGATATTGTGATGGTATACTTTGCAAAGTTATGTAGGTGAAATAAAATGGTGTGGTTTATTGAGGGTCCAATATTAGTGAAGTAAATCGTTTTGGGCAGTCAATTGATTAGTGATGATGGTTGATATTAATGATTGAGGATATTGTTTGGATTGTGGGAATTCTAGACAGCGAATATGCGGATTTCTATCAAGTATACCAGAAGTCACTTTAGGAGTCCTGGCTGTTGAAATTGAGCATGTGTTTTATGCTAGAACCTTGGTTGCCCAATGATCATGTGTGGAGGTAGTAGAACAAAAGTGGATTCCAAATAGTATGATGATCATTGATAGAATCCTTTGGTTTTAAATCAGTGTGTGTGTGTAGGGAATTTCAAGTTGATTATCCTTAAAAGATTGAGGTGATGTGATTGTGGGTGTAGATTTTATTTGAGGTGTTGGGAATCATTTGTCAAAATAGTTTCTTTGGTGGAGGAGGGGACTATAGTATCTTTTTATGGGTTAGTAGAGTCTCTCTAAATGGGCGCGGTTGTTGCTCTCAGGTTGAGCATCGCTTTGAGATTACCAGTTAAGAGGAATGAGTTAGTGTGATGATTTGAAATCCTATGATTTGAGAGAGTTTATTCCTAAAAGAAAAATTGAGAAAAAAAAAATTGATTCCTCGGGTAGTGAAATGCCCTCTTAATTCTTGTTTGAGCCGTGTGTTTATGACAGAGGTCATTTACAATTTGAGTTGACTTTACGTTGGCATGTGATTCTTTCTAATTTAGGGAAAGAGAAAGGGATTGATTTTGGCATTCGAATGTGTTGGACCGTAAAGGCGACTAGAGGGGGGGGTGAATAGGAGCACGCTCACTTTTTCACAAATTATGAACTCAATACAATTTCACTCCAGTAGCTATTAGAAAGCTATGAAGATCAATATACCAGTACAGCGGAAGACTAGTATTGAATCCAATAAAAACCCCTAAGCAATGCGACAATAATCAGCAAGAATCAAAGCAATACAAGTACTGGCGGTCTGACCTCTGTAGTGAACCGGTCGGACCGATTGCCGGCGGTCGGACCATTGTTATTCAGCGGTCGGACCGCTCAAAATCGGTCGGACCGGTGGTGACGGCGATCGGACCGGCGATCTGAATCGATCCAAAGCGATAAATCGGCCGATGACGAAGTTGCAATTAGGTCTAACTTTTGATTCTCAACTCCAAACTTCACGAAACTTTGCACACACCTTCTCTATGCTATTGAGGACCTATTCCAATCGAATATTATGATAATTCTTGGAGCGATCTTGAGCAATTGCCAATTGATTAACGAAGGTCTAAAACCGCAAGAACGAAAACTTGATCCTAAAGCTTGTTCGTGAGAGATTGATGATCAAGATGATGCTAGATAGATTCACACATATCACAGCAAGCTAATTCACGTGAAAGAATCAATCACAAACTCGCGGATCAAAGAAAGCCCTAAAATCACCAAATTGAAAGCAAGAACGAAAGAGACTTATCTCAAGCAAACCTTGCATAGATTGATTTCGTGATTGAAGTGGATTACATCCACACCATCATGGATCGATGAACAATCAAGGATCACGAAATTCACCACAAACCATCAAGAGCCCTAGCCTCCACCTCAACTCCCTAAAGACAATTAGGGTTTTGAAACATCAAAAGGCGAGAGAGAGAGGTGCGACCACCATCTCCTCCTATTTATAGTGGAGGCCTAAAACTCTTAGGGTTTGACTTAATTGGGCTCCGTTAAGGCCCACTAACAAGCGGGTCACACACGCACGCTTCATAAGCGCCGTCTTTAACCTTTTGACCTAAACCGCTTCACCATGCATCATGGATTCGCCAATAGGTCACAATTGTCCATCTTGTGTCACGCTTGAGTCGTTGACCTCACCCGGCATCGTCGATCGTTCTGGACCTCAACTCTTCAAGTCTAGTCCCGATTCTCCTCGCCGTTGACCGTCGTTGACCACCAAGCTACCTGCACAACCACAGACAAGAAAACACGTATTCGGGAACAAGTTCTTCACAACTTGACCCATGTTAGTCAAAACATGCATCATGCAAATCATATGCCATGAAACCAATGACTTTGATCTAACAAAACAACATCGCCACGAAGTTGGCCGACGTTCAAGTAGTTACCGGTCTGACCGCTCTAGGTGAGCCGGTCAGACCGCCCCATGGCCGGTCGGACCGCTCCCTGTGAGCCGGTCGGACCGCCCCTTAGGACTTAGCCGAAATTCAAGCTCCCAAAATCCGAAACCTTCTGGAAACTTTAAACCAATAGAACTTTTCACTGGAGGCTCCAAAAATCATGAGACCAAGTGCATTGGGATCCCCTTACTTGTCTACAACACCTATTTTTGGCCCAGCTCGATTTGAACACTTTTGGTTATCGTCGGTCCGACCGCCCCACCTGGCCGGTCCGACCGATTTGGGACCGGTCGGACCGCCGTGCAAGGACCGGTCGGACCGCCCCTGAGCAGTAAGCCTGTAACTTTGTCGAAAACGCGTGAAACGACAAACCGTAAACGCCATTGCCAATTGTCACATCATCCTAAGATCTGGAGCATATCCCCATGAAATCCACAATCTCCCCCTTGATGAACACATTGGCAATTATCCAGAAAATGTAAGTAAGAGGTTTGAAAACGAGTTTACTCGCAGTTTTCGCACAAAGGCACAACTTGGTCCATAAGCAAGAAAAAGCAATGAACATGACCAAGTGCGACATCGAATAGTATAGGCATGTGAGACAAGGCAAAAGAAAGCATAAAACTTTGATTTCGAGAAAAGGGTCAAAATTCTCACATGAGGTCCATATGAAAGAACAATTGTTCAATTGACCTATGATCATTGTGAGTATAAAAGAATGCAATTCAAGTTCGAATATTCAATAAGACAATAAGAATGCAACTCAAGAACTCCCCTCACTATGATCATCAAATTTCAAATTTTCGTTTCTCCCTTTGTATAAACTTCTCCCCAATCTTCTCATTAACACATCTTCTCCAAATAAGAGTAGCAAAGAAATATTACACATCTTCTCCCAAAGAAATATCTTTTCATTTAACACATCTTCTCCCCTTTGACAATGGATTCATCAAGGAATCACGCCTTCCTCTCATCCAGGAATAACAAATAGAGAATAAAGAAAGAAGCAGAAACAAAAGAAGCATAAAGAGGAATATGCATGAAGTGCAATGGAGTGGCTTCAATATTTGTATTTTTCAATTTTTTGATAAGAAGCTTTGGAGATTACCCAAAAGAACAATGTAGTTTCTCTAATATTGCACAAACAGCATATCAAGCGACAACGCTAGCAAGATCATGGTAAGACATATATATCAAAGCTAAGCACAAAGGCTCAAAAGTAAAGCAGTAGATTTGATCAATTTAAGCAACGCTTCAAATTCAGCAAGTTCATCAACAGAGATCCTAAAGTGAAATTGGCCATGTCAAACTGTCAAAGTGAGATCAAAAATCTAACAAAGACCACGATGAGAGTCAATCAAGTCCGTATTGAATCATTTTGCTCAATATTTTGTAAACGCCCATTTGTCAACATTTTCTCATTTGCATTGAATATTGAAGTTGACTAATGATCTAACTTAGTGACAAGATCCTGACTAGGAGCCATCCACAAACTCATCCTAAGCTTCAACAAAAGTTGATTAAAGGTATATCTTAGTAAAGAAGATCCGGACTAGGAGCCATCCACAAACTCTTTCTAAGCTTCTACCGGGCGACAAATCTTGAGGTTCATGTCATTTCGACAAGCAATCCCCATGAGATCGTTCAGTTCATCAAACTATCTCCAAGTTCATGTCATTTGACAAGCGCCTCGTAAGAATAGTTTGGCACAATTTAAGCATAAGACAATCTTGATTTTCATTTTCACAAGAGCAGTTTTAGAATCTCAAGAACACAAAAGCTCAAGTAATGGTCAATTTTAGATCAAAGAGCTAACAAAGCAATTACAGCAGGCCAATGTCACAAGAGGAGCACTAATTACGCAACTCGCTAAAACATCCACAAATTGCAATTTCTTAGTTTGAGTTGTTTAAAGGTTCTAGCTCATATAGCAAAGACTTAGCTACACATGTAAAAGCATGATAATTCTAGCAAGTCAAAGAACTAGACATGACATTGAGCAAGAATTGAAATACAAAAGCTCTAAAGGGTAATAGGCAAAGCTTCATCAATTTTAAAATATAAGGTAAAATCTTATATTACAATGCATTTTTTTTTTGAATTTTTCATACCACTTGTTGTATTTTTCATATGAATGCAATATGACACAATGAGATGCAATTAAAAGGCCTAAAAATCTAAAAAGTTCGAAAAGATCACTAAGTTCAAAAAAAAAAAATAAAAGATCAAAAGAACAAGGAAAGATAAGAAAAAATCAAACTCCCCTCAAACCAACCCATAAGGATAAATTACCCTAACTCACTTCTTAAGGAGGAAAATCGGTTTGATCTAAAGGCTTGGTAAGAATATCGCCAATTGAGCTTGGACTCTACAAAGTGCATCACAATATCACCTTTTCAACATGATCTTTAAGGAAGTGAAAGCGAATGTCTATGTGCTTAGTCCTAGAATGTTGCAATGGGTTTTTAGCAATATTAATAGCGAAGTGTTATCACGAAAAGAGGAACACTAGCAAAGTTTAACCCATAATCTTTCAAAGTGGGCGTCATCCACAAAATTTGCTCTGACAACTAGCGGAAGAACATACTCGCCTCGTGAAGGGATTGTGCAATGTAAGACCGCTTTCTAGAAGACCAAGATACAAGAGACGTGCCTAGAAAGTGACAGTGCACGAGGTACTCTTCCTATCTAACCGACGACCCATAAAATCGAATCAAAAACCTCTAATGGACAAAGTGAAGAGCAGGAATACCAAATGCCATATAAGAGGGTAGAGTGTAAATACACGAATATGCGCTAACGGCTTGGCGATGGGAAGTTCTCGGAGGCGCTGAAATCTTGCACAAAGGCATACCGTGAAGTGAATGTCGGTCTCGAGGTCAAATCGAGAAGGGAGCCGATCATGTCTGCGGTACTCGCGTTGATCCACGACTTCTCCTTCCTCATCTGGATCCAAAACAGTTGAAGTTGCCATGGGAGTGGAAATTGGCTTGCAGATCACCCATGTTGAAGCGTTTGAGAAGATCTTTAGTGTACTTCGTCGATGGATGAAAGTTCCTTCCTTGCATTGCTTGATTTGAAGTCCCAAAAGTAATTAAGCTCTCCCATCATACTCATCTCAAATTCCCTAGACATAGTGTCGGAAAAGTTGAAACAAGAGCATTAGAGGAACCACCAAAGATAATATCATCCACATAAATTTGAGCAAGCGGGAAGTCATTGTCACGTCTAAGAATGAATAGGGTTTTATCCACTTTACCCATCTCAAAATTATTTTTAAGCAAGAAGGTCTTAAGTCTATCATACCGTGCTCTAGGGGCTTGTTTAAGACCATACAATGCTTTAGATAGCTTGAAAACACGATTTGGATATTTAGGATCCTCAAAACCGGGGGTTGCTTAACATACACTTCCTCATCTATGAAACCATTTAAAAGGCACTTTTAACATCCATCGATATAATTTAAAACCTTTTGATGCGAAGAATGCAAGCGAGAATCACGAATGGCTTCTAGTCTAGCAACAGGAGCAAATGTCTCATCAAAATCTAACCCCTCAACTTGGTGAAACCACGAGCTACCAATCGGCCTTATTTCTAACCACGTAACCATCCTCACCTTGTTTATTCTTAAACACCCAACGGGTTCCTATAACATTATGACCACTAGGAGGTTCTACTAGGTTCCAAACTTTGTTTCTTTCAAAATTCTCTAACTCCTCATGCATGGCATTTACCCAGCTAGAATCAGATAAAGCATGTGATATATCGCGGGGTTCAAAAGAAGCAACAAAAGCCGAATGAGAGTAGAGATTTGGATCATTATACATGGAGCGAGTGACTCGCTCATGTAGATTACCTATTATCCATTCGGAGGATCTTTGTCTCTGAATGCGAAGTGGGCGCCGGGTGAGATGTCGTTTCTTGACCTCCGCAGATCTGCGATGATGATGATGCAAAGCAGAGCCTCAATCGAAGGTGAAGTAGGCGTAGCGAGTTCTTGTATCAATATAGGCGCTTCAAAGCAGCAGATGAGGAATGACATTAGCCGTCCTCATCTTCCTCCACAAAAATACTCTCTGTCACCTGTAAATCATCTGTAGCAATTGATCTAGCTCCAGGGCTAGTCTCATCAAAAGTGACATTACAAGTCTCCTGAATAATGTTAGTCTCAGTATTAAAAACTCGAAAACCCCTCGAATGAGCAGGATAACCCAGAAATACCCCATCAAAAGTTCTTGATTCAAATTTATCTAAATTGCCTGTCTTAAGAATAAAACATTTTGATCCAAAAACTCGAAAATGCGAAACAGAGGGTTTTCTACCAAAACGAAGCTCATAAGGAGTCTTGCCTAAAGAAGGTCTCAAAAAGACACGATTGGCAATATGGCAAGCAGTAGCAATAGCTTCGGCCCAAAATCTCCTAGGTGTGCTATACTCATCTAGCATCGTCCTAGCCATTTCGACCAAGGTCCTATTCTTCCTTTCCACCACGCCATTTTGTTGAGGGACGTGTGGAGAGGAGAACTGATGCTCAATACCACGCTCAGCACAAAAAGAAGCAAAAGAAGCATTTTGAACTCCGTGCCATTATCACTGCGAATCGCTCTCAAAGCACCGAGAAGCTCGAAGCCAAGCGAAGAACAAGATCATGAAAATAACCAAAAGCTTCATCCTTTGAAGTAAGAAAGAACACCCAAGTATATCTTGAAAGATCATCGACTATGACTAGAATATACCATTTTCCACCAATCGATCGGACTCTAGCGGGACCAACGGTATCCATATGAAGCAACATCACAGTCAGTCGGTCATAACCATAGTCACGAGAAGGGTGTGAGGCGACAACTTGTTTGCCATGCCTACAAAGCGCACATCTGACATCTTTGATGACTTTGAGCTTAGGCAAACCTCTCATGAGATCAAGGTTGCTAACTCGCGTCAAATGATCAAAACCAATGTGCCCCAAACGTCGATGCCAAAGCCAAAAATCGAAAGAAGATGTAAGCAAACATTTAAGAGATCCAACAAGAGATTACGAAAAATCGGCTCCAAAAATTCTACCAACTCTAGAGATTCCAAACACAAGCTCACCAAGAGAATCAAGCACACGACAAGCATTTTTCTTAAAAGCAGTCTCATACCCATCATCAAGAAGTGAAAGCGAAAGGAGATTATACCTAAGCTTGTCCACAAGAGCGACATCCTTTAGAATGAATTTGTTGTTTACCCTAATTGATCCTGTTCCTTCAATTCGCCCTTGTGTATCATCTCCAAAGGTGATGAAGTCATCACCGTTGCTCGCGTGAAAGAGGTGAACCATTTTGAGTTCCGGTCATGTGGCGTGAACATCCGAGTCAACGAACCACGTGTTCTTCCCTTTCGCGGTAATCCTAAAAATCAAGAAGCAAAAGAACGATGTGTCTCAATCTGGGATTAGATAAACAAGATTTAGGAATCGATCTTGAGACACACACGTCCCGCAGGAGTATACAAACCGAAGTACTATCCTTGATTTCATTTAACATTTGGTTATGAGCAATGTTCAAATTAAATGAGACTTGAATCTGTCCATGGGCGGTCGGCCGGCTTTGTCTTTGGCGGTCGACCGGTGACCAAAACAGTCGATCCGGTGAGCACCGCCATGATCGGACCGCCATCTGATACACATTAGAATTAGGATGTCTAGAAACATAATGATTTGCATGAGATAAAAATCCTAATCCGAGTTTATTCTTTTCGGTGTTACCATGTCTCATAGAAGCTCTAGGTTGCATGAATGAAATTCTATCAAAATTTTTCTTATCATTTTTCAACCTCTCGCCAACAAGATTCAATCAAATGTCCACCTTTTTGCAATAAGTGCAATGGTACTTGGTACCACTAGAAGAAGCACCATTTGAATTAATACAAGGTTGGGCAAAACCTGCAGATTTAAAAGATGTTTTTGCAGGTTGGGTTTGAATTCAATTAAACCTTTTCCAAGACTTGAATGACTTTTGGGTTTGAATTGTCTTGAAAAGAATTGAATCCTAAACCTTGCTTCTTATAAGGAGTTTTAGACTTGTCAAGAATCATGTTTAATTGTTTCTTACCTTTAGAAAATTTCTCTAATGTATCATGAAGGTAAGCATTTTCTTTTCTCAAGTTGACACAAGAATCACAAGTTTTATCCATAGATTTTCCTTATACAAAGCAATTTCAAGCTTAAGAGTGGAACATGAAGCACAAGTAGTATTTTCAATATTGTCCTTAAGCTTAGCATATTTGACTCTAGCGACTTCTAAGATATCTTTGATTTCACGTTCTTTTTCTAAGCATGAAGTGCAAGGGCTAGAATCAAAAACATCAAAAGCAATCAATTTACTAGATTCTAAACATTTTTCACAAGGAGCACTTTTAATTTCATTTAGTTCAGATTTAGCATTCTCAAGTTGTTGTACACAAATATTATGAGCAGATTGTAACTTGGTAATTTGAATGCATAGCATGACAAGATAAACATTCATCGAGTTCAAGAGTCTTAGCAGTTTTAAGCTCTACTTTCGGTTTGCTAATTTTGACTCTAATTTCTTATTTTTGTCATAACAAATTCAAGCGCTTCATCTTGACTAAGCAATTGCTCAACTATAGAATCATATTTAGCGAAAGCTCATCATAAGAAAAAGATACCTCATTATCATCAATGTCGTCCGTGTCGACCATGAAGCACATGCAGTGAAATCTTTGGCCTTCCCTTTCTTTTTACCTTGAGGATCTCCTCCTCCTTGTCCTCCTCACTCCCGGTATCCACATCGCTCAAGGATTGATCCTCAAAAGCGGCAAGGACCGGTGAGCGACCTTCACAAGCTTATTTGCCTCATACCTTGATTTGTTGAAAGGAGGCTTCTTCCAAGTAGCTTTCCTTCCTTATGATTGCTCTTACCTTTCGACTTGGGGCAATTTGCGGATATGATTGAGCTCACCACATTCATAGCATGTTCTGGGACCACCTCTCTTTTTGTTTCTCACATTATTGTAGGCCCGTGTGAATTTCTTAGCTAGAAGAGCTAACTCTGTTTGAGAATACTTTCAAGCTCCTCTTCATGAATAGCGGATAAACAAGCAAATGAAAATCCGAAGAAGATTCACAAGAGTCATCAAAAGCCTTTTGAGAGGATCGCTACCAAAGCTAAATTATCTTTCTTAGGATGATCAACTCTTTTAATTTCATGAGTCTTGAGTTTACTATAAAGCAATTCTAAAGTAAGACTTGAAAGATCAACATTTTCTTCTATAGCGGTAGCTTTCATCTCCCACTCCTTGGTGTTGATTGCGGCCAAGAGATGGGTGGCATTTTCAGATTGAGAATATTCAATATCAACGACTTTCATTTGATTAATTACTTTATTAAAGCGATGAAAATGTCATCGATGCTCTCTCGGGACGCATCTCGAATTTATTGTACTCACGCTTGTAAACAGTTTGGCGCACCTTTTGATTTGGGACGAACCCTCATGATATGTTTCGAGAGTGTTCCAAATTTCATCTTGTGATTGAAAGATTGCAAATTCTATCATATTCTTGTCTACCAAGTGCACCATATAAAAGATTCTTAGCCTTATTGTTGTTAGCCAAAAGAATTGCGAAGCGAGTGTAGCAATTTCAGAATAACCAATGGGCTCTAACAACATCCCAAATAGCTTGTCCCTCGCTCTCAAGAAAGACGCGCATACGATTCTTCCAATAGGCATAGTCGTGCCCATCGAAGATATGCGGTTTAGTAGAAAACTTATCCATCGCCAAAGTTCAGTGACCGGTTAAGATCAAGATTGAACTAACCGTGCTCTGATACCACTTGTTGGACCGTAAAGGCGACTAGAGGGGGGGTGAATAGGAGCACGCTCACTTTTTCACAAATTATGAACTCAATACAATTTCACTCCAGTAGCTATTAGAAAGCTATGAAGATCAATATACCAATCTGTTGGAAGACTAGTATTGAATCCAATAAAACCCTAAGCAATGCGACAATAATCAACAAGAATCAAAGCAATACAAATCTTGGCGGTCGACCTCAGTAGTGAACCGGTCGGACCGATTGCGGGCGATCGGACGGCTATTATTCAGCGGTCGGACCGCTCAAAATCGGTCGGACCGGTGGTGACGACGGCGATCGGACCGGCGATCTGAGAATCGATCCAAAGCGATAAAATCGGCCGATGGCGAAGTTGCAATTAGGTCTAACTTTTGATTCTCAACTCCAAACTTCATGAAACTTTGCACACACCTTCTCTATGCTATTGAGGACCTATTCAATCGAATATTATGATAATTCTTGGAGCGATCTTGAGCAATTGCCAATTGATTAACGAAGGTCTAAAACGGGCAAGAACGAAAACTTGATCCTAAAGCTTGTTCGTGAGAGATTGATGATCAAGATGATGCTAGATAGATTCACACATATCACAGCAAGCTAATTCACGTGAAAGAATCAATCACAAACTCGCGGATCAAAGAAAGCCCTAAAATCACCAAATTGAAAGCAAGAGCGAAAAGAGACTTATCTCAAGCAAACCTTGCATAGATTGATTTACGTGATTGAAGCCGGATTACATCCACACCATCATGGATCGATAAACAATCAAGGATCACGAAATTCACCACAAACCATCAAGAGCCCTAGCCTCCACCTCAACTCCCTAAAGACAATTAGGGTTTTGAAACATCAAAGGCGGAGAGAGAGGTGCAGCCACCATCTCCTCCTATTTATAGTGGAGGCCTAAAACTCTTAGGGTTTGACTTAATTGGGCTCCGTTAAGGCCCACTAACAAGCGGGTCACACACGCACGCTTCGCATGCGCCGTCTTTAACCTTTTGACCTAAACCGCTTCACCATGCATCATGGATTCGCCAATAGGTCACAATTGTCCATCTTGTGTCACGCTTGAGTCGTTGACCTCACCCGCATCGTCGATCGTTACGGACCTCAACTCTTCAAGTCTAGTCCGATTCTCCTCGCCGTTGACCGTCGTTGACCACCAAGCTACTGCACAACCACGCACAAGAAAACACGTATTCGGGAACAAGTTCTTCACAACTTGACCCATGTTAGTCAAAACATGCATCATGCAAATCATATGCCATGAAACCAATGACTTTGATCTAACAAAACAACATCGCCACGAAGTTGGCGGACGTTCAAGTAATTCTGGATCGACCGCTCTAGGTGGCCGTCGACCGCCCATGGCGGTCGGACCGCTCCACAATGAGCGGTCGGACCGCCTTAGACTTAGCGAAATTCAAGCTCCCAAAATCCAAACCTTCGAAACTTTAAACCAATAGAACTTTTCACTGGATGCTCCAAAAATCATGAGACCAAGTGCATTGGGATCCCCTTACTTGTCTACAACACCTATTTTTGGCCCAGCTCGATTTGAACACTTTTGGTTATCGTCGGTCCGACCGCCCCACCTGGCCGGTCCGACCGATTTGGGACCGGTCGGACCGCCGTGCAAGGACCGGTCGGACCGCCCCTGAGCAGTAAGCCTGTAACTTTGTCGAAAACGCGTGAAACGACAAACCGTAAACGCCATTGCCAATTGTCACATCATCCTAAGATCTGGAGCATATCCCCATGAAATCCACAGAATGTTTTCTCTTTTGGCTTACGTGGTGTTCATTTGCAAACAGCCTATTTGGAAAATGGAAATGGTTTTTGTGATGAATCTTTGATTTTGGATTTGACTATTCTGATGGGGAATTGGTAACGCGTGATTGCGATGAGAATCCTTTGTTTTCAGTTGGGTTCTATTTATAAAGAGGTTGTTTGAAACCGGTTTGGTTGTCGTCCTGGTTAAAGGAGGTACTCCTTGCAAATGTGAAGTGGTTGATTGGGAGGCAGACGGAGTTCGGGTGTTATGTACAGTTGTGTGGTTTGGTACCAAAGCGAAGTTTGGCCCAAGTTACATTAGTTTGTTTACGAAGTTGTGGAGATTTTTGGAAGAAAGTGTATCGTTAGGACTGTCTCGTGTCCATGCGCGGGCACACAACATTTTGTATAACCCGATGTCAAGGTAGTATTTGAGAGAACAGATTACAAGACTTTCTTAGAGCCGTTGACCACCAAGTAAGACCGTACCTTCGACTTACATCGGTTAGTCGCGTCCGTAGCGCGATTCGGAGAGGTCGGAGTGAGTCTTTGAGCACAAGGCG
Source organism: Hsuehochloa calcarea (assembly GCA_036346395.1). Taxonomy (NCBI): domain Eukaryota; kingdom Viridiplantae; phylum Streptophyta; class Magnoliopsida; order Poales; family Poaceae; genus Hsuehochloa; species Hsuehochloa calcarea. The sequence goes on along the minus strand of CM070598.1, from coordinate 34,649,342 downwards.
TTGGCATCGTCAAGGTCTTGTGGACGATCGATCAGAGAGAGCGACTTGGGAGTTGGAGTCTACGCATGCGCGAGCAATATCGTAGTTGTTCACGTCGGCACGTGTTATTTTGTTGTTTAATTTCACCGTGGAGTTTTTATTTGAGTAGAGCGGCGATTAGAATTCGGTCGAATTCCGTTAAGAGGTAGAATGTAATACCACGAAAATAATATTAATTTTAATAATCGCGTTTTAATGGTGAGAGTAATTAATTAAATACTAGCAATAATTAATTAATTATTAGCCTCTTAAGAACACAGGTGTAATTAAATAAAAGAACTTGGGAAAATAGAGTATTTTGAATTTTGTTGAGCTATAAATAGATTTGTAATTTTCTTGAAAACCCTAGCCGCTTGATTTGCTTTCTGGAATTTTTTTCTTCTTGTAGCCTCGGCCAGTTCTTTTTCTTCTTGCCGCTTTTCCCTGCTATTTGGAATTCTTGCTCTCTGACCGTCTGTATTTTGCTTTTGCCTGTACTGCTGCTGTAGCTTTTCTCTGCTTTGTTTTCTCTCTGCGAGAGCAGCGTGGGCTATGGCCGGATTGCCGCCTTGATCTTTGCCTGCTTTGCTTTGTCTCTCTCTTTGCCGTTGCTTTCCTTGCTTCTTCCGCAACTCTCTATAGTTGCTTTCTTTACTTTCTTCTTGGTGCTTCTCTCGGCCAGTGCCTTCTTGCCGTGGACGACCAATCTGCCGACGCCACCGCCAGTGCAGATCTGTTGATCTGTTTGCGCCAGAGAAGCGGACTCTGGCCGAGTTCTTTGTCATCTGCGGAGACGGTTTGTTTTCTTCTTTATTTTCAGCCAAGTGATTGCCACAATGTAAGTTTCTCTTTTTTTGTATTTCTTGTTTCTTGCTCGTACGACTAGAAAATGAATTAGTATAAGCGTGTTATGTATGTGTGCATAAAGGCATGTTGATGTGAAATAAATACAATGTTCGTTTCTCTGTTTTCTAGGGTAATTAGGGATTATAATTTGAGGTTAAATTGAGAGGTCGATTAATGAGTATGTTAACTTTCTTTGTTATATTGTACAATTTATTCGGTATCTTAAGGCGAAATTTGAAAATATCATCTACTAGTTAATTGTAGATAATTTCGATATCTTTCTATAGCATGTTTAATCTCGTCAATCGGACGAGTATAATTAGAGTTATGTTTTTCGAAAGGCCGCTGTTTTTAGGGTTATCGTCTTTCGGCGCTGTTTTGGTAGACTGTAAACTAAAAATAGTAAATAGCTTAATTAGAGTTTTTGATCTACATGAAAGTTGTAGATAATTGTCCGATGGTTCTGTAGAATCTGAGAACACGCATTTTGGTTGAGTAAAACAAAAGTTATGAATTTTGTAAGACTGCTGTTCCGAAGCGGACAGACCGACTTTCTGGGCTAAATACGGAGGAGTAGATGATTTAATTAGAAGTCTTAGTAATCTAAGAAAATGTAGATAATTTTATAAAGAATCCAGAATGGGGTGGTTTGTGGTGATCGGACTTTCGAGTCAAAAGTTACGCTCTTTTTAGTAACCGGACCGCAATGGGTAGCTTTTCGATACCGGCGTAACGTGGTATATTTGGGGACGTGTAGGAGCGATGTATATTGATTGTTATTCTTATGATGCTGTAGCTTGTATTGAGATGTGTGTATTTAATGTAGGAGGCGTCGTACTTGTTGCCGTCGCTAGCGAATCGTCGTCGCAACTAGTAAAGGCAAGTGCATGGTAGACAATGATCAATGATCGATCACTGTTTTCTTTATCTTCAATTACCATTATTGTTGTGCTTTTATTTGGTTTAATTGCAAACAATGAATTGGTATGTTTATATCTTTGTTGGTGAGCATGATGGAAAGTTGGATATGATGTTTATGATGGAGTTTGCGTGTTTGCATTCATAAGCATCTTTGCATAAGAGAAGGTGATCATGATTGATCACAACTCCACGGGAGTGGAGGAGGTCCCCGATCCTTTTGGAGGAACGGGCTTGAGAGTGAATGTTGTCGCGAGCATTCACTCACGCTATACCGATATCTGTGAAAGAAGTGCATGTGGACATGTAGAATAGATTTGCATTGGTACATGAGATTAATGGATGTGAATCAAAGAGAATATAACTGTATGAGAATAGTAATGGAAGTGCCGGTGATGATAATGAATTTATTGAATGCTGTTGATTTATTGTTGTTCGTTGTATATCGATGTATTTGCTGAGTCGTGGACTCACCCTTGCTCTACTGTTGTTTTTAGGTGATCTTCGAGGAGGCCGTAATTGAGAGCGAGTAGAGCACATGGACATCACATGATCATTCGCCATGATAATCTTTTCATTCAATATTGGTTTACACTTGGACATGATAGTTATTGAATAATGTTTAGGATATCATTTGGACTAGACTATTTGCTTTAATCATTTGGATTCATTGGCTGCTACTACTTTAGAATATTTACCTGGTCTTATTCTACTTGATTATTCATTATCGTTTGATCCATTGATATGATTATTGATGATTTCTTGATGTAATTTTATAGTGTGTCATTAATTATTAGTTTAAAGTGTAGTGTGGTGGCATTCTAGGCTCAGTGTTGGGCTGGGGTGTTACAATTATTGATAGAGTATACAACATGAAGCTTGAAGAACTTCTAGACGATACTAAAGATGGAACTGCTTTTGGTCCTATCAATGCATGTACGTATCTCTCACAAATTTTTATGTTATTCATCTACTATATTATTCCTGCCTTATTTACTTGTTTTTCTTCCTTTCATTTTTATCCTAATACTTAGTTTCCCTATTATCCATAGTGCTTCACGCCATAGAATTCCAAAAGCGAGGCCTTCCTCATGCTCACATCATTGTTTGGTTGAATAAGGATACGACTGAACCAACATCTTCACTTATTGATTCGTTTACACAAGCCGAAATACCTAATCCAAACACTGATCCTTTAGGACACGCACTTGTTTCCGAACACATGATGCACGGACCATGTGGTTCTCTTAATCCTTCTTGTCCATGCATGAAGAATAAATCATGTTCTAAATTTTTTCCAAAATCATTTCGCACAGAAACAACGATAGATAAGGACGGTTTTGCTCTCTATAAGCGACCTGATAATGGCCAATCAGTTATTAAAGGAAACATCCGCTTAGACAACAGATGGGTCGTTCCATATAATCTATTTTTACTAAAAAAATACAATGCACACATAAACGTCGAATGGTGTAACAAAACTAGAATCCTAAAATACTTATTCAAATATGTTACTAAAGGTCAAGACTCTGCAAAAATATACCTCCATAGATGTAATACCCCGGCCTGCTCATAGCGTGGCCCATGTGGCCCATGAGGAGTTGTGTGGTGAGATTAGTCCCATATTGCTTGTCTCAAGTGAGTTGTAGTAGTTTATAATGCTGTTGGATCAAGCGTAGCACCTCCGGTTAACCCTTTTACACGCGAGGACAAAAGTGTAAGTGAGGTGCTATGTGTGGCGAGTCCGCCACGGTGAAATTTGGGCATTGGCCGATTTTGGGTCGGGGTGTTACGATGGTATCGAGCATCAACCTTGTTGCCTGCAGCGTGCGGGGGAGCGAAGGCGGGCATATGGCGCATGGCGCATGTGGTCCGGAGTGGACACATGGAATGGTATATGTCTTGCACTTTGGGCCTTGGGGCGTGTCGAGGGGTGGTTACAGGTATCTGCCGCATATGCGGTATCTTCCGAGGGCGTCGACCCTTAAGAAGGTGAGTGTAATACCCGGCACGCTCATAGCGTGGCCCATGTGGCCCATGAGGAGTTGTGTGGTGGGATTAGTCCCATATTGCTTGTCTCAAGTGAGTTGTAGTAGTTTATAATGCTGTTGGATCCAAGCGTAGCACCTCCGGGTTAACCCTTTTACACGACGCGAGGACGAAAGTGTAAGTGAGGTGCTATGTGTGGCGGGTCCGCCCCACGGTGGGCTGGGCATTGAGCCGATTTTGGGTCAGGGTGTTACAATAGACTCGCAGCAGGGCAAGATGCTCCGCATGACCCTACAACGTCTTCTATAAATGAGGTCAAAGAATATCTAGATTGCAGATATATATGTGAACAAGATGCAGTCTGGCGAATCCTTGAATATGATATTCATAGACATTTTCCCTCTGTTGAACGACTTGTTGTTCATCTACCAAACTTGAATAATATCAGCATCAGACCTAATGACAATCTATCACGTGTTATTTCCAATTCTTTTCTAGCGAGAACACCTCTGACCACATGGCTAGATGCAAATAGAGATCATGTCGAAGCTCGAAATTTGACCTATTGCAACTTCCCTTCTCAATGGTATTGGGACAACAATACTAGGTCGTGGCAAAAAGACATAGGGCATCAAAATAGGTCGTCTCTTTTCATACACCCTTCTATTGGTGAGCGATATTTTCTCTGAATACTTCTTATGTTTGTTAAAGGTGCCCAAAGTTTTCAAGATATCGTACATTTGAAAATGTCACGCATAGTACATTCAAAGAAGCTTGTGCTGCTAGAGGTCTACTAGGAGATGACACAGAATGGTACAGAGGGTTCGAAGAGGCCGTGGCATGGGCCACACCATACCAACTAAGACACTTATTTGTTACTATGCTAATTTTTTGTGATATTAACGATGAACTGTCTTTTTTGAGCGAGTTTATTTACACCTATCGGATGATTTCCAATATCATTTACGCGCTCCACACATAATCCATCCTATGTTATTCTGATTCGACATTAGAGATCATTTGCTCGACGAACTAGCAACTCTCTTTGCAAGGAATGGAACTAGAATTACCTCTTACAACCTACCTAGCGGGAGTTCTTACGCTCCATATATATTCACCAACACTATGCTAGGCGATGAACTTGCGTATAATAGTCTTGACCTTACTATCGAATCAAACATTCTATGTGCAAAACTAAATCGACAAAAAAATCCTTCGACACAATTGTTTCACGTGTTCTTGCCAAACAAAGCTGGTTTCTTTTTGTTTACGGATCTGTGATCTTGGAAAAACATTCCTATGGAATACAATTGTTGCATATTCGATCTTTAGGAACAATAGTCTTGATATTTGCTTGTCAGTGTTGCTTCACTATTGTTACCGGTGGTAGAAACGACACATTCTAACTTCAAAATACCTATAGATATTGATGAATCAGTATTTGTGACATTAAAAGAGGTTCCATGCTAGTGAATTAATTCATCTTGCTTCTCTTGTTATTTGGGACGAAGCCCTTATGGCTCATAGAAAATGTTTGAAACCTTGGATAGGACTCTCGTGACATATTATCGATAAACAACTCATTTGCTCATGACTTACCGTTTGGCGGTAAGATCTTAGTTCTTAGTGGTGACTTAAGACAAATACTACCCGTTATTGAAGGAGGACTAGATCTCAAATTGTCTATTCTTCTATTACAAATTCACCTTTGTGGCATTTAAATCAAGTCCTTTAAACTACTATTAATATGAGACTTCTGTTCTACATATAGAACAATCTATACATAGTGATATTCTTGAGTTGACGAATGGATATTAGCTCTTGGAGATGGCCGACTTCATGTTACAAGCTTACGGATGAAGATGAACCTTTACGGATTGAAATTCCAAATGAATACCTTGTAACAACGAAGGTAATAAAGCAATTGCTATAGTTGGCGCTATCTACACTGATTTCATAGCAAACTATTTAGATCTGTTTACCTACAAAACGTGCCATACTTTCTCCTACTAATGAGGTCGTTGATGAAATAAATTCTTTTGTAATAACTAAAGTACCAACCAATGACCTTGAGTACCTCGATTGCGATACTATTTCAAAATCGAAGACACATCAAGCGGCGCGATCTTCTTTATCGGTTGAACTTCTTAATTCCATCAACGCAAACAACTTCCCTCAACACAAACTTCTCCTTAAGATAGGTGTGCCTATAATCCTCTTGAGAAACCTAAACCATCTCTTGGTTTATGCAGCGAGACACGTCTCATTGTTTCTAATCTAGGCGTCTCATGATCGAAGCTATAGTAATAATCTGGATGCGCTTCGGTCGTCTTGTATATCTTCCCGCATTACATTAACAACTAAGCGGTGCTAAATGGCGTTTAAACTACAGCGCGCAATTCCCGATTAAGCTTTGCTCTGCAATGACTATTAACAAAAGCCAAGGGCAAACTCTTACCAATGTTGGCATTTATCTTATAAAGCCGTTTTCACACGACCAATTATCGTAATTGTTTCGAGTTACATCAAGAAAAGGCCTCAAAATCCTCATTGAACAAGAAGATGGCACATGTGGCTCTAGAACAAAAAATATCGTTTTCCATGAAATTTTCAGAGCAATATAATATGCATTTACATTTTCCTGTTCTTTCGTTTTTGTCTCGCATAATAAATTTCCTTCTTTATTCGTTTACTTCAGTCAGCTATATACAAAAAATAATGATTTGTTCGTTATATTTTCCAATACTTGCAATATACACAACCCTTCTGTTTGCTTTGTAAACTTTCGATCTAGATTTCAACGTTACCTCTTACTACTATAATGTTCATTATCAATAATTCGATATGATGAGAACTTCCCAAAGAAAAAAAAACTCTGTTCCCAGCAAATTTTTTTAAAAAAACATGATAAAATATGCATCTTACTACGAGGTCAGTATCCCCAGTATTATTGTATCTCTTACATTCTGCACTTTATTTGTCCTTTCATTTCACCCTCTATTTGTCTCGACACCCTACTAATAATAACTACATTGTTAATATAAGTGTAATATTCTGAAAAATAATATTATCATTAATAAATGCGTCTTAAGGGTCGGAGTGTAATTAAATTAATTAGTTAAAGAATTAAGGGCTTGTGCGTAATTAAATAAAAGGAATTTGTGAAAAAAAATAGTATTTTCGGAATTTTTATGAGCAATAAATAGATTTGTGGAGTTTTCAGAAAACCCTAGTTTCTTTTCTCTTGTTTTTTCCAATCGTGCTTCAGTTTTTCTTCCAAGCTGCCATGCGATCTGCTTGCTTTTTCGACCTGCTGGCTATTGCAATTGATTTTTCTCTGCATTTGGCGTTACACTCTTTGCATGCTCTGCTTGTCGCCGTATCTTTGGATCTGTATTCTTTCTTGCCGGCGTGCATCTTATTCTTCTTCCGATTTTTCTTTTCTGCTGGCTGCTTGCGATCACTTTTCTCTGCTCTTTGAGTTCTGTGCCTTGCGCTTTGTCTTTGATCATTCTTTGGATTGTGCTTATTTGTTGCTTTTCCTGCGTTGGTGCGTTGCCACTGGAAACAGAGCTTATTGCGTAAGCCGCTAACTGCTGCGCGTTGGATTCTTGCTTTGCCGCAAGCCAAGACTGCGCAGTTACGGATCATTTCTTCTTTGTTTCTTTGGAGTTCTTAGAGCCAAGTCCTGTTGATCGCCGGTAGAAGCAGCGTGGAGATTTCTTCTTCTGTTGATCTGCTATTGTTGCTGCGTGTGAGGTTTGCTAGTATTAAATACATGTTCTCTCTGTTTTGCTAGACCCTGTTAATTAGAGATTATAATTGAGGTTAATTAGAGAGGTTCTACAGTTTTAGTCAAAGTCTTGATTAATGAATTTGTTTAGCCCGTTGTTCCGTATACGATTTATTCGGGTACCTTAATGGCAAATGTTGAAAATCTCATCTACTAGTTAATTGTAGGTAATTTCGATATCTTTCTATAGCATATTTTTTTATTATGTCAATCGGACTAGTAGATTTAGAGATATGATTTTGAGAAGGCATTGTTTCTAGGGTTGTAAGCCTTTAGCGCTGTTTTGGTAGACTGCGGATTAAAAATAGTAAACAGGTTAATTAGTGTTTTGATCTACATGAAAGTTGTAGATAATTGTCCAATGATTCTGTAGGATCTGAGAACGCGCATTTTGGTTGAGTAAAACAAGAGTTATGAATTTATTAAGTCTGCTGTTCCGAAGCGGACAGATCGGCTTTCTGGGCTTAATACGGAGGGTTAGATGATTTAATTAGAAGTCTTCGTAATCTAAGAAAAAGTGGATAATTTTATAAAGAATCCAGAATGGGGTGGTTTGTGGTGATCGGACTTTCGAGTCAAAAGTTACGCTCTTTTTAGTAACCGGTCAGCTATAGGTAACTAGTCGATACCGTAGCGTGTTATATTTGGGGACGTGTAGGAGCGAAGCATTTTGATTGCTATTCTTGTTGCTGAAATTTGTATTGAAGTTGGTGTATTTAATATAGGAGAGGCGTCGTGCTTGTTGCCGTCTTCTAATCAAATCGTGCGTCGCTGCTAGTAAAGGCAAGTGCATGGTAGACAGCGATCAATGATTGATCACTGTTTTCTTTATCTTCTATTACCATTATTGTTGTGCTTTTATTTTAGTTAATTGCAAACAATGAATTGGTATGTTTATATCTTTGTTGACAAGCATGATGAAAAGTTGGATATGATGTTTATGATGGAGTTTGCATGTTTGCATTCATAAGCATCATTGCATATGAGAAGGTGATCATGATTGATCACAACTCCACGGGAGTGGAGGAGGTCCCGATCCTTTTGGAGGAGCGGGCTTGAGAGTGAATGTTGTCGTGAGCATTCACTCACGCTATCTGATATCTGTGAAAAGAAGTGCATGTGGACATATAGAATAGAGTTGCATTGATATTTGAGATTAATGAATGAGAATGTGAATGGAAGTGCATGTGATGATAATGAAGTTATTGATTCTTTGTTGATTTATTATTATCGTTGTATATCGATGTGTTTCTTGAGTCGTGGACTCACCCTTGCTCTATTGTTGTTTTTAGGTGATCTTGAGGATCCGTAATTGAGGCGAGTAGAGCACATGGACATCACATGATCATTCGCCATGATAATCATTCATTCAATATTGGTTTACACATGGACATGTTAGTTATTGAATAAAGTTTAGGACATCATTTGGACTAGACTATTTGCTTTATTAATTTGGATTCATTGGTTGATCTTTGCTTGGGTTTATTTCCTGGTTATAATTCCCATTGCTTGTTTTATTGTCGCTTGATCCTTAATTACATGTTCGTTTGTGGTCCATTGATTTGATTATCATTGTTTCCTTGATGAAATTTTATAGTGTGTCGATAATTATTAGTTTAAAGTGTAGTGTGGTGGCATTCTAGGCTCGGTGTTGAAATTTGAGGGTGTTACTGATTGGTATCGAGGCGGGCTTTAGGTCCGTGGTGAATAGATTAACAACTTAGGCAAACTAAAATTGTTAAAATTTGTTTTAGTTTAGTAAATCAACTAAAATTTGCTAATGGTTAACTAACCTAAAATTTGACACACTAGTGCACAGTAGGTTAGAGAGAGGTACGAATATAGTTTTTACGCTTCCGTTATGTTGTTTATTGATGAAGGAGTTTATTTTGAGTTTTGAACTCATTGTGTATTGTTGATTGTGGTTGATAGCTATCTTAGGGGTAGAGGGCGTGGTCGTGGTGGCGTGATGCGTGGAGGTCGTGGCCGTGAGCGAGGTTCCGTGGAGCCACCTCCTGTGTGATTGAGTCGATGGCGAGGGGTTCTTTGTTGACCCGCCTCGGTTGGGGTCGAGATGAGACGCCGCTTCTTTGAGAGAGTTGGTGGGAGAGATCCGTGCTCTTCGTCAACAGTAGCGGCGACCTGTTCTTCGGCATCTGTTGTTGCTCTGTCGCACATCCACCGGTTCTGGCGCGGATGTCACCGAGTGGATGGGGTTGAGGTTTGATTCGTTTGTGGTCGGGCACACGGTCCAAGCGCAGAGTGGTTGCGCTACATGGAGAGGCAATTTGGAGCTTTGGAGATGTCTTCACCTCGGAGGTCCGTTTGTAGCCTTTAATTTGAAAGGCAGCGGATATTTGGTGGGGCGTGTTGTCTTGAGGACCGCCACTCAAGGGCCGATCACTTGGGAGGACTTTGTTGATCAGTTCAAGGGAAGTTCTACCCTATTCTTTTGTTGAGAAGATGGAGGTTGCCTTGGCGACCTTTGCTCGGGGAAGAGGTCTATTCTTGAGTATGAGTGAGTTCAACAACTTGGTTCGCTTTGTCCCTTGATGTGAGCGATGATCTTCGAAGGCCAAGAGGTTCCGTCGGGGTCTCAGTGCGAGTCTGACATGTGTTGGGAGCTACTCCACTCCGTGACTCTGACTCTGTTGTGGAGCAAGCTAGGGGCATGGAGTTGGAGATCACGACTCACAAAGGGGCGACAAGCCTCTGGTGGGTGGTTGCTTGGTGGTGACGGAAGAGGAGCTCTAGTGAGGAAGTGGAGTGCAGTCGACACTGCTTTCAAGAAATTCAAGGGAGGACCGCGATCTTTCAAGTCTAGCGATCGAGGCCGTTCCCTTCTTGGCGCCTCGTCCTTTGCGGTACTCGGCTCTTCGTCTGTTCGAGGCGGGGCATGCTTTGCTTTAAGTGCGGTGATGGACACGCGGCTGCTGAAATGCACTGGGACGGGAGATTGCCGTCGGTGTGGCGGCGGGTCACAAGGAGGGTGTGTCGCGGAACCCGCTAAGCGTGATCAAGTGGGAGCATGTGCCATCTTCTTCTTGATGGGTCTGCTCGAGGATCTTTCGGATGATGTTGCTCCACGGCGATGCCATTCCCTTGACTTGGGCACCTCGGCGAGTACTCTTGGCGGCCGCCACCTTCGGCACCGCTTGGTACCGCGACCGCCTTACACGCACCGCCACGAGATTGTTGGGGCTCTCGCCGCCCGCCGTCGTCTTCTTTCGCCATGGCGCCACAGGTGTCGCCATGCCCACAGTGAGTCCGCGGGTCGTCTGGCGTGGTGGCAGTACTTTGCTTGTGGATTCGTTTGATGCTTTAGTCCTTTTGATTCGGTGCTACCTTTTACGTTTGTTTCGACGGCGTTTGCTAGAAGAAGCGAACTTGAGTATCTGATGGATTTCTCGATCGGTGTTAGTTAGTTCTCACGGGGTATTATTGCTAGTTCTACTATTTGTCACAGGTGTTCTATTATTATTGATGGAGAGAAGTTCACGGCGAATTTGATAGTTATTCAAATGGAGCCGTTCGGCGTTATCTTGGGTATGGATTGGTTGCACTCTTATCGGCCGTGATATCTGTTTACGTAGAGCGATCTGCATGCGAGACCTCGTGCAGGAGACTTTGACTTTTGAGTGTGCGCCTCGCGCTCTCTTTCGATGTTAGGTGGGTGTTCCGGGTCGTGCGATGGCCAGGCTTCTTTAGCTCTTCTTTGGAAACCGTGGCCGCAGATTGAGGAGATTCGGTGGTTAGTGACTATCCGATGTGTTTCGGTGAGCTTGGGTTTGCCACTGTGCGAGGCGTGGAGTTTCGTATTGATCTTGTTCCGAATTTTCGTCCCATCTCGATGTCTCCATATCGATTAACACGTCCGTTCGGGACGAGTTGAAGAAGCAATTGGATGATTTGTTGGCTAAAGGTTTGATCGGGTGTAGTGTATCGCCGTGGGAGCTCTGTTACATTCACGAGAGAAGAAGGATGGGAGTTGGCGTATGTGTATTGATTACCGCGCGCTTAATGCAGTCACAATCAAGAACAAGTATCCATTGCCCCGCATTGAGGATTTGTTTGATCGGTTGAATGGAGCTCAAGTGTTCTCCAAGATTGATCTCGATCGGGTATAATCAAATCCGTGTGCGTGGCGAGATGTAGAGAAGGCCGCTTTCTCCACGGTATGGGCATTATGAGTATAAAGTTATGTCTTTTGGATTGACTAATGCACCTGCCATTTTTATGGAGACCATGAACAACATGTTGCATGAGTATCTAGATGACTTCGTGGTGGTGTTCATTGATGACATTCTTATCTATTCCAAGACCAATGAGGATCATGAGCGGCATTTGAGGCTAGTTTTAGATACTTTGAGAGAGCACAAGTTCTATGCTAAATTGAAGAAGTGTGAGTTCTGGATTTCAGAAGTGGGTTTTCTCGGTCATGTGATTAACCCTCAGGGTATTGCTGTTGATCCTAGCAAGGTCTCCACAGTGGTGGATTGGAAGAGGCCGACTAGTGTGAAGGAGGTGAGGAGTTTCCTGGGTTTGGCTGGTTATTATCGGCGTTTTGTGCAGGATTTCTCTATCATTGCCAAGCCGATGTCTCAACTTACTCGAAAGGTGTGAGATTCGGTGGGTGATGAATGTGGCGCGAGTTACGCATTTTGAAGAGACAGGTTGGTGACCTCTCCTATTCTCACTCTTCCCGAGCCGGAAAGCGGTTCCTGATCTTTTCGATCGTCTCGAGTGGGTCTTGGTGTGTTCTCATGCAAGGCGGTAAGGTGATTGCTTATGCGTCGAGGCGATTAAAGAAGCACGAGCGAAATTATCCCACTCATGATTTGGAGTTAGGCTGCGGTTGTTTTGCTCTCAAGATTTGGAGGCATTATCTATCTGGCGAGCCTTGTGATATTTTCACGAGATCACAAGAGTCTCAAATATATCTTCACTCGAAGGATCTGAATTTGAGGCAAAGGAGGTGGTTGGAATTGATCAAGGACTATGATCTTACTATTCGGTATCATCCGAGCAAGGCCAATGTAGTTCTTGATGCTCTTAGTCGCAAAGCGACTCTGCTACTCTAGATTACCTCATTGCTGATTTTGATCGCATGGGTATATCCTATTGTTATCGGGCACATCACATGTTGAGACCAGATTGATTCTTGAGTCGACTATTCCGGACCGTGTCGGGAAGCACAACAGAGTGACCGGTTATTACAGGAGGTTAGGAAGCGTCTGGATGAAGGTAAAGAGAGTGATTTTAGCATGGATGATTCTGGTACCTTGAGGTTTAAAGGCCGCCTTTGCGTGCCACAAAAGGCGGAGGTCAAAGATGATATCTTGAGGAGGCACATCGTACTCAGTACTTTTATTCATCTGGTGAGACTAAGATGTATCGAGATTTGAAGCAAATTTTTGGTGGAAAAGAATGAAGGTGGACATTGCTAATTATGTGGCTTCTTGCGGTGTTTGTCAGCAAGTGAAAGCTGAGCACAAGCGTCCTGCAGGGTTGTTGCAGCCTTTGGAGGTACCCCAGTGGCCTTGGGATGATATCTCTATGGACTTTGTAGTGGCGTTGCCTCGTTAGCGCGAGGAAGGATGCGATTTGGGTAGTGGTGGATCGATTCACAAGTCTGCGCACTTCATTCCTATTCGCACGACAAATTCGGCGAGTGATCTAGCTCCTATATATGTGCGTGAGATAGTAAGGCGCATGGTGTGCCAAAGACCATCGTTTACGACGAGACGCCAAGTTTGTCTCAAGTTACGGGAGAGTCTGCGAGTGCTTTGGGCACACAGCTCCGCCTTAATCTGACGTTTCACCCACGACAGATGGGCGGTCAGGCGGACTATTCGGACTTTGGAGGATATGTTGCGATCTTGTGTTCTATCTTGGAAGGGTAGTTGGGAGGACCGATTGCCACTTGCGAGTTTGCTTATAATAATATTACCATTCGATGTTAGAGCCGCGCCATTTGAGGTTCTCTATGGCGGAAGTGCGGATCGCCACTTTGTTGGGATGCGATTGGGAGAAAGCGGTTTTGGGTCGGATTGGATTGAAGACCGTTGGCGTGTGGCCATGGTGAGGCGAATTTGTTGGCGGCTCGAGTAGACGAGAAAAGTTATCTTGATTTGAGGCGTGACTTGGAGTTTGCGGTGGGTGACCAGTGCTCTTGAGTGTCTCCCACTAAAGGCATTGTTCGGTTTGGTACGGAGGAAGCTTAGCGAGTGCGTTGGACCATTCGATTATTGCAAGAATTGGAAAGTTAGCCTACCGCTGGACTGCTGAGTCCATGCGTGGAGTTCATAATGTGTTTCACGTCTCGATCTTTGAAAGTTTTGAGAGATCGAGCATAAGATTTCATTAGAGCCGTGACTATTGAGCAAGACCTCACGGTTGAGTCGCGTCCGTAGCGCGATACGGAGAGGTCGGAGCGAGTCTTTGAGGCACAAGGCGTTGGTATCGTTAAGGTCTTTGTGGGCGCATCGATCGAGAGAGGCGACTTGGGAGTTGGAGTCTCGCATGCGCGAGCAATACCGGAGTTGTTCACGTCGGTGCGTGTTGTTTATTGTTTAATTTCAGCGATATAGTTTTATTTGAGTAGAGCAGAGTAGAATTGAGGTCGAATTCCGTTAAGGGGGGTAGAATGTAATATTCTGAAAAATAATATTATCATTAATAAATGCGTCTTAAGGGTCGGAGTGTAATTAAATTAATTAGTTAAAGAATTAAGGGCTTGTGCGTAATTAAATAAAAGGAATTTGTGAAAAAAATAGTATTTTCGGAATTTTTATGAGCAATAAATAGATTTGTGGAGTTTTCAGAAAACCCTAGTTTCTTTTCTCTTGTTTTTTCCAATCAGCCGCCGCTTCCAGTTTTTCTTCCAAGCTGCCGCGCCGATCTGCTGTTTTTCCAGCCCTGCGCGCTGCTGCAATTGATTTTTCTCTCTGTTGGTATTTGCTCTTTGTCTGCTCTGGCATGCGCCGTATCTTTGGATCTGTATTCTTTGCGGCGTGCATCTTATTTCTTCTTGCCGATTTTTCTTTTAGCTTTGCTGCGATTGCGATGACCTTTTTCTCTCTTTCTTTGAGTTCTGTGCCTGCGCTTTGTCTTTGGTCATTCTTTGGATTGTCTTGCCATTGCTTTTCCTGCGTTGGTGCGTTGCCACTGGAAACAGAGCCTGCGCTGCGCCAAGCCGCCGAACTGCTGCAGCGTTGGATTACTGCTTTGCCGCAAGCCGAAGACCTGCGCCGTTACGGATCATTCTTCTTTGTTTCTTTGGAGTTCTTAGAGCCAAGTCCTCTGCTGATCTTTTAGTAGAAGCGGTAGCGTGGAGATTTCTTCTGCTGTTGATCTGCTGTTGTTGCTGCGTGTGAGGTTTGCTAGTATTAAATACATGTTCTCTCTGTTTTGCTAGACCCTGTTAATTAGAGATTATAATTGAGGTTAATTAGAGAGGGTTCTACAGTTTTAGTCAAAGTGCCGATTAATGAATTTGTTTAGCCCGTTGTTCCGTATACGATTTATTCGGGTACCTTAATGGCAAATGTTGAAAATCTCATCTACTAGTTAATTGTAGGTAATTTCGATATCTTTCTATAGCATATTTTTTTATTATGTCAATCGGACTAGTAGATTTAGAGATATGATTTTGAGAAGGCCGCTGTTTCTAGGGTTGTCGCCTTTCGGCGCTGTTTTGGTAGACTGCGGATTAAAAATAGTAAACAGGTTAATTAGTGTTTTTGATCTACATGAAAGTTGTAGATAATTGTCCAATGATTCTGTAGGATCTGAGAACGCGCATTTTGGTTGAGTAAAACAAGAGTTATGAATTTATTAAGTCTGCTGTTCCGAAGCGGACAGATCGGCTTTCTGGGCTTAATACGGAGGGTTAGATGATTTAATTAGAAGTCTTCGTAATCTAAGAAAAAGTGGATAATTTTATAAAGAATCCAGAATGGGGTGGTTTGTGGTGATCGGACTTTCGAGTCAAAAGTTACGCTCTTTTTAGTAACCGGTCAGCTATAGGTAACTAGTCGGTACCGGCGTAACGTGTTATATTTGGGGACGTGTAGGAGCGAAGCATTTTGATTGCTATTCTTGTTGCTGTAATTTGTATTGAAGTTGGTGTATTTAATATAGGAGAGGCGTCGTGCTTGTTGCCGTCTTCTAATCAAATCGTCGTCATTTGCTAGTAAAGGCAAGTGCATGGTAGACAGCGATCAATGATTGATCACTGTTTTCTTTATCTTCTATTACCATTATTGTTGTGCTTTTATTTTAGTTAATTGCAAACAATGAATTGGTATGTTTATATCTTTGTTGACAAGCATGATGAAAAGTTGGATATGATGTTTATGATGGAGTTTGCATGTTTGCATTCATAAGCATCATTGCATATGAGAAGGTGATCATGATTGATCACAACTCCACGGAGTGGAGGAGGTCCCGATCCTTTTGGAGGAGCGGGCTTGAGAGTGAATGTTGTCGCGAGCATTCACTCACGCTATCTGCATATCTGTGAAAAGAAGTGCATGTGGACATATAGAATAGAGTTGCATTGATATTTGAGATTAATGAATGAGAATGTGAATGGAAGTGCATGTGATGATAATGAAGTTATTGATTGCTGTTGATTTATTATTATCGTTGTATATCGATGTGTTTGCTGAGTCGTGGACTCACCCTTGCTCTATTGTTGTTTTTAGGTGATCTTCGAGGATGCCGTAATTGAGAGCGAGTAGAGCACATGGACATCACATGATCATTCGCCATGATAATCATTCATTCAATATTGGTTTACACATGGACATGTTAGTTATTGAATAAAGTTTAGGACATCATTTGGACTAGACTATCTGCTTTATTAATTTGGATTCATTGGTTGATGCTGCTTTGGATTATTTGCCTGGTTATAATTCCCATTGCTTGTTTTATTGTCGCTTGATCCTTAATTACATGTTCGTTTGTGGTCCATTGATTTGATTATCATTGTTTCCTTGATGAAATTTTATAGTGTGTCGATAATTATTAGTTTAAAGTGTAGTGTGGTGGCATTCTAGGCTCAGTGTTGGGCTGGGGTGTTACAATAAGTTCCTCCTGTTTATGTGCTAGCAACTATATCCATTTACTACATAGTCCGCTTTTGTTCTTCGTCCATACTTATCTGTAACTATGCTCCTCTTACATTTAATGTTCCTTCATACCCCCTCTCTGCAATCACTAAATTCCTTCTTGTTGTTTGTATCTACGCTAATTTTGTCAAATTAACATACCCAACATACAATCTTTTCTTCTGTCACAGTTATATCTCTCTACTCTACTCTTATACTTCCTATTTCTTATTCCCATTCCTCCACAAACAATGCTTGATTTGCTTTTTAAAATATTATGTATTATACACAAAATCTTATTGTTAATTTAGTACATCTACCATTCAGATTTAAAACTCTTTTCTCCTCAAGATCACAGTCTACATGTTTCGGTTACTCGAATCCTTCGATGAAATTTCATATGGACTTACTCCGTCTTACTTTCATCGATGCAACACATACTAAAAAAATATGCTTTTAATTTTTTTCTCTATATATCACTATCCTATCTACTATATAATACACAATACAAATTCCTTCGTTTCTTCCTTAAATTTATCCAAATGTACAAACAAGACACCTTACAATGTACACATACGTAATTTGTATTTGTGCTATCTTTTATTCCACTGTTTCTTACATTATTTTTTTCACTCTTCTACCATAAAACAAAATGTTCCCTATTCTATCCAATCAAAGTTATTCACTCTTCTCTAAACACAACTAGAAAATAAATACAAAACTACCTACATACTTTGCTTTATTCTTTTTTTTTTCCCACCCACACTGTTTTGTTCCTACTATCGTTTACATACCTTAATTTTACCCTCGATATTGTTCTACCTCTCCTGCCATAGTTATATGTTCATATTGTTCTCAGTCTATTATCTAAATATATTTCTACTGCTATATAGATGACATACAATTTACTATCTGAACTCACACCGGCAAGCAAGCAGTGGCATATCTGCGCTAGAGTTTCACGTCTATGGGAGTACCGTGGCAATATTGACGAAAACACTATCCAACATCTAGACCTCGTTTTAGTTGATGCACAGGTAATCATACCTATATTTGACTCACTATTCATATATTTTAATTCTTTAATCCAATTACACATCTGCTCATTGTTGAACGATACTTTCCTACTACAGGGTAACAGTATCTACGGTGAAGTGCCTAAAGAACATGTCGAAGCCAATAAAGACCAGCTCAGAAGCGAGCCATGTTTATGCTTTCAAATAGATTCTTAGTCGCCCTAACAAAGAAAAATACAGACCTGTTGATACTGACTACATGATTCAGCTCACATACTATACTCAGATAAATGAACTAGCTGATGTGCCACCGGATTTCCCATCATATGCATATAATCTTGTACCATTCTCTCGTCTTTCTACATATATTGGTGAAACTAGATCTTTCATAGGTACATTTTTTCAAAACTATCTCACGTTAAACAATTTTTATCTCTTATATAGTTTTATGTGTCCCATCAACATGTTACTCTTATCACTTCATTGACATACTTGCATTCTGCAGAGACATTATTGGCTTTGTTGTCGAGGTCTCAAGCGTCGCTTTGATCCAAGGTGCAAATCAAAATATACCTACAACCGGAGGACCCTTATCCTACATGATGCAACGTATGTCACATATCTTCCTATTCTATTCAATATATATTGCGGCCGATTGTAAAAACTAACTTTATATATATTTTTTAAACTATTCCTAATACACACATCCTCTAAACAGCAATCATGAAGTCAAGCTTACTCTTTGGGGTAAGCAGCTCACGATTTTGATCTTTGAACAAGTTTATAAAGCGGCCAAACCAAACCTATCATAGTTCTTTTGTGGGTCTCTAATGAAGAGATATGGACGTATGTTTTCATTTTATACATACTCTTGATTAATTTAGTGCTCTCTATTTCAGTTTAGCCTTTTAAGCGATTACATGCGTTTATTCTATGCGGACTACCGTTTGCTTCAAAATGTTACCATTCATATTTGCACAGCTTTCATATCCACACCTCATGATATCTAATCTTCCCATCTAACATATGTACAGAATGTGCATCTATAGACGTTACACAAATCACCATTTTAAAAAATATTCCTCTTATCAACCATCTAACATTCATGCACATTTTTTTCACCAATCACAATTGTCAGCCTATATTTTCTATTTAATCTTGTACCATACAACTTATGCTCAACTTATCATTATCTTAACTACAAACACCTACTGTAATTTTTCCGCGAACTACTACCCTTCATCTTTGTGAAACAACTATTCTGTACCTATTATATAATTTATCCTACATAACCATAATCCAAATGCAATACTCTGTAGAGCTCGCTAATTGTTACATGCCCTTTATACAAATCCTTCTTTATTTCCTTATTATGACACCCTATTATGTACATCATAATCACAGCTAACCATACCTTTTAAATATCCTTATTTTTTTTTATTAATATGCCATTGCTCACAGCCTTACATATGTAACATATTTCTTAGTTCCTTATCATAAAAACATGTCCTGCGTAATTCTGTGCACTGCACTAATAGCTACACATCATTTCACAGTATCCTTATTGTTTCTTAGTCCTACCACATTTCACGTACTTACATAAGTAACAATTTCCCCCCTTATTCCTTGTAGAAGAAGAAGGACTTACTGGAAACGTGGCTTGTCACTGGTATATCTGTCCACATATTCCCGAAGCATTAGTCATAAAATCCAGGTATACACATATGTCTATATACTTTACAATTTTTAATTACTCTTCATACACAATATTTGTTACTTATAAATTAGCCTAATTAGAAAAACTAAACTACTTCTATGTGCGCAATATACAGCCTACAATCACAACTCAAATCAGTCTACCGCATTGTTTTAAATGATCATATTCCAGCCAGTAGTACTATCTCAGGTGAAACCAGTGAAAAAACACTTCAAGAAATCCTTGAGATTAATCCTTACGATTTTCCAGTAAGTCTGCTCTTCTCAGTTTTTTCTTTACATCTTACTGATCACTTTACATAAACATGCAATCTTTAATTCATTTTTTGTTTGCAGCGTTCAGGCCTCACATGTACTGTTACTATCGCACGCTTAAGTGCTGGACAAACTTGGTTCTTTTTTTCATGCAACAAATGCAACAAAAAATCTGTACCATACGCTGATTCATACAGATGCTCGGCTTGTCCATGCACATCTGCTAAACCAAGGTACTCTTCTTAATCTCCTCATATAGTTGCTCAATATTTACTAACAACTATACACTACACATTTCATTGTGCAATCACCACTCATTTCCTCACATTAATGCATCAATAACTACAAATATCTACCTCACATTTTCCTTACTTACTTTGTTCTACTTACCTAACTTTGTACAAACTTACCTACATAAATACCAGTGCTATCTTTTTTTTAATACCACTATGGCTGAAGTCTGTTACTCTTCCCTACAAACAAATTCTATTTGCATCACACTACTATATAATGACTTTTTCAAATAATTACTACATCTACATGGTTACATAACTTTAAAGTCTCTACTATTTATTTCTCTACCACACATCGAATACTCCTGTTCACTACATAATGTCATACTTATGCTTCAAACAATAATATATATATTTCAACCCAAAAAAATGAGTCTTTACACTACTTCATCCTCCATCCATATTTTCCTTCGTAACTATATACATGTTTCCAAATGTTTTATACCTCACGCATGAATATACTATTCTGCATACTGCAATTGTCTATCCCAATCCATATTTCAGGTCTTCACCCTTCTTCGTACTATATCCATATTTTCTTTCATAGCTATATACATAGTTCAAAAAAAAAATCATACATCGTTACACTATTCTATGTGCTCAAAGTATGTAAACTAAAACTACACACTATATTGTTTGCCTAATCATTGTATTACATTCTTCAAAAAAATATTACTTACCACATCGTCCTACCGTTACCTGTCTTAACTTTATCTATGTTGTCTTTATCTGACTTATCCTTAACTTATATGCTTCATACTCCGCATATTATTTCTCATATTAAAACCTCCGTGTATGCCAGCAATACATCCTTTTACTATCATCACAAACAGTCACATCATACATATAACGATCATTATATCTTCCTTATCTGGCCTAAACTATCCATGTTATTTATTATAGGTACAAACTTTGTGTCATTGCTACCGATGGGACAGCTGAAGCTGAATTCATCTTATTTGGAGATGTTGGCCAACGTATAGTTGGCAAACAAGTCACTACGGTACTCCGATCGAACCAAGGAAGTAATAACATACCCCCAGATATTACTCAGATCGTATGCAAAAAATTTACATGGCAGTTTGGTATAACTGAAAGGAGTTTCCATGGTTCAAATAAAACCTACCAAGTAAACCGTGTCATAGCTGATCTAGGAAGGCAAACTTCTATACCACATCTCAGCGGTTTTTTACAGAGCACATCATCCTCAACTGAACCTACTTCCTCCTCAATGAAAGCTATAGATTCAGCTACATCATCTCAACATATTTTACTACCCCGACTACTCACTATTGCTGATAAGGTAAATACTAAATTTACATATTATACAATATGTCTGTACTGATATTTTCCTATTTTCACCACACCTATAGCACCAAAAAACAGTAGATTTACTTCTTTTGTCGTATTACTTCCTTTTGGTATACATCCTTATACATGCTTACTTTCTTACTATGTTTTATAATTTTCCTTACACACTACATTACACCATTGTAGACTATACACACCATATCATACTAAATTAGTACCAATACATAAACAACATTATACCATAGACAACTCCTCTGTTTATTTTCTAAACTACACATGCCTACATTTTCACGTCTTCATACACATTACATATAATCATCTTATTTGTACCTATTACTTCTATTCTACATTTATAGATACCAGCAACCACACCACCATCCCCACAACAGCTGTCCATTACCGAAGGAGAACAAAACCTAATG
The DNA here is from genome assembly GCA_036346395.1 of Hsuehochloa calcarea. Classification (NCBI taxonomy): domain Eukaryota; kingdom Viridiplantae; phylum Streptophyta; class Magnoliopsida; order Poales; family Poaceae; genus Hsuehochloa; species Hsuehochloa calcarea. The sequence continues at coordinate 34,627,652 of CM070598.1, read as the reverse complement.
TATGTTTTAATCATTTAATCATTTTTCCTAGAATTTTCAATTTCACATTTACCTGCTCAACTATAACCATTCATTATTTATTTCCACGAGACTAGATCACAGAAACCTCCCTCGCCAATCTCCACTGCTCGAAAAAGACTTTTCGACACATCTAATGCGCCAACTCAGGTATTCTACAGTATCATTTTTCTCTTCTACCTCCGCCAAACACAAAAAACTGCACATATTTCTTTTTAATTGACAAGAAAAAACTTATATACAATTTTATTACTACATATGCAGATGGAACATCAACACGATGAAAGCCCCCACTACACTGATGATTCAGCTGATCTTCAACGTCCTGAAAAAAAACACGTATCGTGTATGTCTTATGCAATACAAAACAACCCTATTAATTATTTACATTACCATCTCTGTTTCTTTACATATTGACTGTTTTTCAGTAGCTACCATTACAATCCCTAACTTTACACATAATATATTCCACATAATACTATCCATTCATATACATTTTTTACATTACCACCTCTCAATCGGTACATTTAACAAACACCCCTCCCTATACAAAAAAAACTACTATTTACTTAAGCACATATCTTCTCAAATAGATTACCTTTCCTTATTACACACAGAACACAAAAAAAACATACCAAATATAATACACTTTTTTTATAACCTTACTAATGCTTACTACGATACAAAAAAAAGATACACATCCTCATGTTACAATTGTTACAAACTACTACCTATGCACTCCATTCTGTATTAATAGCTATCTTCCAGAATAAATAAATAAATAGTGCACAACTCAACAAGTTTTACTCTACTTTACAATAAAACACTACATAACCAACACATTTTTCCCGTCGCATACTTCTTAGAATCTCATATTTTACCTACAAATTCATTTTACACTTCTTTGTTTTCCCCTATTTAGACAGCATCTTGCTTACACCACTTCTATTACGCAGCTCACCTTCGACTCCAACATCAGATGTTACAGGTTCTACATCTTCTGGTAAGACTCGCTCCACCAAAAAAAAGATTTAAACACAGGTACAATTCTTAAAGCCTCTTAACAAACCAGACATATTATTCTTTATATTTAAACATCACTTTACTATAGTGTTCATACGCTAATATTAATCAATTACATTCACCCTAACTTATCTCTACTCAAAGCTGAAGCAGTTCTTGATGTTCTTCTCGCAACATCACTATGTTCTTCCAAAGAACATCTTCTCGACCTACCATGCCACAACTTTTGCTTCCTCCTCCTATGTCACCCTCTATGTATTCTGCCTATTAATAGCACTAGTGCTATCTGCTTTATGTTAATGCAGCTCAACTATGTATTATGTATATATTCATATACTCCTACCTAAAACAATCTTAACAATACACGTATTTACCACCTACAATGTACACACTTGCCCTTTTACTCTTGATCACCATTTGTTGCTATTAGTCAACTCATTGTTTCTCTTTTTTAGTCTATCAATTCTTGACTTCATTTCTAACTAATTGCTTCGTACTATGCACCGCACCATACTTGAGGCTCATCATATAGAATCAGACACTACATATCCTTCCTGTTACATAATTACATCAATTCGTTACTTTCATACAGTCCTGCTCCATACCCAACTTTTATATATATCCTACTAAAAGACTCATCCTTACTCTTGCACAATCCAGTAGCCCCAACCTATCAAAAACACATCTGTCACATCCTTTTGTTGCATAGAAATTGTAATACCTCGGAATCGAATCGGGTAATTAGACTATCAGCCGGGAGAAGAAACGGCAAAGAAAGGAGTACAAATTCTGAAATAAGAAGGGGTTGTTTCACATTATTTCGACAACCTGGGCCCTGGGCTGCAGCCCAGGAGGGGCCCAAGAGGGGGCCGGCCATGAGGGGGCATCCCACTCCCCAAAACCCTAAAACCCCTCCCCTCCTCCCCTATTCCCCCTAGTGGCCGCCGCCTCTCCCGACCTCTTCCCTGCGCCACTGTTGATCGTCAGTTTTGGGTAAGTTCTGTACGTTTTCTGATCTTCTCACCTCTTAGAAAGTTGTAGCCCTTTGTCTTAGCTTTCTTTTGGCACCGAGATCATCTGATTTGGAGTTACGGTTTAGGAGATGTGGTAGTTTTACCGCGACTGTCCAGGAGAGCTGACGTGATTTGGCAGATTTTCTTGTCGGGCCATTATGATTTACTTAGAGGCCGAATCTGTTATTTTCGTTTTCTAGAGTTTTGTTCTTGATGTCGTTATCTTTCTTTTGGCACTGAGATCACTAGATTCCGCCTTACGGTTTAGGAGATATGAATTTTTAATCGCGCACTGTCCTGTCTGCGTGAGAATTTGGAACTGCTGGTTTGCCCCTCGGTTTTGATCTAGTTAGAGTCCGATTCAGAACTTCCACCCAACTAGGTTTTTGTAGCCCTTGAAATTATCTTTCCGAGTTGATAAAGATCACCTCAATTGGATCAGTATATTGAAAGTTACATCATTTTATTTGCTACTGTTCTGTAATCTGGACAGTTATCTGTTTGTGTTTTCATCTGTTGTTTAGGCCACTGTTTTGGCCGAATCAAAAGATCCAGTCAACTAGAGTTTCGTAGTGTTATGCGTTAAGAGTATTTGAGCACTAGTTTTAAGTCATTCGGAGTTACAGATATTTAATTACGATTTTTCTCGTACTGCTGTTCGAAGGGCTGATATTGGTGATTAGTTAATTCGTCATTTTGAGTTTTTGGTTTTGTTGATTAGATAGAGGTTATGGTAAAACGCTTGTAGCCACGTTCTGTCTTGTTATTCTTATTTCGAATGAATATTTGTGTAGGCGGTGGGGCAGGGAGTGGAGAAATTCCGTCGTTGCCTCCTAACTCGTCACAGCGCGGAAGGCAAGTACATGGTAGAGTGGTGAACAATGGGTTGTTCATCATGATCATTGTTGTTACTTATCATGCTATTTATTATGCTTTCGTTCAGCTTATTCTTATACATGATATTGATTACCTTGAGTGAATGAGATTATGATATTGAGATAATGAGGAGGAGATATTGAGTTAATGAGATGGACTATGTTGATGAATAAATAAAGATGTCGCATCATTTACATTCATCATGACAGGGATTGCATGAGACAGGTCGGTGAGAAAGTCATGTAACTATTCCGGTGAGGTCGGTGAGAAAGATACATGACTAGTCCGGAGAGCTCTAGATAAAATCCTACATTGGTAGGGACTTCACGGGAGTGAAGGATAGAGTGTGTCATCGACGGGTGAACACTCCGCTATACCGGTATCAGCTGATGAGATGCATATGAGCATGAGCATGTTAGTGCATTCGCATATCTAAGTAAATTGTTAAATTGTGCAACTTTACCTATATGGAATATGGCTTGGTTGTTTGAGAATGACAATAGCATTAACTAAATGGATGATGATGATAACTATTGATTATGGTTAATAAACTATTGTTTATGGTTTTATTATGTATTTGCTGAGTCTTGGACTCATTCTTGCTCTATTGTTGTTTTTAGGTGACCAGTGATGACGTTTTACTCGGGAAGGGCTAGCGCACTTGGAATCATGCACTTCACCCAATTATTTGATTCATTGGACATGAGAAACTTTTAGAATAACCTGAATATTTATATCTAGGACATGATGGTATTGAATAACCATAGATGCTTGGTTTATTTTAATCTTGGCTTATTATTTTGCTATGCTCCTAGGTCTAATTTATCGATGATTGTCATAGTGTTATGCTTGTGTTAATGCGACCCGTGGATGGGTTTTAATGTTGTTATGCTTGCTGAAATTTTATAGTATGTTGATGTAAATTAGATGGTTATAGTAGATTAGTGGCATTCTAAGCTCAATGTTGGGTTGAGGTGTTACAGAAATTGTCTATAAAAATACTTTTTCATCAACTATTTTATAGATCCATACTTAAACATAACTTCTTTTACTACTAAATATCCAGAGCGCGCAAATGCGCGCCAGGTATCTAGTCAAATAGTAAATCGGACTAAGTATTAGAAACCCGGCCCGTAACTAGTTGTTACAGTGCGATAAAACATTGTAGTTTATATCGAGATGTGGGTTGTTACAGTTTCGTATTTTTCTCTGCGAAAGCCTTCTCCAATTACTCGTTTCTGAATAGACCATAATTGGATGGATTCTTTAATTATTTTCTTTTCATTTTGCTCTCTGATCCTGTGGCCATCTCGATCTCATCCTATCCACAAGTCAACATGGCGCATTGTCCTCTGATCGATGCATCGTATGCATGCTATGTCGTTTTTTTTTAAAGGGAAAGTGGCCCTCATGGCCTAGTCACGTGGTGGCATTTTATCAAACTAGGACGATAGCGCGTTACGCCCGTGCCGCTGACCTAAGGTTGGATGAACTACAGGTATGTTTTTGAACTGTACAGAATGGATCGCTACAATGAGATTTCGTTAAACTATCTTGGTAAATTATTTGAGAGAAGAGAGGTTACAGGGCAGCAAAAACAGTTAAACAAGCATCATTTATCAAACAAATAATAGTTTCTAGAGTAAATTCAAATTATTGGTACTGAAGGATCAGAGCTAAACAGAAAAACAAAAAAAAAAAGATGGACGTAGGGCATTCAGAAACGAAAGAATATTGTTATACGTCATAGTAGTAAGATTGAAAAGGTAACAAATTAACGCGAATGATCTGTAGTAACACAAGATGGTCCACTTTATAAAATGCACTCTTCCGAATGATTTCCGGCCTAGCTTCCTTGCTAACAAGAGTAACTGAAATTAGGAGCGTATTAACTCTTACTTGTAGTGATGAATATATGTCATAGATATATGTTATTTTTCTGTATTGACATTCTTTAATTAAGACAGGGAATAGGCAGATGTTTTGAAGTCAGCGATGTCTCAGCTTAGGAGTTCATAGTAATAAAAGCAAGGTAGGTCAGTTGATCAAGCAAGCTCCCAGAGAACCTAAGTAAGTATGCATGAATCAATTTGGAAAAAGGTTCAATTCAACTTTCAAAATGCTGGTATCATGACTTTATGTAGTTCTCAGTAAGCCTGTTTTCTGCTGTACCATGTTCTAACAAAAATATTTATATATCGTGAAACAAAGAGAATAGCCCGCACGAGAAACGATGCATGATGTAATGAACTGGTAGTACAGGTGCAAGAGAACTAATATGCACTATCTACTTGTCAATACTGTTAGGGATTTATTTTTCTCTTTGAATTGTTGAATTGCTTTTATTTTTTAAGGTAAGATGTGTACAACGAAAAACGAAAACTGCATAGCCATATATACTATGGTTATGTCTTTTTTATACATGTGGAAGAATAGTTTATTTCTGATAATTATGTTATAGGAAGACATTAAACTGTATGAGTGCTGTGATTTGGCAGGATGACACGTAAGAAAATATACACTGAAATATGTAGACCACTATGTATAGGAAAAGGTGTATAGAAGACTATCAAACTAACCATAGTTTACATTGTAGTATTTAGAAGGCACACAATAATTCAATCAATAGGTTACCCCCCTCTATGGAGATGCATAATGCAACAGGAGGACAAAAGGAGACTATACCCTATGGAGTTTTACAAATCGAATTGGGTAATCAAAACATCAATGTTGGAACCAAATGCGTATTTATGTCAATTAAGAAAGTCACGATCTTTAGCATGCTATTTGACACCGGCAAGATAGCTAATATTGTTAGTACTTTTTTCTCTCTATGGTTTGTTGAATTGCTTTTCTTTTTGAAGGTAAGATGTGTACAGGGCGAAAAGGAAAACCAAAACTTGATAGTCGTACTATGGTTTTTTTTAACAATTGGTAATGGTTCTATGGGCATTCTGTCATCATAATTTTAACATTCAAAACAATAATATTTCTAAAACGTCTCAACCAAACCTTCTGGTTTTTTTTTTACCTTTTTTTAGTAAGTGTTATCGTAGATTTCTAAACCATCTCGACCAAACACCAACATTTCTACGTCCAAACCTGCTCATTGATGTGCAACGACGTCTATGGAATAAAAAACAGTTGGCTGTTTTTTTTCTACAGGTTTGAGGTGCACATTGCGCTTTGTCACATATAAAGTATATGAGTGAGGCAGTCGTCGTGCCAAAATAAATCAACAATTGGAATAGACATGATGAAAAAACCAACAAAATAGCAACCAACAAAATAGCAACAAAAAAAGTAAAGATGCTAAGTGATACACACTGATTTCTTAAAATATTTTTCAGTATATGAGTTCGTTCTATGTCATGGAATGATAGTGTCACATAGACCCGTACCCATACCGATTTTGTGTTGCGTATAGGGGTGAAAACGAATCGGATACGGACGGATAATGATTCTGTCATATTTGTTTTTATATTTTTTCCAGATCCGGATACGAATACGGATACTTCAGATATGAATACGGATACGAATAATATCGAATACGAATACAGAGTGAATACGAATTGAAACGAATACGGTCGTGGATTATTTTCGAAACATGAAAACCCCTTAAATTGTACGTCAGAAATTAACGAAAATATATAACTAGTTCATTTGATGCAAACATTCATCAATTGTTCATATTTTCAGCAATCACACATAACATTAGCACTAGCAAGTTACATTAACTAGTTCATCATAAACATAGCACTTAGTTTACCATATTTAGCTTATAAGTCATAACTCACAAAGTCATATTTTTTCTGGGATTTTATTGTATTTAAAGTGAAAATGAAAAAAATAATAATTAATTTCTTGAATTTTCTGGATTTTAAAAAGGTTGTTCATATTTTTCAGAAATTCAAAATAATTTATGTGCAAAAATAAAAACCAAATTTAACTTGGAATTAATTTTATTAAGTTCAAAATAATTTAAGGAATTTTTGTGATTTTTTCTAGAATTATTTAACTCTATTTGCTATTTCGAAAAGGCTATTTGATTTGTTGTAAGTTCAAACATAACACTTAGTTTACCATTCGGATGAAGGTTTTACACGCTTTGAAAAATTACACTACTAGTTTTTTCACTCCCCATTACTTTTACTCTAATTTTTTTAAGCAATTTCGTTTCGCACAACTCCACGTACTCCAACTATAAAGTTATAAGTTAAAGCCACACCATACAGGCCCTTAAATTCTCTAAAATAAGATATAACTTCTCGAAGTTCTCATAAAAGTTTAAGTAAACTTTATACTAAGAAGTTACTAGCTTATAGTGAAAACTAAGCTCCCCTGGGTAGGGCCTAAGAAGTATAAAAAATAAGCTCTTTTACGGTGCACTAAAATTAATTTGAGTCGTGTATTTTTTTAGATCCAATTGTTCATATCAGTTAGGATTTGGTTATACTACATCCAGTAGTATGAGTAGTAGAATTCAAAAGGAGGTAGGATTGTAATTGCACACATGGGGATCATATGGCACAAGATTAATTATTTTGAACTCTAGTTGGAAAAGTCCATAATAGCCTTGCGAAAAAATTAGAAATACAAAGAAAAGTATATTATACCCTTCACAAATCAATGGTCAGATTTTATTATACTACAACTATATACTACCGATAGAATATACCATAACATTTCTCTAAAAACACCTCCTCGCCTTGTCTTGCTCACAACCTGTCCCCTCCCTCCAAATTTGGAAGCCTCATCGGCGGGAGACCCACCTTGCCGGAAGCTAGTTTCTAATAGTGTAGGATTTCTGTGTTTTTTTTCTTTGTCAGTCCCTTCTTCCAGGGTGTTTGCTTGCGCTTGTATCCCTATTATTATTTTCTCCACGGACAACAATTGAGTTTGGTAGCGTCTCCCCAACGGAACGAGGCACATTTGTTTAGGAATAACCCCCACTAGATCTAGATGCATTTCTGAATCCATTAATGAGGTTGAAGGTCAAATCACCAAATGTACCGTGGAGGTGAAGTATGTCTCCACTGAACGATGCGTCGTGGACCTCATTAGCTGCTGTTGTTTGCCTTTTGGTGAAGTTCACGAGCGGAGCCATGAATCTCCGTTTGCTCTCGAGGGTCATCCCACCCCCCGTCGTAGGTGGCCGGTGATGATGTTGCCTATGCCAAACTCGAATATCATGAAGCAAGGAGGAGGAGAAGGGCACTTCCACACTCCAAAATGGATATAAATGTAATTCCCATTTGTACCAGGGTTTATTCAATAAAAGCTTTGCATCTTCAATCCCAAGCTCCTTATTCCGCAACAAATCCCTGGCCTCCTCGCGTTTCCCAGGGATTATCTCCCACACGCATGTCTCTGCGTGTCTCGCGGTTTTCTTTGCATGCGTTGCCTCGTGCGCGCGTCAGCCGTTCGATCAGTTGGCCCGTCGATGGAGCGCCGAGTGAAGCTTCTCCTCCCTTTTCCTTGAACTGGGTTCTCGCGTCACGCGTGAAAGCCTCTCGAATCCTCCCGTCTCTTTGTTGTCTCTGTCGTCACCTTCCCAACCCTCCGCTCCGTCCCCATCACGACTCCTCTTCCCCTGCCCCGCCGCTTTCTCTTCCGCTGCTCCACTGCCATCTAACCCCTTCTCTGCACCGCCGCCTTGTGCTTGCGTCTTCGCCCTCACCTTGCTTCCTCCCCTTCTCCTTACCTAACGGAGCCCTCAAGGAGGCGCCCAGGTGCCACCGCCCCTTCACTCTTTCCCCTTATTCTCCCATTGCACGTCTCTCCTCTGCTCTCCGCCAACTTTTCCCCTTCTCCCTTTCGCTCTCCCACTTGTCCGAGACCAGCAGCCCACCACTTCCTCCTTGCTGCATCTCCCCACCACCCCTTCGCTCTTTCCCCTTCTTCTCGCGCCACACGTCTCTCCTCTGCTTTCCGTCGACTTCCCCCCTTCTCCCTCTCGCTCTCCCTCTCATCCAAGACCAGCAGGCCATCCCACCACTTCCTTCTCACTGCATCTCCCTTCCCCTCCTCCCTCCTCCCTCCACATACGCCACCACGTCCAACAGAATGGAAGTGCCGACTGTCATCCCCACCTTCTCCTCCTCCTCTTCATCTTCCACGGCACCTAGATCCCACCACCGCCTCCTTGGGAGCAACTCCATGGGGTGCAGCAACCAGACCCTACTGCCACCGCTCCAGACCGTCTTCTCCTCCCGTGCGCCGCTGTTTGTCTGCTCTGGCAGCCCCCCTGGCCAGCGAGCTCACGCTCTTGAAGATGTTGTTGTGGCACTAGAGGAGGTAATCCCAATATTTCACCATTAAAGAAACTATTGTTTGTGTTCGGTCTGCTATGCATTATATTTTTCCTATCTTTGTAATGTGAAATCAATGTTTTTTTTACCTTCAGTTTACCCCGTATGTTTGCGACAAGTTTCCGATTTTCTGGTCTAAATTGCATAGCACAGTACAAATACATAGTTGCGACCACGTGTTTCTACGCAAGTCGCACAGCCGCAGTCATTCGCATCCCATCCCCATCCCGATTCCCAAATCGTCTCCCCAAAGAAAACCTGTGAGGGCGGCGACCAGGGCAGCAGCGGCATCCTCGTCCTCTCCCCGGTCTCGGCCTCAGCATCTTTCGGCTCCAGCTCTAGGGTTTCGCCTCCCCGATTCGAGCCAGTGGAGGGGAAGCTGGGGACAAGGGCAGCGGGGAGGGGTGGGCGCCAGGGGCGTTGCGTCGCTGGCAACGCCCCTGGCGCCGCCGGGGAGCGTGGTGGATGGGCTCGGCGCGGCCGTGATGGCGGTGTGCGAGATGCTGGGGAAGGCGGCGAACATATTCAAGGTACGATATACTCTTTTACTCGACTCCTCCTTCAGTTCATCTGGTGAAAGGCAGAAAAGAAACGAAGCAGATGATGCTACGTTTGGGGCACATCAGTTTCTCTGTTTTGTTTCTTGTTTTTTTTTCCTTCGATAACCATTAGCAAATTCCTCATAAGATGAAAAAAGTTACTACTACAGATGTTACTACAGTAAAATTCCTAAAAAAACACATAAAATTAAATTACCATCCAACATGCTTGAACCAGAACTAGATCAACTTATCGCTCCTGTATGTTCAGAAATCAGATTGCTTCGATGTGTAGAGCACCACCTGTTTTTATTATTCTTCTTCTATATTAATTAGATTATTTCTTTATCTTCGTACGCGTTGTCGTCATCATGGCAAGCTAGAATTCGTATGATCTCTACTGTTTCTGTCGAATGATCTTCTCCTTCAGGCTAAAGATGCTGCTCTGAACATTCTTACATGATAAACAACCTGCAAGTTGCATGCCAATCATTATGCTTGCATGATCTAGTTTCATCCATTTCTTTCAATCCATGTCCATGTCACTGATGGTCCATTCCAAAGCTGTTCAACTGGTTCCATCAGACTACTAGTGTAAATTATTGTACTGAACATTCTTGAAAGGGATTTGACTCACCTGGACCAATTCTTTACTCCAAGTTGACAATTAAACATTCAGATTTCTATGATTGCTAATTCTTCAAGTAACTAACTTTCCAAAATTCTGCCATTTCCATAGATTACTTACACTGACCATATGAGCTTAATTTAACTTCTCTTTGTAAAATACAGGAAGACTGGGTGCTGTGCAGCAGGGTATTGTACAAGAGTAGAACCACTCCAAGGCCATCATCTAAAGAGGCCGGCACATTGTCCAATGAACTGGACCTGCCGGCTGCACCGCCGCTTGCACCCCTCATTGACGCGTACATCCCCTTCGACGGCACCCTGATGACCGCCGTCGGGAGCTACGAGCAAGTGTCCTGCTTCTCCGCCCTGCCAGCATTGCTGTTTAAGGGCTCGGTGAGCTTTGGAGACCTTCTGGCCTTGGATGATTCACTGTTGTTTCCTAGTACATGTCAGTAGTCCCAGCTGATTGGGATGATGTTCAGCTGTGTGTTTTGAAGTGGCGACGTCGAGGTAAGGCAGATCTATCACCTATTGATTTGTGTTGTTGGGATTCATGTGACTCATGTATCTATTGTTCTGAAGAATATTGAGGTTTGATCGTTGATAATATTTTAGGTAGCTTTTACTCTCAAACTAATACAACAGTCTCATAAGATTTATTTTTTGTGTGCATACATTCAGAATATCAGCTCAGACGTATCTGGCTTCACTAGTGATGAGGCAACGAGGAAGAACATAGCTTTTGATCAAATCTCTTAGCAGACTATTGTGAATGTGTGATGGTGTTGTCTTGGAGACTAGAACAGATATTTGATGAGATTGAGGCCAGTCTTGAGAAGAGAACCTCACGGGAAATATGATGATTCATCTTTGATTTTTTTGGTGAAGCTTCATGTGTTCTTGCCATTTAGAAATCAGCATGGCACCCAAAAAAAGAAGTCTTCATTGAATTGTAACAGGATAGTCGGAAGGTATTGTTGACCTTGTAGGCCCAATTTTTAGTTGTTACATAAACCGTTAGCTTGACTGCTTGAGTATGTGAAATCAATCAGTGCAATATCTTGGTTGTGGTTGCCTCAGGCTCATTTTCTGCTTCGTGCGTTACTGTGACAAAGCACATTTTATGTGTGAATCATCAGTATATGCTTGCGTTAATCATTGTGTTCATTAGCCGAAACACTAAATAATAAAGTGGCTGAAACAGTAAACAATACAAACTTTGGTAAAAAACTAGTAGGGTGATCGGGCGTTGTAACGTAATCTTTTAACATATAAAGTAAATCAAGCAATTAAAAGATGATACATACGTGCATCATATTAGTGCAACGAGAGAGAACAAGAATTCTGTGTAACAATTCTATAAATAAACAATAGAAATAATATTTTCTTATAATTTAATTCAATACATAAATAACTGACATACCATCATGTAAATTAAGTACAAACAACAGATAAAGTACGCATCATGTATTAAACAGAAACATAAATGGAAATGTTGAAATTAAGTTCATGCGGTAGCCTTATGGAAGACACATCCTCATCTCTAGCTTATCATGTAAAGAGAATGAAAGCACAATCTACAAAATAACAAATAAAAGTTAAACATCATAAATATATTGTATATTATATGTAAAGAGATGTCAAAAGATTGAGTGACTTACTTACGTTATTAATGTACAAACATTCCAGCAAGCGCATCATCTCTTCTGTCAACAGCATTCGTGACAAAGTTCCTTACATTTATATCGTACAATACTACTTGTCGTAGTTCTGTTTAAAGAGATTACTGATTAAATTATGAAAGAAAGATGCCCATACATTATTTACATGAGTGTTTACTTTCGAGCTCTTGTGCACCAGCAACTTGAGGTCCAAAGAAGAAATTGGTACATCCCATTGTCATCAAGCAACCTTTTCAACATTATAGTGTATATGATTAGTATGTTATAACAATTTGTTAAGTATCGAGAATAAGTTCCAAATAACTACACATACCATAATGATATTCTTCTTTAGCATTGTTATGGCCAAAACATGGTGATCTTCACCCGCAAGTCTCCGCCGTGTTAGATAATGCACAATTAGCACATCCCAAACACGCACAAATAGTAAGTTATGGCTAATTCACATAAAACATTGACTCAATAAAAGATATGCAATATAATATATTCTATTTCAAGAAAGTAGAAGCATTATTGTGCTACTCGAACCTATCATCCATGATGCATAATTCCCTCATCGGTATACGACGTGGGAAGCTATTGATGTGTTGAATTGGTCGTAGGTGGCACAGTGGTCGTAGGTGGCAAAGTGGTCGTAGAAGATATAATGTCGTAGAAGCTATAGTGTCATGGTTGAAGAAGCTGCAGCAGACGACGAGACGATGCTTCGTGGTCGAAGCATCGAGTCAAGAAGACGTGGTTGAAGATCTAGTAAATAAGCCTAGAAGAGAATAGAAAAGCTGAAAAAGGAAAGCCACTGCCAACGATGTGCAAAGGGCCCAGCATCAGTGATCGTGGTCGTACATGCTACATGGTCGTAGGTGGTACAATGGTCGTAGATGATACATCGGTTGTAGAAGCTACAATGTCATGGTCGAAGAAGCTACGCAGGACGACGAGACAAAGCTTCGTGGTCGAAGCATCGAGTCGAGAAGATGTGGTCGAAGATCTAGTAAAGAAGCCCAGAAGAGAATAGAAAAGTTGTAAGAGGAAAGCCATTGACAACGGTGTGCAAAGTGCCACAACATCAGTGATCGTGGTCGTATATGCTACAGAGGTCGTAGGTGTACAGTAGTTTTAGGTGGCACAATGGTCGTAGAAGATACAGTGTCGTAGAAGCTATAGTGGTAGTAGAAGCTACATTATCATGGTCAAAGAAGCTGCAGCAGACGATGCTTCGTGGTCAAAGCATCGAGTCGAGAAGACGTGGTCGAAGATCTAGTAAAGAAGTCCAGAAGAGAATAGAAAAGTTGAAAGAGGAGAGCCACTGCCAACGACGTGCAAAGGGCCACAGCATCAGTGATCGTGGTCGTACATGCTATAGTGATCGTGGGTGGTACAGTGGTTGTAGGTGGTACAGTGGTCGTAGAAGATATAGTGTCGTAGGTGGTACAGTGGTTGTAGAAGCTACATTGTCATAGTTGAAGAAGCTGCAGCAGACGACGAGATGATGCTTCATGGTTGAAGCATCGAGTCGAGAAGACGTGGTCGAAGATCTAGTAAAGAAACCCAGAAGAGAATAGAAAAGTTGAAAGAGGAAAGCCATTGCCAATGATGTGCAAAGGGCCACAGCATCAGTGATTGTGGTCGTAGATGCTATAGTGGTCGTAGGTGGTACAGTGGTCGTAGGTGGCACAGCGATAGTAGAAGATACAATGTCGTAGGTGGTACAATTGTCGTATAAGTTACAACGTCATAGTCGAAGAAGCTGCAGCAGATGACGAGACGATGCTTCATGGTCGAAGCATCGAGTCGAGAAGACGTGGTGGAAGATCTAGTCTATCCATCCGCCACCTCATTTTGTCTTTTTCGTCGCCGTGGAGCGCCGCCACTGTGGCCATTCTTTTCTCACCGTGGATCCACCTCCTCAGCCATCCTTGTGCCTCCCTGTCCTCGGCTACACCTTCCCTATGCCTGGGCGCATCCCATGCTCACGCCGATTTCCTCCCCACGCCGCCCCATCGGCAGCGCCGCGCGTAGCCCTTGTGCTACCGCCTCGGTCGCTCTAACAGCCCAAAATCCCTATGTTGGATTATTTAAGTATCTACTTTGTATTTGTGAAATTTTGAACATTTTTACAACTTTTTGTTGCAAAGCAAATAGGTTACAACCCGGTTTTCTAAAACCTAGAAATGAAATATCTAAAACAAAATAAAAGTTTGTCAAGATTTTAAAAAAATAGTTTAGAGTGGAGTATAAACCCTATGTTGAAAATACATGGATTTTGAAGACTAGATTTTAAACCAAGTAATCTAATATTCCTTTTTCCATTCAAAAAGTCGAATTTGGATTTGAAACAAAACTAAAAAGGTTTCAAATATGGGAATGTTTATTTTGGTGATTCAAATTATCAATAGTAAAACCTCATATACTCCTAGAATGCTTGAGGTACTTTCAAAAGAATTCCCAAAATTCAATTTGCAAATATACTCCCTTTATCTTAGAAATATAAACTATCATTTATTTTGAAAATATAGTAATACCCATAGCGGGGAATATTTTAGATGGATTCAAACTTATCTGATTTGATTGTTTGTAACTTTCTGAAATTTTTGGATGTTATTTGGTACCCTATTTTATTTGCGCGCTCTATTTGAATTTGAACGTTAAAATACAATCAAATCATGTGGTAGTGCCTGGAAATATTTTTCCTATGTTCTAACTCAAATTCAGAACCCCTCTCTTGGGGCACGACCCATTGTCTCTCCCCTTTGGGCCGGCCCATCTTTCCTTCTAGTCTTTGCCCACCCCTTCTTGGCCTTCTTTCCCAGCCCACCTCCCTCCCCTTTTTGGCCAGCCTGGCCATACTCTTGCCCCTACCCCCTTCTTCCTTCCTAGCTCACCCGAGCACGCCCGTCTTATACCGCCGCTTTGCTCCCTTTGACATCGGCGCCCTCCCCTGCCTTGTCCTGCCTCGTCGACCGAACCGCCCCACCTGCTCCGGCCCGCTGAAGTTGCTGCGTCGTCCCGTCCCATTGATCTGTCGTTCCCACCTGCTGCACGAGCGCCAGTGCCGCCCTACCTGCTCTGGCGACCTTCCCTGCCCCATCGCATCCTGCCTGTCGCCAGCGCCTATCCTCGCTGCGCCATGCCGCCAGAACCCTACCATCATTACCCACCCATTTTCGACCAGCTCTTGATTTCGACCAGCACTCGATTTCGACTAGCTCTCAAATTTGATCAGCGCTCGATTTCGATCAGCCGCTCATTTCGACCAACCTCTGGAGTTCGATCAGTCGCTCGATTCAACCGCCCACTCGATTCGACCAGTCTCTGGATTTTGACCAGAACCACTCGATTCACCACCATCTCGGTCCGACTAGACCCTTCGGCCAAGTCCGACCAGGCCCGCCTGTCAGCCACCTCCTTGCCTAGTCACCGCCTTCCTCGCCGTGCCCATGCAGCCAGCGCTCGCGTGTGTCACCGCCGTTGCAAATGTCATCGCCTCAGCGCGAATCCTACCCTTTTTCCCTCTGGATATGTGTGCATTAAATGTCGTCACCTCCCTCAGCTTCCAACGCCGCCCATGCCCTGGCTCAGGATGAACGCCCCGGTCACCTCTCGCACTTGCCCCTGTCGCTCGTGGGCGTCCACGGACCGAGCTCACTCCGCTGGCCTCTCCTCGCGTGCTCTTCGCCTCTAGCCTATATTAAGCACTAGAGCTCCATCTTCATCTCCTTCTGCAACCACCCGAACCCTTCCCTACCTCCTTTTTCCTCCTTTGAGCTAAGCTTGAAGGTTGTGCTGACCGTCGTCGTGTTTCTGTTGTTCCAATGCCGCCCTCTTACTTCCATCTGCGTCCAAACATGTTTTTGAGCTTGAGGATGCATTCCCCTAACTCAATTTTCCTTTTCCTCTTCAGGAGTGGTTTGAATTTTAGTTTTCTTCAACTCCGGCCGAAACCATTTCTTTCTTCCCCATGTCCGGTAAGAGGCTCCACTTTTCGATTGCTTGCTCTAGCACCACATCTCGGTCTCACTGAATCTTTCCTTGCCACTCGTCTTCCTTCTCTTTGCTCAGGACGAGTCCTCCTCGGTGAAGCCCCCACGTCACCGTTGATCATCGCTGCAGTCGCCCATTAACGGCGCTAGGCTTCTTCTGACCTTCTACGACCACCTCGGCCACTCCCCACATTCAACAAGAGCTCAGTGAGTTTCCTGGAGATCCCTTGAACATTTTCCCCCATTTCTTATTGAGCTCCTCGCCTTACAACATTTAGACATCGCCGTTGTTGAGGAAGAAGATCCTTGGTCCTCGCGCCGACCACCTCGCGTCTCATGAAACCCAGGAGGTCAGATCCGGCGCCAGCTTGCCCCGAGAAGGTCTCTGCGTCGAGCGCCAGTGGCACCAGTGCACGCCTCCTCCGCCTTCGCCCCTCTCTAGCGAGCCTCCGACCACCGCAGCCGGTGAGACCAACACCGAAAGGTAGCCCGTGACCTCTTCATCCCATTTTGCTACTCCCTGAGCTCCTTCCGACCACGCCGTGCAGTCAAACCTCCTTCCAACCATGTGCGGTTGAACCTCCTTCCAACCAGGTGCGGTCGAACCTCCTTTTTAACCAGGTCTACAAACATGTCTACGACCAGGTCTACGACCAGGTCCACGGCCAAGTAGTCACATAGTCGAAACCCTTTCGACCACATAGTCGAAACTCTTTCTGACTCGCGTAGTCGAAACCCTTTCGACCACGTAGTCGAAACTCTTTCCAACCAGGTAGTCGAAACCTCCTCCCGATCACCTGTAGTCGAAACCCCCTTCTGACCAGGTAGTCGAAACCTCCTTTCGAGCACTTGTAGTCGAAGCCTCCTTCCGACCAGGTCACCAGTAGTCGAAGCCTCCTTCCGACCAGGTAGTCAAAACCCCCGTCCGACCAGATAGTCGAAACCTCCTTTCGATCAGGTAGTCGAAACCTCTTTCCGACCACCTGTAGTCGAACCTCCTTCTAACCATGTGCAGTCGAACCGGTGAGTAGTAACTGAAACCTATTTATTGTATTTTCTCTTCCAACAAAAAGGTTTCAGGCTAGACCTTTCGCATACGAACTCCAAATCGAATAATTCATAATCTATCTTCTGTATTAATTTCATAATTTTTGGACATTTTTGGAATTTTGGTGTTTCTTCGGTGTTTTCGCTTTGTCGGTAGTTATCGCTAGATGATGATGATTCGGGAGTACAACAGAGATAATCATGTGAATATCCAGAGTGCTAACAAACAAAGGCAAGCACCTATTCTGTTGATGCATGTTGATCCTTTTACATTCAAAAACTATTATCTTGTTTTGCAACTATATGTATACATACTTTATTTGTCAAGTTATGTTTGCGATGAGAGGTAGTTAATCCTATTGCATGAATTCCCTAAAATTGTTCATCCTCTGCCACTAGCCTAAGTTAATAGTTCTGCTGGTGAATTAGAGCCCGATGGATGATATATGGTCTATTTATGTTTATTCAGTGGTGTGCTTAGCAATGTTTAGCTTCAAGTAGATTGGGCGGTCGTCGACTTTGTCGATGACCTTGATCATCATTAATCATTTTTATTATGTTATATCCATCACCCTGTGCTATTATATTTGGAAAACTAGAAGTGGAAATAAAACAATTTGTACTTGGGCAAATGGTTGTTGGTGTGTTTATTGGGTGTGTGGCTTGTGCCCGAGTCAAACAAGGACCGAACATCTTGTCCCACCGAACCAAGCACTCTTGTGTGCATCCGCATGAGGGACATATGATACCCCTCTTGACTTAGTACTTTTGCGTGTGTTAGCTCGGAGCCACAGGTGGTAGTTGTTAGGAAAAAATATTCTATTATTAAGGGTAATGTACGGGCTGGGTCCTTTTATGTTCCCTCGCCCAAGGGGCATTGGCAATTGCTAAGGCTAGGTTGATGTCTCCAACACAACATGTGGGTCCTCCGTTGGAGCTCTGTCTGCACACACAAGGGTGGTTTACAGAGGGTTTCGCCCATGCGGGCGGCACTTAGCTTATACATATCATGAAAAGCGTCTCGTAGGACTTAGCTATGCCAGTATACCTTCAGAAGTATGCTTTATCCGGTGGCAAAAGGAGCGGTCTGACACGTGGATAAAGTTGTACACCCCTGCAGGGTTTAATCTATTCGAATAGCCAAGTCCTTGGTTATGGACACACTTGGGGATGCCTTTCAAGAGTTAGACTCAACATTTTGTAATTTAAACTTAAAACTTGATCGGGTGGTATTGAGAGTGGTTCTCATGCTATGTTTGTGTGCTACAGGGGCAGCTACCTATAGATATTCTGTTGATGTCTAATGTTAATTACTCGTTGTTATTTGAAGTATTAAAAACATTTGCTAAACTTGCAATTTGAATCTACTACTTGTATTCAATTGAAATATTACTTTGTGCTGAAAATGAACCTTATAGTCTTCTCCTTTGAGTAGAGCTTGCATGTAGCTATGTATAGGCTTGGTAAAGTCTTACGGAGTACATTCGTGTACTCACTATTTGCCTTTATTTACCAATATGGACAGCAGGCGTGAGATCAAATCGGGTAAGGAAAGATTGCGTAGGAACGTCGATTTGCTATGGTTTGAACCCAGTCGGCTGCCCTGCAGGTTATGGCAAGTCATTGGGACTTTATTTATGATTAATTCTATTTTCATTTCAGTTTATTCACTGTTTTCCGCTGCGTACTTGATATTTATCTTGTTATTTGGCCGGTCGGCCCTTTTGTATGAAACTAAACCATGTAAGTTCAATATGTTGTAAATCCTGAAGTTTTGATATTGTAAAAAATTGGGTATGGAATGATATTGATGTATGTGATGGTGTATGTGTACCGCTCCTGAGAGGTACATAATACACCGAGAGTGGAAAATTTAATTTGTAATGCTAGGACCGATTGGAGGGTTAAGTATTACAAGTTAAATCTCCCGAGTTCTCATGAGATTGGTATCAGAGCCAGACTGGCTGTAGGTTAAGCCATAGCAATGGACATTGTTTGAATTTTTATTTTGCAGAGAGTATTTTCAAACTAGCAAAGATTTGACAAAAATGCAAGTAATATAATTCCTTTCTTTCTTACCCAGCCTAGCATCTGATTCTTACCTCATCCTTCATTTGATTTGTGCAAAATATTTTTTCTCCATTGCTTGTCTCTCTTTTCCAATATTAGATACACTAAGTACTCACCGATGAAGAGCAACGGCGAAAGGACAAGAATAGGAGGCCATGCTGCGGTATTAGCATTAAATTAGGGTTTATTCTTGGATTGTATCACCCTAATGATATTACTTAGTTTGTAGACGCTGGATTTTGTAACCATTTGCTCTCCTTGTTCCATGTAGTTGTGCATCGCCTACGAGTGATATGTATAACAACTATATCGGAAAACTAATTGTTGTTCGTCGTATCTCATTTTGGTGATTTTGGAATGATTAGTACATGCTAGAGTTAAACTGCATACCGTTGCCCGTTTACTTACCTTATGCTCATTATTTTCTCACCCCATCTAATATGCACCAAAATATTAAGGGGGGTATTAGATACCTCAAATTACTTGTTAGGCATCTTCATTCTTATACTTTGATCATGCATATAGTTTCTTGAGTTAATCAGTTAACTCAAGCATGTCATGTTACCCAAGTTGTATAAATCAAGAAGCATGGTTAGTAGTTCATCGTAGTGATCAAAGCATGAAAATGACTAATATGTGGAAGTATAAATTGAAATTTCCTTTAAATTTCTTTAGCTTACATTTTTTAACCAATATGGAAATTAACAACTTGCCGTGTTCATATAAATTCTTTGTATGAGTTTAAAATTTTGGATGTTATGGATAATATAGTCTGGTGTGCTAGATTGTTATGGAGTTAAAGAACATGCTTGTCTTTTAATTGATGAAAAGTGAACTTACTATAAAATGATATGAGAGTTGCTCATTTTAATCTTGCTTAACTGAAAGTGTTTTAAACCATGCTAGGTTTGCTTATGTAGTCAATTGCTTTAATGCAAAGTGAAATTCATTCCTTGTTTTTGTGTTATTTTTGAACTAGATAGATAGAATTATGCTCAGGTGCCATTAGGTGATCTAAAAAATCTTAAAAATATTCACATGATAACCTGATTGTGTGTAGATTACAACTATAATTTTTCCAGAATTTATTGAGCTCATTTTGCCAAAATATTAATTTAAGCACTTTGTAGTGCTGTTCAAGACAAATTTTGAATCTGGAACTAATAGGGGTATTGAAAATGCTAGGACTCAATTTTTTGGTGTTAAGTATTACCTCAGTAGCATGCTAAATTTTTTTGGAATTTTTCTAGCTGATTTAATATTTTCTCGAGACCTAGTGCTCACTAGTAGTATTTAAACAAAAACCTATGTTGAACTAGATGATAGACTAGCTCAGCTCCAATCAAGAATCCCCAGGGAACCCCAAGAATTCTTGGTATACGCTCATTCCAATCCTCAATTCTCCTTTCAAGATTCGGCGATAGTGAATCAATTGAACGCGCTTCAAAGATTTTTTATACTTTTGGAAGACCTTGCGTTATGTCACTATATCTCGATTTTTCATATATAAACGTAACTAACCTATCTCCTTTGTAAAGGATTTCCCCATAATGACCATGAACAGTTGCTCCTGTAGTGGCCAAATAAGGCTTAGCTTCTCTTATAACAAAGGAACTAGATGATAGACCTGCATTCTTGATGTATGCGTGAAGATTAAGATGATGATACTCCGATTCTGTCAATTCTTGTTCCTAAATTCATCTTAATTCAATATATTTCTATCGATACTAATTTTATAATTTTTAGATTTTATTTGGATTTATTATATTTATTCACCTTGTTTTACGTATATAGAATCCGACGTTTCCGAAGCTAGCTTGGATCAGTCTGCTGTCTGCAAGAGTATTTCCATCATTCAATGAAGGAAAGTCGTAGACCTTTGATCATGTTGTACCCATTTTTACAAAAGTTAATTGTTTTATATCTACATGCATTGCTAATTTTATATCAATTATTTTTGGCAATAATTAAATATTTATTTGATAATATACCAACTTAAATAATTGCGATTGACATATATCCTTGGACACCATAGGATGAGTTGATTTTAGTTGTACATATTTTATTACAAACATGGGAAAATGTAAATACGCTTAATCATGCTTAGTTATGGTGGGATTCATGATCAAATATTCATAAATGATTATTTTGGACCTAATGATATATGGAATTATGGTGCAATACCGTTGTTATAAAATTTTGTGCCATGGCAGCGTTTGTCGTTAGTTTGGGCAAACAAAATGATTTATGCTCGGGCGAGTGGTCGTGTAGTAAAGGGGGTGCGTGAGGCACATTGTAGGGTTCGGGAGGCACATAGGTGCGCGAGGCACATTGGATTATGTAGTCTCGCTTGATGAATTATTCTAAAAAAGGAAGCGTTCAAAAGAGAAATTAGATATAAGAAAAAGGGGGGTTTCTGCAATTCTTCGGCAACATGGGCCTCGGGCCTTGGCCCAGGAGACCCATGAGGGGCCGGCCACCTGTAGAACCATGTGCCGTCTGCACCACTTTCGTTCGCTCCACCTGTGGCAGTCCCTGTTCATCCTTCGCCGAGTGTCAGAGAGTCCTCTTCTCTGGTACCACCGGGAGTCTACGCCATGTCTACACCTGAGGTCGTAGGCCGTGTTGATGTGGTGACAGGTACCTTACTAGTTGATTCCCATGAGACTTTTGTTCTTTTCGATTCAGGGGCTACCTATTCGTTTGTGTCACTTGAGTTTGCTAGGAGAGCGGGTTTGACTTTGCAGTTTATTTCTCAATCTGTTGTGGTCAGTTCTCCGGGTGGTTTCATTCTAGCTCTACAGTCTGCCTAGGCTGTTCTATTACCATTGATGATGAGGATTTGACAGCTAATCTTATGGTGATTCAGTTATCGCCTTTTGATGTTATCCTTGGTATGGATTGGTTATTCAGTTACCGCGCTAAGATTTGTTGCTTCTGGAAGACCGTGACTTTGTGAGCCCTGTCCGGTGAAGAATTGGTGTTTCAGGGCAGTGCTCCATTTGATTCCCTTTTTGTATTGGCCAGTTTGTTTCCTAGCCGACGGGCATCAACCATTGGATTGCTTTGGTATATTAGCGTGAAGACAGATTCTTCTCAGCGCATCGAGGAGATTTCTGTCGTGTGTGAATATCCTGATGTTTTCCCTGTAGAACTTCTTGGGTTACCTCCAGAATGGAATGTGGAATTCTGTATTGATCTTATTCCTGGTACTCGACCTATTTATATGTCTCCATACCATTTGCTTGACCCTTCTAGGATGAGCTAAAAAAACAATTGGATGATTTGCTGTCCAAAGGTATGATTTGGCATAGTATTTTGCCGCGGGGTGCTCATGTTCTCTTCACAAAGAAGAAAGATGGCAGTTGGCGTATGTGCGTGGATTATCGGGCTCTCAATCAAGCAACAATAAAGAATAAATATCCCTTGCCCCGTATTGATGATCTTTTTGATCAGCTGAATGGAGCTAAAGTGTTCTCCAAGATTGACCTTCAGTCAGGATACAATCAAATCCGAGTTCGGAAGCAGGATATTGAGAAGACGGCTTTCTCTACGAGGTATGGTCATTATGAGTATAAAGTTATATCTTTTGGACTAACAAATGCACCTGCAGTTTTCATGGAAGCAATGAACAACATGCTGCATCAGTATCTTGATGATTTCGTAGTGGTGTTCATTGATGATGTTTTGATCTATTCTAAGATGGAGGAGGATTATGAACAACATTTGAGGCTGGTTCTTGAGACTTTGAGAGAAAATTAATTTTATGCCAAGCTGAAGAAATGTGAGTTATGGATTTTTGAAGTTGGGTTTCTGGGTCATGTGATTAATCAAGAGGGCATTTCAGTCGATCCTATCAAGATCTCGACCTTAGTTGAATGGAAAAGGCCAACCAATGTCAAGGACATGAGTTTTTTTTGGGCTTAGCTAGTTATTACCGGCGTTTTGTGGAGGGTTTCTCTATTATTACCAAACCGATATCACAGTAAACTCAGAAAGGCGTCAAGTTTTAGTGGTCGGATGAGTGTGAGCACAGTTTCTGCACTTTGAAGGATAGGTTGGTGAGCGCTCCTATTCTTACCCTTCCTGAACCTGAAAAGCGATTCACTATTTATTCAAATGCATCTCGTGTTGGGCTCGGTTGTGTGCTTATGCAGGATGGCAAGGTGATTGCCTATGTTTCGAGGCAGTTGAAGAAACACGAGCAGAACTATCCTACTCATGATTTAGAGCTGGTCGCAGTGGTTCTTGCTCTAAAGATTTGACGTCATTACCTGAATGACGAATCTTGTGATATATTCACGGATCACAAGAGCCTGAAGTATATCTTTACCCAGAAAGAACTTAATCTGAGGCAAAGAAGGTGGTTGGAGTTAATAAAAGATTATGACCTCACTATTCAGTATCACCCTCGCATGGCAAATGTAGTGGCGGATGCTCTAAGTCGCAAGGCGACACCCCCTGCTCTCAGTTATCTTGTTGCTGATTTTGAGCGTATGGATATCTCTTTTTGTTTTGCGGGCACCACCCAGACTGGGACTCGTTTGCTTCTTGAGTCATCTATTCCAAATCGAGTGCGAGAAGTACAACAGCATGATCAGATGCTTCAGCGGGCGAGGAAGCGTCTATATGAGGGCAAACAAGGCCATTTCAGTATTGATGAGTCTGGCGCGTTGCAGTTTAAGGGAAGTCCATCGTAATCCATACACCGTACATCCTGGAGACACCAAGATGTATAAGGATTTAAAAAAAATAATTTTTGGTGGAAAAGAATGAAGGTTGATATTGCTTAGTATGTGGCATCTTGTGGTATTTGTCAGCGAGTTAAGGCTGAGCATAAACGTCTAGCAAGATTGTTGCAGCCTTTGGAGGTCTCAGTTTGGCTGTGGAATGATATCTCTATGGATTTTGTATTGGTTTACCTCGCACACAGCGAGGGAAGAATGCTCTTTGGGTTGTGGTGGACCAGTTCAGCAAGTCTGCGCATTTCATTGCTATCCGTAGAACAAATTCAGTGAGCTATTTGGCTCCTCTCTATGTGCGAGAGATAGTGCGGTTGCACGGTAGGCCTAAGACTATTATTTCTGATTGTGATGCCAAGTTCGTCGATCTTCAAGCTTTGGGAGAGTTTGCAGAGTGCCTTGGACACACAGCTTTGTCTTAGCACCATATTTCACCCTCAAACAGATGGTCAGTCTGAGCGCACAATTCAGACACTTGAGGACATGCTCAGATCTTGTGTTTATGTCTTGGAAAGGATGTTGGGAGGATCACCTAGCACTAGTAGAGTTCGCTTACAACAGCAGTTACCATGCTA
Source organism: Hsuehochloa calcarea (assembly GCA_036346395.1). Lineage (NCBI taxonomy): Eukaryota > Viridiplantae > Streptophyta > Magnoliopsida > Poales > Poaceae > Hsuehochloa > Hsuehochloa calcarea. The sequence goes on along the minus strand of CM070598.1, from coordinate 34,603,146 downwards.
GTATTCGAGATGCACCATTTGAGGTTCTTTATTGGCGAAGGTGTAGATCCACGTTGTGCTGGAATGAGGTTGGAGAGCAGGTAGTTTTGGCTCCCGATTGGGTTCAGCAGACTGTTGCCATAGTAGCAGAGATTAGGAAGAATCTGCTAGCTGTCCAGAGCCGACAGAAGAGTTATGCGGATGTGAGAAGGCGAGATTTGGAATTTGAAGTGGGGGACTAGGTTCTACTGAGAGTGTCTCCTACTAAAGGCATCGTGCGTTTTGCCACCAAAGGGAAGCTTAGCTCGAGGTATGTTGGACCATTTCCAATCGTGGCAAGAATTGGGAAGTTAACATATCGCTTGGACCTTCCCGAGTCCATGTGTGGCGTGCATAATGTATTCCATATTTCCATGCTGAGGAAATATTTGTGAGATCTAGAATATGCTATTCCATTAGAACCATTGAGAATTGAGCAAGATCTTACATTCGAGTCCCAGCCAGTGAAAATTTTAGAAGAGTCAGAGCAAGTTCTGAGGAATAAGACGTTGAAATATGTCAAGCCACTTTGGTCTCACCAATCGGAGAGAGTAGCCATATGGGAACTGGAGTCTCGCGTGCGTGAACAGTATCCGGATTTGTTCAAAATTGGTGTTAAATTCCAGTAGCAGTTTTCTTTCGTGTAGATCGGTGTTTAGATTTGGGGTCGAATCCTATTAAGCGGGGTAGAATGTAATACTCCGATTTATTCTAAGAAAGGAAGCGTTCAAAAGAGAAATTAGACATAAAAAAAGGGGTTTCTTCAGTTCTTCGGCAACTTGGGACTCGGGCCTTAGCCCAAGAGGCCCATGAGGGGCCGACCACCTATAAAAGGAGGGAAAAGCCCTAGTACACTATTGTAGCTACAGTAGCACCAATGCTACAGTGATGCTACAGTAACCATCACCCTTGCATTCCATTTCTTTTCCCCTCCCTCATGCTGGTGCTCTCCCATTGCTGCCGCTCTCCCATTGCTGTTGGCCAAGGAGAAAGGTGGAGGAGAGGGAGACAAAGAGGAGAGGAGAACCTCGCGAGTATTTTAGCAAATTCACACATATCTTATAGGGTAACAAGCATCTCATCGCTATTTGGATCATTTTAGTTCTTAATTGCCATCGATTATAGGGTAATCTATACTCTTCTTGCTCATCCGTTTTTGCATAGTTAAGTTCCGAATTCGAGGTTAGGGTCTCCTAGAGATTTTTGGGGCTTATTTTCAGCTTTCCATAGAGACCAAGATGACCCAATCCGGAGTTGTAGATTGGGAGATACATTAGTTTCTTTACTGCTATACAGAAACCCTGATGAGGTTACAGCAGTCGTCGTGTTTAATAGATAAGGTTTATATAATAGCCGATTCAGGGGGGGTCACACAACACAACTTTCATACGAAATTTCATTAGCTTTCCATATTGATAAAGATCATGAATTTTCGTTCAGTAATTTGAAAGATATGGATTTTTCTTGTACTGCTGTTCCATCGGACTGTTAGATTCCGACTTCAAGTTTTTAACTGTAGACTAGATCATGTTAATTCCAGAATTAGAGAATCTTACCAACTAAGTTATTGTATATAATTTTGTTATCTTTCCAGAGAGTCCTAGACCATTGAATTTGGATGTACCAAATAAAAGTTACGAAATTCCCAAGTCAGTACTACCGAAGATGACAGAACGGTCTTTGGGACTAAAAACAAATGTTCAGATGGGCTAGTTTGATCTTTCGGCCACCTGAGAAGTTATAGCCATGCTTGTGTAGATTCTAGGAAAGTTAGGTTCAGGACTTTTGGAGTTTTGACTCAAAAGTTATAGATTTTCCTTTGCTAGCTCTCTGTTTGGACAGATTATGATTTGGAGTGCATTGGATAATTTCGGGTTGCGATTAGGAGCGATTGATTTTTTTTATTCTATTACTGTGCTGTACACTTTTTGAATAGTATATTTAGTATACTTTACGGTTTCCAGGTGGCGATGAGCACCGTGGTTGAAGGTTTCACGTCGTATTGAATGAAATGGTTTGCATCATTCATGATAAATGCCATAGTTTACTTGTGAGTTTTACTTCTATGCTAATGTCGTTGAATATTATACTCTCATGATGGTTGAGATTGTGAAGTTCAAATTGCATCATGGCATTCATTCTTGAAACTTGGACTACGTGGTAGCCAAGGGTTGTTTCTTTTGAGGTCCTCGTCATACATTGGACGGGCATGAGGTCCCCGTCATGTATTGGACGGGCATGGGTCCCCGCACTCGTGGAGTGTGGGCCTGAGGTCCCTGTGCCTGAGGGCACATGCTTGGGTATGCATTGACGGATGCACTACCCGGCATTACCGGTAATTTCAAAGAAGAATGTGGATTTCATGGGGATATGTTCCAGATCTTAGGATGATGTGACAATTGGCAATGGTGTTTACGGTTTGTCGTTTCACGTGTTTTCGACAAAGCTACAGGCTTACTGGACAGGGGCGGTCCGACCGGTCCTTGCACGGCGGTCCGACCGGTCCCAAATCGGTCGGACCGGCCATGTGGGGCGGTCGGACCGGCGGTGACCAAAGTGGTCAAAACAAGCTGGGCCAAAAATAGGTGTTGTAGGCAAGTGAGGGGATCCCAATGCACTTGGTCTCATGATTTTTGGAGTCTCGAGTAAAAAGTTCTATTGGTTTAAAGTTTCGAAGGTTTGAATTTGAGGGCTTGAAATTCGGCTAAGTCCCAAGGCGGTCCGACCGCTCACGAGGAGCGGTCCGACCGCCAAGAGCGGTCCGACCGGCTCACCTGGAGCGGTCAGACGGTATTGACTTGAACGTCCGCCAACCGTGGCGATGTTGTTTTGTTAGGTCAAAGTCATTGGTTTCATGGCATATGATTTGCATGATGCATGTTTTGACTAACATGGGTCAAGTTGTGAAGAACTTGTTCCCGAATCGTGTTTGCTTATGCGTGGTTGTGCGGGTTGCTTGGTGGTCAACGACGGTCAGCGGCGAGGAGGATCGGGACTAGACTTGGAGAGTTGAGGTCGAGCGATCTACGATGCGGGTGAGGTCAACGACTCAAGCGTGACGCAAGATGGACAAGGGTGACCTATTGGCAAATCCATAATGCATGGTGAAGCGGTTTAGGTCAAAAGGTTAAAGACGGCGCTTTGCGAAGCGTGCGTGTGTGACCCGTTTGTTAGTGGGCCTTAACGGGAGCCCAATTGAGTCAAACCCTAGAGAGTTCTAGGCCTCCACTATAAATAGGAGGAGGTGGTGGCTGCACCCCTCTCTCTCGCCTTTTTATGTTTCAAAACCCTAATTGTCTTTAGGGGAGTTGAGGTGGAGGCTAGGGCTCTTCATGGTTTGTGGTGAATTTCGTGATCTTTGATTGTCCACTGATCCATGATGGTGTGGATGTAATCCAGCATCAATTACGAAATCAATCTATGCAAGGTTTGCTTGAGATAAGTCTCTTTTCGTTCTTGCTTTCAATTTCGTATTTTTAGGGCTTTATTTGATCCGCGAGTTTGTGATTGATTCCTTCACGTGGATTAGCTTGCTGTGATATGTGTGAATCTATCTAGCATCATCTTGATCATCAATCTCTCACGAACAAGCATTAGGATCAAGTTTTCGTTCTTGCCCGGTTTTAGACCTTCTGTTAATCAATTGGCAATTGCTCAAGATCGTTCTAAGAATTATCATAATATTCGATTGGAATAGGTCCTCAATAGCATATAGAAGGTGTGTGCAAAGTTTCATAAAGATTGGAGTTGAGAATCAAAAGTTTCACCTAATTGCAACCGTCATCGGTGATTTTCTCGTTGCGGATCGGTTACGGAGTCGGCGGTCGGACCGCCGTCATCACCGGTCGACCGATTTTGGGCGGTCCGACCGCCAAAGACTTCCGGTCGGACCGCCCGCAATCGGTCCGACCGGTTGGATCAGAGGTCGGACCGCCCGTCTTTGTGAGTCTTTGCAATCTTAGTTGATTTTGTGTTTTTGCTTAGGGTTTTATTTGGATTCAATACTAGTCTTCCATTTGTCTTGGTATATTGATCTTCATAGCTTCATCATAGCTATTGGAGTGAAATTGTGTTGAATTCATTATTTGGGAAAAAGTGAGCATGCTCCTATTCACCCCCCCTCTAGTCGCCTTTTCGGTCCAACAAGTGGTATCAGAGCCCGGTTAGTTCACTCTTGATCTTAACCGGTCACTGAACTTTGGCGATGGATAAGTTTTCTACTAAACCGCATATCTTTGATGGGCACGACTATGCCTATTGGAAGAATCGTATGCGAGTCTTTCTTGAGAGCGAGGGACAAGCTATTTGGGATGTTGTTAGAGCCCCGCTTGTTATTCCTGAAATTGCTACACCTGCTTCTACAATTCTTTTGGCTAACAACAATAAGGCTAAGAATCTTTTATATGGTGCACTTGGTAGACAAGAATATGATAGAATTTGTAATCTTTCAATCTGCATGAAATTTGGAACACTCTCGAAACATATCATGAGGTTCGTCCCAAATCAAAAGGTCGCCAAGCAGTTTACAAGCGTGAATACAATAAATTCGAGATCGTCCTAGAGAGCATCGATGACATTTTCATCGCTTTAATAAAGTAATTAATCAAATGAAAGTTTGTTGATATTGAATATTCTCAATCTGAAAATGCCACCCATCTCTTGGCTGCAATCAACACCAAGGAGTGGGAGATGAAGGCTACTGCTATAGAGGAAAATGTTGATCTTTCAAGTCTTACTTTAGAATTGCTTTATAGTAAACTCAAGACTCATTAAATTAAAAGAATTGATCATCCCAAGAAAGATAATTTAGCTTTGGTAGCAGATCCTCTCAAAAATGTTTTTGATGACTCTTTTGAATCTTCTTCTGGATTTTCATTTGCTTGTTTATCTGCTATTCATGAAGAGGAGCTTGAAAGTATTCCTGAAACAGAGTTAGCTCTTCTAGCTAAAAAATTCACACGGGCCTACAATAATGTGAGAAACAAAAAGAGAGGTGGTCCGGTGACATGTTATGAATGTGGTGAGCTCAATTATATCCGGGCAAATTGCCCCAAGCCGAAAGGTAAGAGCAATCATAAGGAAGGAAAACCAGCTTGGAAGAAGCCTCCTTTCAACAAATCAAGGTATGAGGCTAATAAGCTTGTGAAGGCTGCTCACCGGGTCCTTGCCGCTTTTGAGGATCAATCCTTGAGCGATGTGGATACCGGGAGTGAGGAGGACAAGGAGGAGGAGATCCCTCAAGGCAAAAAGAAAGGGAAGACCAAAGACTTCACTGGCATGTGCTTCATGGCTGACACGGACGACATTGATGATAATGAGGTATCTTTTTTTTATGATGAGCTTTCTGCTAAATATGATTCTATAGTTGAGCAATAGCTTAGTCAAGATGAAGCACTAGAATTTGTCATGATAAAAAATAAGAAATTAGAGTCAAAAATTAGCAAACTGAAAGTAGAGCTTAAAAATGCTAAGACTCTTGAACCTGATGAATGTTTATCTTGTCATGCTATGCATTCAGAAATTACCAAGTTACAATCTGCTCATAATATTTCTGTACAACAACTTGAGAATGCTAGATCTTAACTAAATGAAATTAAAAGTGCTCCTTGTGAAAAATGTTTAGAATCTAGTAAATTGATTGCTTTTGATGTATTTGATTCTAGCCCGTGCACTTCATGTTTAGAAAAAGAATGTGAAATCAAAGATATCTTAGAAGTCGCTAGAGTCAAATATGCTAAGCTTAAGGACAATATTGAAAATACTACTTGTGCTTCATGTTCCACTCTTAAGCTTGAAATTGCTTTGTATAAGGAGAAATCTATGAATAAAACTTGTGATGCTTGTGTTAACTTGAGAAAAGAAAATGCTTACCTTCATGATACATTAGAGAATTTTCTAAAGGTAAGAAACAATTAAACATGATTCTTGACAAGTCTAAAACTCCTTATAAGAAGCAAGGTTTAGGATTCAATTCTTTTCAAGACAATTCAAAACCAAAAGTCATTCAAGTCTTGGAAAAGGTTTAATTGAATTCAAACCCAACTTGCAAAAACATCTTTTAAATCTGCAGGTTTTGCCCAACCTTGTATTAATTCTAATGGTGCTTCTTCTAGTGGTACCAAGTACCATTGCACTTATGGCAAGAAAGGTGGGCATTTGATTGAATCTGTTGGCGTAGGTTGAAAAATGATAGGAAAAATTTTGATAGAATTTCATTCATGCAACCTAGAGATTTTATGAGACATGGTAACACTGAAAAGAATAAACCTGGATTAGGATTTTTCTCTCATGCAAATCATTATGTTTCTAAATATCCTAATTCTAATGTTTATCAGATGGCGGTCCGATCACTGGTGGTCACCGGTCGACCGTTTTGGTCGCCGATCGACCGCCAAGACTACGCTGTCGAGATCGCCCATGGACGCTTTAAGTCTCATGTTAATTTAAACATTGCTCATAACCGAATTTTAGATGAAATCAAGGATAGTACTTACGGTTTGTATACTCCTTGCGGGCGTGTGTCTCGATCTTTGGATTCCTAAATCTTGTTTATCTAACCCCATGTTGAGACACATCGTTCTTTTGTTCCTTGATTTTCAGGATTACCGTGGAAAGGGGAAGAACACGTGGTTCGTCGACTCCGGGTGTTCACGCCACATGACCGGAAACTCAAAATGGTTCACCTCTTTCACGTGGGCAACAGGTGATGACTACATCACCTTTGAAGATGATACACAAGGGCGAATTGAAGGAACATGATCAATTAGGGTGAACAACAAATTCATTCTAAAGGATGTCGCTCTTGTGGACAAGCTTAGGTATAATCTCCTTTACATTTCTCGACTTCTTGATGATGGCTATGAGACTGCTTTTTAAGAAAAATGCTTGTCGTGTGCTTGATTCTCTTGGTGAGCTTGTGTTTGGAATCTCTAGAGTTGGTAGAATTTTTGGAGCTGATTTTTGAAATCTCTTCTTGGATCTCTTAAATGTTTGCTTACATCTTCTTCGATTTACGGCTTTGGCACCGACGTTTGGGGCACATTGGTTTTGATCATCTGACACGAGTTAGCAACCTTGATCTCATGAGAGGTTTGCCCAAACTCAAAGCATCAAGGATCTTTGTATGTGCGCCTGTAGGCATGGCAAACAAGTTACCGCCTCACACCCTTCTCGTGACTATGGTTATGGTAGCGGACCGGGACGGTTGCTTCATATGGATCTTGTTGGTCTGCTAGAGTCCGTCGATCGGTGGAAAATGGTATATTCTTGTCATAGTCGATGATCTTTCTAGATATACTTGGGTGTTCTTTCTTACTTCAAAAGATGAAGCTTTTGTTTATTTTCATGACCTTGTTCTTCGTTTGGCTTCGAGCTTCTGGTGCTTTGAGAGCGATTCGCAGATGATAATGGCACGGAGTTCAAAAATGCTTCTTTTGCTTCTTTTGTCTTTGGCGTGGTATTGAGCATCAGTTCTCCTCTCCATCGTCCCTCAACAAAATGGCGTGGTGGAAAGGAAGAATAGGACCTTGGTCGAAATGGCTAGGGCGATGCTAGATGAGTATAGCACACCGAGGAGATTTTGGGCGAAGCTATTGCTCTGACTTGCCATATTGCAAATCGTGTCTTTTGAGACCTTCTTTAGGCAAGACTCCTTATGAGCTTCGTTTTGGTAGAAAACACTGCATTTCGCATTTTGAGTTTTGGATCAAAATGTTTTATTCTTAAGACAGCAACTTAGATAAATTTGAATCAAGAACTTTTGATGGGGTATACAGGTTATCCTGCTCATTCGAGGGTTTTAGGGTTTTTAATCTGAGACTAACCTTATTCAGAGACTTGTAATGTCACTTTTGATGAGACTAGCCACAGAGCTAGATCAATTATTCTGAGATGATTCACGGTGTGAGAGCATTTTTGTGGAGGAAGATGAGGACGAAGCTAATATCATTCCCTCATCTGCTGCTTTGGCGCCCATATTGATACAAGAACACCTCGTCTACTTCACCTTGATTGAGGCTCTGCTGCATCTTCATCATCGCGATACTGCGGAGGTCGAAGAAAGCAGTATCTCACCCGGCGCTCCACTTCCGCATTCAGAGACAAAGCATCCTCGGATCGGATAATAGGTAATCTACATGGCGAGTCACTCGCTCCGGTATAATGATCCAAATCTCTACTCTCATTCGGCTTTTGTTGCTTCTTTTGAACCCCGCGATATATCACATGCTTTATCCGATTCTAGTGGGTAAATGCCATGCATGAGGAGTTAGAAAATTTTGAAACAAACAAAGTTTGGAACCTAGTAGAACCTCCTAGTGGTCATAATGTTATAGGAACCCGTTGGGTGTTTAAGAATAAACAAGGTGAGGATGGTTACGTGGTTAGAAATAAGGCGATTGGTAGCTCGGGGTTTCACCAAGTTGAGGGTTAGATTTTGATGAGACATTTGCTCCTATTGCTAGACTAGAAGCCATTCGCATTACGCTTGCATTTGCTGCATCAAAAGGTTTTAAATTATATCGGATGGATGTTAAAAGTGCATTTTAAATGGTTTCATAGATGAGGAAGTGTATGTTAAGCAACCCCACGGCTTTGAGGATCCCAAATATCCAAATCGTGTTTTCAAGCTATCTAAAGCATTGTATGGTCTTAAACAAGCCCCTAGAGCACTGTATGATAGACTTAAGACTTTCTTGCTTAAAAATAATTTTGAGATGGGTAAAGTGGATAAAACTCTATTTATTCTTAGGCGTGACAATGACTTCACCTTGCTCAAATTTACGTGGATGATATTATTTTTGGTGGTTCCTCTAATGCTCTTGTTTCCACTTTTCCGACACTATGTCCGGGAATTTGAGATGAGTATGATGGGAGAGCTTAATTACTTTTGGGACTTCAAATCAAGCAATGCAAGGAAGGAACTTTCATCCATCGGACAAAGTACACTAAAGATCTACTCAAACGCTTCAACATGGGTGATTGCAAGCCAATTTCCACTCCCATGGCAACCATTTATTTTGGATCCGGATGAGGAAGGAGAAGTCGTGGATCAACGCGATACTGCATTGCATGATCGGCTCCTTACAGTATTTGACGGCCTCGAGACCGGACATTCATTTCACGGTATGCCTTTGTGCAAGATTTGAGCGTCTCAGAACTTCCCATCGCCAAGCCGTTAAGCACATATTCGGTATTTACACTCTACCCTCTTATATGGCATTTGGTATTCTGCTCTTGACTTTATCCATTAGGGGTTTTGATTCGATTTTGCGGGTCATCGGTTAGATAGGAAGAGTACCTCGAGCACTGTCACTTCCTAGGCACTTCTCTTGTATCTTGGTCTTCTAGGAAGCGGTCTTACATTGCACAATCCACTTTGAAGCGAGTATGTAGTCTTCGCTAGTTCTTTGTAGCAGATTTTGTGGATGACGTCCACTTTGAAAGATTATGGGTTAAACTTTGCTAGTGTTCCTCTTTTACGTGATAACATACGCTATTAATATTGCTAAAAACCAGTAAGCAACATTCTAGGACTAAGCACATAGACATTCGCTTTCACTTCCTTAAAGATCATGTTGAAAAAGGTGATATTGTGATGCACTTCGTAGAGTCCGAAGCTCAATTGGCAGATATTCTTACCAAGCCTTTAGATCAAACCAGGTTTTCCTCTTTTAGAAGCGAGTTAGGGGTAATTTATCCCTATAGGTTGGTTTGAGGGTGTAACACCCCAGCCCAACACTGAGCCTGGAATGCCACTAAACTACTCTCTAAACTAATAATTATCGACACACTATATAATTACAGCAAGAAAACATCAATAGACATATCCATGGACCACAAAAGAACATGCATAATTATGGATCAAGCGATAATAAATAAGCAAGGGGAAATATAATCAAGTAAACAATCCAGGATATCACCAACTACTGAATCCAAATCATTGAAATAAATAATCTAGTCCAAAATGTGACCTAAACTTTATTCAGCCTCTAACATGACCAAGAGTAATCCAACATTGAATGAAAAGGTTCTTATGGCAAATGATCATGTGATTGAAGTATGAGTCTAATCCATGTGCTCTACTCGCTCTCAGTCACGGCGTTCACGAAGATCACCTAAAGAACAAAAGAACAAGGGTGAGTCCACGACTCAGCAAACACATCAATATACAACGAACAATAATAAATCAACAATAATCAATAACTTCATTATCATCACATGCACTTCTATTAATATTCTCATGCTGTTATCTCCTCTTTGTTTCACACCCATTAGTCTCATACATGAATGCAACTCTAATCTACATGTCCACATGCACTTCTTTCGCGTATACCGGTATAGCATGAGTGAATGCTCGCGACAACATTCACTCTCAAGCCCGTTCCTCCACAAGGATCGGGGACCTCCTCCACTCCCGTGGAGTTGTGATCATTCATGATCACCTGCTCATATGCAAAGATGCTTATGTATGAAAATGCAAACTCCATCATATACATCATATCCAACTTTTCATCATGATTATCAACAAAGATATAACCATACCATTCCATTCTTTGCAATTAAATAAAATAAAAGCACAACAATAATGGTAACAGAAGATAAAGAAAACAGTGATCAATCATTGATCGCTGTCTACCATGCACTTGCCTTTACTAGATGCGACGCACGATTTGGCTAGAAGATGGCAACAAGCACGACGCCTCTCCTATATTAAATACACAAACTTCAATACAAGCTACAGCATCAAGAATAGCAATCAATATACTTCGCTCCTACCCATCCCCAAATATACCACGTTACTCCGGTACCGAATAGTTACCCATTGCCGTCTTAGTACTAAAACGAACGTAACTTTTGACTCAAACGTCCAATCACAACAAACCACACAGTTCTGGATTCTACACAAAATTCTCCACATTTTCTTAGATTACGAAGACTTCTAATTAAATCATCTATCCCTCCGTTTTTTAACCCAGAAAAACGATCTGTCCGCTTCGGAACAGCGGGTCTTACTAAATTCATAACTTTTGTTTTACTCAACCAAAATTCGAGTTCTTAGATTCTACAGAACCCTTGAACAATTATCTACATCTTTCATGTAGATCAAAAACTATAATTAGTCCAATTACTATTTTTAATCTACAGTCTACCAAAACAGCGCCGAAAGACGACATCCACAAAGACAGCAGTCTTCCAAAAGTCATAACTCGAATTCTACTTGTCCGCTCGACATGATTAAATATGCTATAGAAAGATATCGAAATTATCTACAATTAACTAGTAGATGACATTTCCAAAATTTTCCATTAAGGTACCCGAATAAATCGTTCAACAGAACAGCAGGTTAATCACACTCATTATTCGGCCTCTCTATTAGGAAATTATAAAACCTCTCTAATTAATCTAGATTATAATCTCTAATTAATCTAGAAAAACAGAGAGAATACAAAATTTCAGATCGTTGCCGACAAGAATCCGGATCCTAGCTTCTTTTCTTCTAATTTTTCTCTCTCTTCCTCTAATTCTTCTTTAGCTTCTTTCTTTACCCCGGTTCCTTCTCTCTTCTACTAATCAACTTACAGGCTTCCATGCAAATGATGCAATACGTATTTGTAAGGCAGCAGCGACAACCAATCTCCATGCATGCGCCATAACTAATCACAAAACAATGCAAAACCACATGCCTCAAATACCTTGGTAATCTAGCAGAAGGATTGCATGCAATAGGAGCAGCAGACATCTGGGCAAGAGCTCAACCACATGGAAGCCTTCACATTCTGACGGCATTCAGTGTCCTTGATCCTCCCGAGGCATCAATTGTTACCGCTAAAGCAGCCTTCATGCATACACGCATAGATGAGCAGGCAAGCAAACGCACAGGGTCTGCAGACATGCGCTGGCGGCAGCAAGGTCTTCACACAGGAACGGCACCCACGCGGCTGCTGCGTTCGGCCGTGGGGCGCTTCGAGCGGCGAGCGGCAAGGGCTCGGCGATCGCATGCGGCAAAGAGGGCGAGGACGCAGGCGACGCAAAAAGGAGCAGGCGGCTAGGGTGGGGAAAAAAATGCTAGGGTTTCTAGAACTCCACTCCCACGATTTATATAGCTCTTTAAAAAAACTCTGAACTATCCTATTTTCACGTATTCTATTTATTTAATTACGCACAAGCCCTTAAAGACGTTATTATTATTTATTTATTTATTTTTCAGAATATTACATTCTACCCCCTTAACAGAATTCGACCCCGAATTCTACTCGCCGTTCTACTCAAATAAAAACTACACTGCTGAAATTAAACAATAAAATAATACGTACCCGACGTGAACAACTCCGGGTATTGCTCGCGCATGCGAGACTCCAACTCCCAAGTCGCTTCTCTCTCAGACTGATGCGTCCACAGCACCTTCACATATACCAACGTCTTGTGCCTCAGCACTCGCTCCGACCTCTCCAGAATGTGCGCCGGACGCGACTCAATGGTAAGATCTTGCTCAATAGTTAGCGGCTCTAATGAAATCTTATGCTCTGGGTCTCTCAAAAACTTTCTCAGCATCGAGACATGAAACACATTGTGAACTCCACGCATGGACTCAGGAAGATCCAAGCGGTAGGCTAACTTCCCAATTCTTGCAATAATCGGGAACGGTCCAATGTACCTCGGGCTAAGCTTCCCTTTGGTACCGAACCGAACAATACCTTTAGTGGGAGACACTCTCAAGAGCACCTGGTCACCCACCGCAAACTCCAAGTCGCGCCTCCTCATATCGATAGCTTTTACATGCGCTCTCTGAGCCGCTAATGATTCGCGCCTCACCATGGCCACGCTCAGCGGTCTTACGAATCGATCTGGACCCAAAGCGCCTTCTCTCCTCGCATCCCAACAAAGTGGCGATCGCACTTCCGCCCATAGAGAATCTCAAATGGCGCGGTTCTAATCTTGGAATGATAACTATTATTATAAGCAAACTCGCAAGTGGCAATGGTCCTCCCAACTACCCTTCCAAGGCAGTAACGCAAGATCGCAACTTGTCCTCCAAAGTCCGAATAGTGCGCTCATTGCCCATCATGCGAGGATGAAACGCAGTACTAAAGCGGGTGTGTGCCCAATGCACTCTGCAGACTCTCCCGAACTTGGAGACAAACTTGGCGTCCTGTCGAAAATGATGGTCTTGGGCACACCATGCGGTCTTACTATTTCACGCACATAAATAGGAGCTAGATCACTCATTGAATTTGTTGTGCGAATAGGAATGAAGTCTTGTGATTTGGTGAATCGATCCACCACTACCCAAATCGCATCCTTCCCTCGCGGCGAGCGAGGTAAGGCCACCACAAAGTCCATAGAGATATCGTCCCAAGGCCACTGGGAACCTCCAAAGGTCGCAACAACCTGCGGGGCGCTTGTGCTCGCTTTCACTTGCGACAAACACCACAAGAAGCCACATAATTAGCAATGTCCACCTTCATTCTTTTCCACCAAAATTACATTTGAGATCTCGATACATCTTAGTCTCACCAGGATGAGCGATTATGCAGTGCGATGTGCCTCCCTCAAGATATCATCTTTGACCTCCGCCTTTTGCGGCACGCAAAGGCGGCCTTTAAACCTCAAAGCACCAGAATCATCCATGCTAAAATCACTCTCTTTGCCCTCATCCAGACGCTTCCTAACCTCCTGTAATAACCGGTCACTCTGTTGTGCTTCCCGCACACGGTCTGGAATAGCTAACTCAAGAATCAACTGTGTCTCAACATGTGTTGTGCCCGCATAACAATAAGATATTCCCATGCGATCAAAATCAGCAATGAGGCAATCTAGAGTAGCAGGAGTCGCCTTGCGACTAAGGGCATCAGCAACTACATTGGCCTTGCCTGGATTATATTGAATAGTAAGATCGTAGTCCTTGATCAATTCCAACCACCTCCTTTGCCTCAAATTCAGATCCTTCTGAGTGAAGATATATTTGAGACTCTTGTGATCTGTGAAAATATCACAAGGCTCACCGTATAGATAATGCCTCCAAATCTTGAGAGCAAAAACAACCGCAGCCAACTCCAAATCATGAGTGGGATAATTACGCTTGTGCTTCTTTAAGCATCTCGACGCATAAGCAATCACCTTACCGTCTTGCATGAGAACACGACCAAGACCCACTCGAGGCGCATCCGAAAAGATCGTGAACCGCTTTCTGGCTCGGGAAGAGTGAGAATAGGAGAGGTCACCAACCTCTCTTTCAAAGTCTGAACTAGCTCACACTCATCGATCCACTGAAATTTCACCCCTTTACGAGTAAGTGAGACATCGGTTTGGCGATGATAGAAATCTGCACAAAACGCCGATAATATCCAGCCAAGCCCAAGAAACTCCTCACCTCCTTCACACTAGTCGGCCTCTTCCAATCCACCACTGTAGAGACCTTACTAGGATCAACAGCAATACCTTGAGGATTTATTACATGACCCAGAAAACTCACTTCTGAAATCCAAAACTCACACTTCTTCAACTTAGCATAGAACTTGTGTTCTCTCAAAGTCTCTAAAACCAACCTCAAATGACGCTCATGATCCTCATTAGTCTTAGAATAGATAAGAATATCATCAATGAACACCACCACGAAGTCATCTAGATACTCGTGCAACATGTTGTTCATGGTCTCCATAAAAATGGCAGGTGCATTAGTCAATCCAAAGGACATAACTTTAAATTCATAATGCCCATACCTGGTAGAGAAAGCTGTCTTCTCTACATCCTGCTCACGCACACGGATTTGATTATACCCTGACTGGAGATAAACCTTGGAGAACACTTGAGCTCCATTCAACCGATCAAACAAGTCCTCAATGCGGGGCAATGGATATTTGTTCTTGATTGTGACTGCATTAAGCGCACGGTAATCAACACACATGCGCCAACTCCCATCCTTCTTCTCTGTGAATAGAACAGGAGCTCCCCATGGCGATACGTGAATAGAACAGGAGCTCCCCATGGCGATACACTACGCCTGATCAAACCTTTAGCCAACAAATCGTCCAACAAATTCACGTAATCAACTTACAGGCTTCCATGCAAATGATGCAATACGTATTTGTAAGGCAGCAGCGACAACCAATCTCCATGCATGCGCCATAACTAATCACAAAACAATGCAAAACCACATTCCTCAAATACCTTGGTAATCTAGCAGAAGGATTGCATGCAATAGGAGCAGCAGACATCTGGGCAAGAGCTCAACCACATGGAAGCCTTCACATTCTGACGGCATTCAGTGTCCTTGATCCTCCCGAGGCATCAATTGTTACCGCTAAAGCAGCCTTCACGCGTACACACATAGATGAGCAGGCAAGCAAACGCACAGGGTCTGCAGACATGCGCTGGCGGCAGCAAGGTCTTCACACAGGAACGGCACCCACGCGGCTGCTGCGTTCGGCCGTGGGAGCGCTCGGGCAGCAGGCGACGGCAAGGGCTCGGCAGTGCGCATGCAGCACAAGAGGACGCAGGCGACGCAAAAAGGAGCAGGCGGCTAGGGTGGGGAAAAAATGCTAGGGTTTCTAGAACTCCACTCCCACGATTTATATAGCTCTTTAAAAAAACTCTGAACTATCCTATTTTCACGTATTCTATTTATTTAATTACGCACAAGCCCTTAAAGACGTTATTATTATTTATTTATTTATTTTTCAGAATATTACAGAGGGGGAGTTTGATCTTTTCTGATCTTTCCTTGTTCTTTTGATCTTTTATTGTTCTTTTTCTGAACTTAGTGATCTTTTCAAACTTTTTAGGTTTTTAGGCTTTTTATTGCATCTCATTGTATCATATTGCATTCATATGAAAAATACAACTGGTGGTATGAAAAATCCAAAAAGATGCATTGTAATATAAGATTTTCTGCTTATCTTTTAAAATTGATGAAGCTTTGCCTATTACCCTTTGGAGCTCTTGTATCTCAATTCTTGCTCAATGTCATGTCTAGTTCTTTGACTTGCTAGAATTATTATGCTTTTACATGTGTAGCTAAGTCTTTGCTATATGAGCTAGAACTTTTTAAACAACTCAAATTAAGAAATTGCAATTTGTGGATGTTTTAGCGAGTTCTTAATTAGTGCTCCTCTTGTGACATTGGCCTGTCGTAATTGCTTTGTTAGCTCTTTGATCTAAAATTGACCATTACTTGAGCTTTTGTGTTCTTGAGATTCTAAAACTGCTCATGTGAAAAATGAAAATCAAGATTGTCTTATGCTCAAAATGTGCCAAACTATTCTTACAAGACTGCTTGTCAAATGACATGAACTTGGAGATAGTTTGATGAACCAGACGATCTCATGGGGACTGCTTGTCAGAAATGACATGAACCTCAAGATTTGTCGCCCCGGTAGAAGCTTAGAAAGAGTTTGTGGATGGCTCCTAGTCCAGGATCTTCTTTACTAAGATATACCTTTAATCAACTTTTGGTCGAAGCTTAGGATGAGTTTGTGGATGGCTCCTAGTCCAGGATCTTGTCACTAAGTTAGATCATTAGTCAACTTCAATATTCAATGCAAATGAGAAAAATGTTGACAAATGGGCGTTTACAAAATATTGAGCAAAATGATTCAATACGGGACTTGATTGACTCTTAATGTGGTCTTTGTTAGATTTTTGATCTCACTTTGACATTTTGACATGGCCAATTTCACTTTAGGATCCTGTTGATGACTTCTTTGAATTTGAAGCGTTGCTTAAATTGATCAAATCTCTTGCTTTACTTTTGAGCCTTTGTGCTTAGCTTTGATATATATGTCTTACCATGATCTTGCTAGCGTTTGTCGGGCTTGATGTCTTTGTTTGTGCAATATTAGAGATACTAGATTGTTCTTTTGGGTAATCTCCAAAGCTTCTTGTAATCAAAATTGAAAAATACAAAAAAATGAAGCCACTCCATTGCACTTCATGCATACTCCTCTTTATGCTTCTTTTGTTTCTGCTTCTTCCTTTATTCTCTATTTGTTATCTCTGGATGAGAGGAAGGCGTGATTCCTTGATGAATCCATTGTCAAAGGGGGAGAAGATGTGTTAAATGAGAAGAGAAGATGTGTTAATGAGAAGATATTTCATTGTTGGGGGAGAAGTTTATACAAAGGGGAGAAACTGAAAATTTGAAAACTGAGGATCATAGTGAGGGGGAGTTCTTGAGTTGCATTCTTATTGTCTTATTGAATATTCTGAACTTGAATTGCATTCTTTTGTCCTCACAATGATCATAGGTCAATTGAACAATTGTTCTTTCATATGGACATCATGTGAGAATTTTGACCCTTTTCTGGAAATCAAAGTTTTTATGCTTTCTTTTGCCTTGTCTCACATACCTATACTATTCTGATGCCAGCTTGGTCATTTTCATTGCTTTTTCTTGCTTATGGACCAAGTTGTGCCTTTGTGCGAAAACTGCGAGTAAACTCGTTTTCAAACTTCTTACTTACATTTTCTGGATAATTGCCAATGTGTTCATCAAGGGAGATTGTGGATTTCATGGGGATATGTTCGGATCTTAGGATGATGTGACAATTGGCAATGGTGTTTACGGTTTGTCGTTTCACGTGTTTTCGACAAAGCTACGAGCTTCTCGATTGGGCGGTCCGATCGGTCCTTGCACAGCGATCCGATCGGTCCCAAATCGGTCGGACCGGCCATGTGGGGCGGTCGGACCGGCGATGACAAAGTGGTCAAAACGCAGTGGGCCAAAAATAGGTGTTGTAGGCAAGTGAGGGATCCCAATGCACTTGGTCTCATGATTTTGGAGTCTCGAGTAAAAGTTCTATTGGTTTAAAGTTTCCGGAAGGTTTGAATTTGAGGGCTTGAAATTCGGCTAAGTCCCAAGGGGCGGTCCGACCGGCTCACGAGGAGCGATCCGACCGCCAAGGGCGGTCCGGCCGGCTCACCTGGAGCGGTCGACCGGTATTGACTTGAACGTCCGCCAACCGTGGCGATGTTGTTTTGTTAGGTCAAAGTCATTGGTTTCATGGCATATGATTTGCATGATGCATGTTTTGACTAACATGGGTCAAGTTGTGAAGAACTTGTTCCGAATCGTGTTTGCTTATCCGTGGTTGTGCAGGTTGCTTGGTGGTCAACGACGGTCAGCGGCGAGGAGGATCGGGACTAGACTTGGAGAGTTGAGGTCGAGCGATCTACGATGCGGGTGAGGTCAACGACTCAAGCGTGACGCAAGATGGACAAGGGTGACCTATTGGCAAATCCATGATGCATGGTGAAGCGGTTTAGGTCAAAGGTTAAAACACGGCTGCGAAGCGTGCGTGTGTGACCCGTTTGTTAGTGGGCCTTAACGGAGCCCAATTGAGTCAAACCCTAGAGAGTTCTAGGCCTCCACTATAAATAGGAGGAGGTGGTGGCTGCACCCTCTCTCTCGCCTTTTATGTTTCAAAACCCTAATTGTCTTTAGGGAGTTGAGGTGGAGGCTAGGGCTCTTGATGGTTTGTGGTGAATTTCGTGATCTTTGATTGTCCATCGATCCATGATGGTGTGGATGTAATCCGGCATCAATCACGAAATCAATCTATGCAAGGTTTGCTTGAGATAAGTCTCTTTTCGTTCTTGCTTTCAATTTCGTGTTTTTAGGGCTTTATTTGATCCATGAGTTTGTGATTGATTCCTTCACGTGGATTAGCTTGCTGTGATATGTGTGAATCTATCTAGCATCATCTTGATCATCAATCTCTCACGAACAAGCATTAGGATCAAGTTTTCGTTCTTGCGGTTTTAGACCTTCATTAATCAATTGGCAATTGCTCAAGATCGTTCCAAGAATTATCATAATATTCGATTGGAATAGGTCCTCAATAGCATATAGAAGGTGTGTGCAAAGTTTCATAAAGATTGGAGTTGAGAATCAAAAGTTTCACCTAATTGTAACCGTCATCGGCTGATTTTATTTGTTGCGGTCGGTTCGAGTCGGCCGGTCGGACCGCCCGTCATCACCGGTCGATCCGATTTTGGGCGGTCCGACCGCCAAAGACTACGCCGGTCGAGACCGCCCGACAATCGGTCCGACCGGTTGGATGCAGAGAGTCGACCGCCCGTCTTTGTGAGTCTTTGCAATCTTAGTTGATTTTATGTTTTTGCTTAGGGGTTTTATTTGGATTCAATACTAGTCTTCCGCTGTACTGGTATATTGATCTTCATAGCTTCATCATAGCTATGGGAGTGAAATTATGTTGAATTCATTATTTGGGAAAAAGTGAGCGTGCTCCTATTCACCCCCCCTCTAGTCGCCTTTTCGGTCCAACAAAGAAAGACAGAGCATTCATGTCATATGCATTGCATTCCAGTGTAAGAGATTTATTTATGGTTCCTTGTTGATGTTCATGTGATGAATTGATATCCTTGTTGGCTACTCATGATGTTTTGTTGATTATCCCTGTTGTACTTTTCTGAGTCATGGACTCACGCACGTTGTTGTTTTTCTTTTAGGTAACTCTCGACGCAACGACATGCACGAGAAGGGGTAATTTGATGCACTTCACTTATATTCACTGATGGCAAATAAATTAGATTGTTTACCCAAGTCTCATACTCTTGCTAGCACTTTTATGTTTCAGGATCAAGTGAGCCAATAAGATGGTGCCGGCGTGATGAATTGGAAAAAGAAACACGTCACCATAGTTGGGGAAGAAAGGGTCATTTTCAGCCAGGGTTGGGGAAGAACCGAAATCCTGAGGTTCCTGAGGAGGAAAAGACAAATTGGGTTAGGGGATAACTTCCTTGTGCCCTGGAACATAAGATAACACGAATAAAGAGGGAGGAGCTTCAGTGGTGTGGCCGGAATGGCGGGGCGGCATGTCGGCCGAAGCAGGGAGCTTGTGCTCTTCCTCGGTTTGAGCTCGAAGGAAGAAGGAAGGAGTGGAGAGGAGTGGCTCGGTGGCAAAAAGAGGCGAAGAGGAAGCTCCAGAAGGATTTATATAGACCAAGGCGGAGGGCGCGAGGAAGGAGCGTTCGGCATGGGCATTGATGTGCTCGGGGCGGCGACACACTGGCACGGGCGGCGTTGGTAGCTGAGGGCATGGGCGAGAGCCAGGCAACGCGCACAATGCCAAGGAAACCAGGGCGGAGGTGGTGACAAGGAGATAGGTGGCGCGCATGTGCTGCGCCAACACATTCGGCTGAGCGACGTGACGGGAAGAAAACGGTTCTGACAGGAGGGGCCCACCTGTCAGCGACAGCAACGAAGTAGCTCAATTGGAGCATGGCTCAGCGATGCGGCGCGGTCAAACTGAGTCTGGTCGGTTGGGTTCGGGTCGGAGCCAAACTCGGGTCTAGTTAGTTGGTGTGGTCGGATCTGGTTAAGTGGCCAAGTCAGACCTGGTTGGAGGGTCCAGTCAAAACCGAGTGGTTCTGGTCGAAACCGAGTGATTGGTCAAAATCGAGTGGCTGGTCGAAACCGAGTGGCTGGTCGAAACTAAGTAGTTTGACCAAGTTGATTTCAAAAGGCTGAGAGGGTTGTGAATTTTTATATAGAGTTTTAATTCCCCAAAAATTCTAAATTTTTATTGGCGGCTTATGACAAAGTGTAGACCTTTGTGTAATTTTCTACAGTTTTTAGATAAAAAATTTTTTATGTAGAAATGTTTTAATTCTCTGGTTTAGGTGTTTGACCAAGGATTAACAGGTTTGATTGGCCATTTTAAAATAGCAAAATAATTCTAGAAATTATGAAATTTTTAGGTGAGTCAAATGTTCTAGAACTTAGGAAAAATATTTCTAGGCGATGTTCACTTGATTTGTTTATATTTTAAATTCAAATTCAAATTTGAGTATGCATATAAAATGGAAACCAAATAACCTCCTAAAATTTGAGAAAAATTCCAAACAAGCATATCAGAGAAATTTGAATCCATTTAAAATATTCTCAGCTATGGGTATTACTATATTTCCAAAATAAAAAATAGTTTGTATTTCTGAGATAAGGAAAGTATATTCGCAAATTAAATTTTTGAGAATTCTTTTGAAAGTACCTCTAGCATTCTACTAGCATATGAGGTTTTAATGTTTATAATTTTAATTCCAAAATAAACATTCCCATATTTTAAACCTTTTTAGTTTTGCTTCAAATTCAAATTCAACTTTTTGAATGGGAGAAGGAGTATTGGATTACTTTGTTTAAATTCTAGTTTTCAAAATCCACGGATTTTCAACATAGGGTTTTATACCGCACTCTGAACTAAATTTCAAATTCTTGATAAACTTTTATTTTGTTTTAGAAGTTTCATTTCTAGGTTTTGGAAAACCAGGTTGTAACTTATTTGCTTTGCCACAAAAAGTTTTAAAAAGCCCAAAATTTCACAAATGCACATGAGATGCTTAACTAATCCATCTTATGGATCTTGGGCTATTACACCTTGCTCCATCATCTTTCCTTTCTCCTTTGATGCTCCTCTCCTATTTACTACTTCTCTGTGGGTGGTTTTGGTTGTGGTATGGTATTGTGATGCACGGCTTGTTCTCTGTTCTTAGCTTGCAGTGGTAGTAGCTTGGTTGGCTGGTTGTGTTGGTTGTGGAGGTTTGATTTTGGCTTACTTGAGTGAGGTTGCTCTCGGTTTTTGACTGGAGGAGTGATGCTTTTGAGGAAGGGAGGCTTAAGATAGAGGTGCTCTCTGGTGCTCTCTCATTTCTTTGTCCTGTGTATGCTGGTTTTTCCCTTACCTCATCTCTAATTCTCTCTAATGATACTGTTTGGTTGGGCAATATGTATGGATCAATTGTCCAAGGGAGGCCACTGATACTCTGCTTTGGATTTTCTGCGGCAAAGGTAAGTAGGTGTAACGTGGGTGTTAGATTTTTATAACTGCCGAGTGATGAAACCCACCGAAGTGAGAGGACACCGACTGACCCTGGCCAGTTTGGGAACCTCAATGAGCTTCACGCGATCTGACGGCAATCCTACCTTACTTCTACTTCCATTTATGGCTTTTGGTTTTCTACTCGCCTTCTGGATTTTGGCGGATGACGGAAATGTGTGCAGGGTTTCGGATTGGCTGATGAATGGGTTTGACTGGTTGGCGATATACAAACAAAGGGAAGGAAAGGCTTTGGTGACCAAACATGCAACACTTTACTTTTCCTCTGTAATGTACTCAAAGCTGTAATTTATATTTTGATCTGATGTAAAAGATTATTGTAATCAATTCTGAGTTTGAATAAATGTTTTATTGTCGCTTGTAATGGATTTTTTTGTAATTGACTCTGAGTTATATAGAGGTTGTATTTTTGTTGTAATATTTCCTATTGTAAATTCTGTTAATGAACCTTTGATGATATAATCTTATATGAAATTGTTTTTTCGATGTATTTGATATCAATCTGAGCTTATGTTTTGTTCTTGTTTATATGAATTTAATTTAATTCTAATTATCGCTTATTGTTGTTTAGATTAAGTTAAGTTTTTAGGGTTCTCACTACGAGCACCTTCCGGGAGTCGAGGAGCGGGAGCAGAGCACCGCCGCCGCCGGTCATCGGGTCAATGGGATGACGTAGGGGAGGAACAAGAAGAACCCAGGGGCAAAAGTGTCCTAGAATGGCATATATGAAAGCAAACAAGATAATGTGATCCCATTTCAGAATTCTGGGTGGCATATCTCGAAATGCCATGTTTAAAGTAGCATATATCCAATTTCGCCCACAATATGCAAGTGAATCTGTTAATATTATTTGACTTTGGATATTCTTTGTAAATTATGTTCATGAAGCCTGCCAAACAATTGGGTTCCCGAATTCCAGCTCTAGAGACTGCAGGAGACGAGGCCAATTTACACAGCAAAACTAGAGAAAATTGAACTAATACCATTTTCAAGGCTTCTTGGGCTCTGGATTGTGTCTAATAGGAATCTTTCGTATTACTAAAGCCAGAGAGAATGGCGCAAGGAGGGAAGCCATGTACATTTATGAAGGGATACGAGTAGGCTACACTTGACGACAATTTAAAAATTATACCATGTAAATCAGGAAGCTATGGAAGAAAGAGATCATAGATCGTTACCACTAGACTCGCAGTGTAGCAGAAGAAGAGTTGGAGTGTGTCGATATAGTGGTTGTAATCGATCGTCCAACGTCCTCGTTATCGATCGTCTCCTCTGGTAACCTAACACGTTCCTTGCGTAGGTCGTGGATCATACTCGATCAGTGCAACAGCAACCGCAGCAATGCCTCTACGGTATCAACAAGTCCAGGGGTGGAACGTCATACGCTGGTGTGCTAGCACCAACGCGCACGGCAGGGCCTTCGGGAAGATGACGGCTAGGGTTTCAGTGGAGCAACTCTCTTTCTTATCCTAACAGTCCCATGTATCCCCTTATAAAGAGCCCATAAAGGATCATATCTGATCTAATTTGTTCCAACCCGTTAAGTGTGCGACCCTGTAGGTTCATGAATAATCGGTTGTAACTCGGAAACTTCTTTCTGGTAATGAGTCATTAGCGGTTCCTAGAAGGATATAACAATTCCTGAACACACATAAATATTATATCGGACGAACCTTATGCAATATGATTTGCGCTCAGATCCTTTTCACTTATGACTAGCTTGTATCTCTATATGACCAGTTCATATTTAATTATGATCAGTTCGTAACTCCTTACAACTAGTTATTAATCATGTCCGACCAGTTCACGGCCAGTCCGTATCTTCAAACGACCAGTTTGTATCTGGTCAGATTGAACGACCTGCTTGTGTATTCTCCTTTTGCCTCATGATATCTGGTTGAACTCCAGGTGAGATTTTTTATCATCCATGGATTGTTCAATTGTTCAACACTTTCTCGATCAAGTGTCGGATAACTTCTTGTGGTTGACTCTTCGACCACTACTACAAAAGAGGCTATAGCAGACGGCCCATCACAGACGGTTCCTTTGGAACCGTCTGTGTTGGGTCTGTCTGGGCTATGTTTTGGTGCAGCGGGCCTATCACAGACGGTTCTATTTCAGAACCGTCTGTGATAGTCAATTATCACAGACGGTTCTTAAATAGAATCGTCTGTGATGTTACACAGACGGTTCTATTTAAATGGTATGCTAAAGGAAAAAAGTAAATGATAAATGGTATGCTAAAGGAAAAAAGTAATTCAAGACTCATTGACTGACAAAAGAATTTCTTCATATATGTAGTGTTTGGATGGTGCAAAATGTTGCTCAATTGTTTGAAACTTAGTACAACAAGTCGTTACAATTCGGCTAATCACAGTTTTTTTTCAGTGTTTGTGTTTGTGTTTGTGTTTGTGTTTGATTAATCACACTTTTCTTTTTGGTTGGATCCGAAATGTTACAATTTGTGTGTTGGTGTGTTACAAATCCGAAAAAAGAACATGAACATGATCTCAACATGAACTATACGAATACAAGCAAACACATATGTGATTTTTGTTGTTGCAAAATGTTTCTCAATTATTTACACTAAATCAGCACACAAACATATCTTCAGAACCCTTAAGGATATTTCCGACATTTCATCCTTCTTCCATGATCAAGCAAAGCAATCGACCAAACAAAAAGCCAAATTGTCAAATGACATTTCATAAAAAGCTACAGCCATCAGCTACTGCTACTTTGTAGCTCAGAAAGGCAAAAACATTGTATGTTAAAGTGTATGTTAAAATACACTCATTTGATTTCAGCTATCTGAGAGTTTGATCCACGACTAAAGTGTATGTTAAAATACAAAATCTTTGGAAACTATGAGTTTGTTTCCGTGTATTTACAATTTTAGTTTATAACTGTTGTATTTCATTTCATTCACTTTTCTGCATTTATTAAGAAAAATCTCTCTTGTAGTTGTCAGTTCTTGATCAACATTTTCGCATCTAAAACTTGAGGTATAGTGCCGAATGATGAAAACCTATGGAAGTAAGGCGGTGCCGATTTACTAGGTTGGCCTAGGTATCATGGGTATCCGGTGTTGACTAATATGGGTTAGCCTAGGTGACTTGAAAAACCAAGATGCGGTTAACCTAGGTTGGTGTGGGTAGTCTCGATACTTAGGGTGCCGACTAATGCAGGTAAACACAGGAACCGTGATGATTCTTATGGTACAGCGGCAATTTATTTTATTTTACTCGAGATGGCAAGCGTTGATTATATTTGTTTATATTTTTGTGCAATTTCCCATATATTATATACTATGTAATAATTGCGTCGTAACTTATATAGATAGGAAGTAAGCGAGATGGCAGAGGCACCGTCTTCGCCGCCGTCACCGACGCCGGACATGGCAGAGGCGCCGTCTTCGCCGCCGTCACCGACGCCGCAGATACATAAGAGGGATGGTAGAGGAATATCGAAATTGCCTGCTGGCCGACTGACCATCACGGAGGTCGGTGGCGTTAGGGTCCCTCTGAGTCCCCGGCATCGTGGCGAGATTCCGGACCATCTGCGGGATACTTGCAAGGAAAAGGTCCTATCACCACACCAAAGTGGAAGTCTCGACAAAAGATCGAGACGCGTCTTTGTGGAAGACCTTTCAAGCGAGTTCACTATCCCAGAAACAGACATGAAACGCGTCGAACGACATGCCTTGCTCTCCATGTGTCACGCGTGGAGGACCTTCAAGAGCGTTCTTGTCACAC
Source organism: Hsuehochloa calcarea (assembly GCA_036346395.1). Taxonomy (NCBI): domain Eukaryota; kingdom Viridiplantae; phylum Streptophyta; class Magnoliopsida; order Poales; family Poaceae; genus Hsuehochloa; species Hsuehochloa calcarea. Next base: position 34,577,522 of record CM070598.1, on the reverse strand, counting down.
AGTACGTGAACAAGAGTGAGACGCCCTTCACGAAGTTTCCATTCTTGGCGCTGAAACATGGAACGCCTTTGTGGCTATGAAGGCGACGGATGAATTTAAGGAGCAAAGTCACGGCGCACAAAGCAATCCAGCACGAAACACTCACCCCACGGACTCGGCACGGCTGAGTGCGCGGCTAAATCCGGCGCAATGGGAGGCGGAGGAGGAGAATCTATTTCGATATCACACACCCGTTCCGTGCACGGTTAAGCGAGGGCAAAGTCTCGTCGATGGCGGCACTTTCCCAAACCAGTGGACGGGAAGTGTCCCAGCGTGTGGTAAATATGTCGAACTACCTACTTGTTTATAAGTCTATAACTTCATAGTGACTATAATAACATGATGACCTCTTGCGGCGTGAATTGATTGCCCAAACTTCCAAGGCTCCTTCCAAGAACACGAGGAGAAGGATATACTATCTACGGCCCTAGGAAACAAGGAGCACCCGGTCGCACGTGAGGCAAGGGGTTAACGTACCTTGGGTACATGGATTCATGACGACTACTTCATGTATAGAAGTAGGAAGAGATCCAAGGCCGAAATACGACAATCGGTTTGGAACCGCTTAAGCGAAATTTCAGGGCGGAGATAGCAAGTTTGCGGGATCAATGAATCAAGTACTCGCAACGATGCAAGCCGCCCACGCTATTGCGGGAACAAGTCCTCGACATCGGAGTAGTGTCGCGTCCACGCATAATTTTGAACATGACGACGACCAATTACCGATAGACCGCATCAAGGTAATGTACATCTATGGAATGCACCAAAGATAGACCTATAGGGCGCCTTAGCTAATTGCGTGTCGTTTTGTAGGAGCCGACGGCTGCAAGCTCAAGCGAGGTTAGTTGGGTCCATTCCTAGTGAGGTTTGGGCGGGGATGGTGCATCCATACCGGGAAGGAGCGATGCGACCGCGGTGTCGGTGGCGCATGGTTACGCAAGGGTGGAGGTGGACATGGTACATCAACATTTCATGGCCGTCCCGCTGGACATTCGCGACGAAGAGATCACAACACTAGGGGATGCCGTGCACGCTTTTATCCGATGGCCCAAGGCGGACATCGTCACGGACCCAGCGATCTTGCAATCTCGACAGACCATTCCTCTCCAATGTAACCCTCCATGACTCCACCTCATATTTCGCCTCGAAGGCCACCTCGCCGGTTCCGTGGAGAAGGCGCCAAGGAACAACAAAAGCGTGCTACCGTGACGGTTCCGAGTCGTCTCGCAGAAAACGCCGCCAATCGTTAAGGCCAAATCGAAATCGGCGAACATTAAGCGCCTCCCAAGTCCCGAAGCACGGAAGTACTCCATCGGAAAACCGTTGTGCCCTAACGCACAATTAGCCCACGCTGGATTTGCTTGTCAGGCTTTGCATGCCTGGTACTTGCGGAATACCGCAAAGAAGGGTGCGATCTTTGGAATCACCGTCGCATACAAGGATGAGCATTTCTTCAGCGGGCCGGGCAACCGTGGTGGGCTTCAGCGACTTATTCAACCTATTCAATCTCGAAGGCCTCGGCGCCTCGCTTCTCGATGTTGGACATTGTAAGTGTGTACAATCAAGTTCTACATTCATGTAATCTTGATAAATATCGCAGCTCATTGCTTATGTATAGATACATGATGAAAAATACCCGGAAGGGCGAGAACCGTGGGTTTCCTCGACCCACACATGGTATCTATGCAAACCATCCAAGCAGACGCGACCTTCGTCGAGAACTATATAATGACGGCATTGCTTCTTGAATCGCAAGGACTACATCACGGTGCCCTACAACCGGGGTAAGTGCTTCACTATTTGCTATTCAAATTTCATTTGTACTTAGGTTTAATAGTTATAGCGACATACATGAGTAGGTACCATTTGGATCCTTTTAGTCATTATACCCAAGAGGAACAACGTGATATATCTTGATTCCCTAGTCGAAGCGATCACGACTTGACGTGCGCAAGGAATACTCGACAAGTATGATCATTTCCTCCATACATAACTCTATTGTAGTCTTCCTTCGTTTGAAATGCCCGAGGATAACTTTTTCAATTATGTAGTTCGTTCATCTCCTATGTTAGCCAACAAGGAAGATACATGGATCCAAATACCAACTAACACACAGACGAAATTTCGATGCGCGCTACAACACAATAATCCTATATATATCATACTTCATAAAAATGTGTCTTCAATGACTATACGTACATATGTAATTCTATTTTTGCGGTCTGCTTGACAAAAAATGATGAGCTATGTGCATTCTCGTTGCCATCATATGCGACAAATCATTAGTGCTAAGATGAAGAATCAGGAGGTTTGTCAATCTCGAAATAATTTTTTGTAATTGTAAATTCAAATATATATCCTTACCATTTTTCTTGACCTAGCGATGTGGTTTGATAATAGATTTACATGGACTCGTTGCGCAAGAGCTCGTGGAAGTTCGAGGCGCTATGCACCTTTATCATGACGAAATAGTTAACAAAGGAGAGTTTCACTCCATCGCCGACCCAGAGATTCACACAAACAATTGACTTAATTGTAATCCAATTGTACAACTATAGGAAAAATACTTCAACAAATTCGATCTTTATTAATTTATTTTGAGTAATGGTCAATTTGAGTTGTCAACAATTGATGGTCAATTTGAGTTGTCAACAATTGATTCTCTGCGATGTATATGTTTTTTGTACATGCTTGTTTTCAGAGGGCATGGCTAGCAATTCCTGAGGCTGGCCAAAAAACAGCAAACAATGTAGCTAGGATCGCTCAGTACCACAGACGGTTTTATGTTGAAATCACAGACGGTTTTTTAACGTAAACCGTCCGTGATAAGTGGTTATCACAGACGGTTTACGTTAAAAACCGTCTGTGATAAGTGTTATCACAGACGGTTTTGAACCGTCTGTGGTAACTGCTTGTTATCACAGACGAATAAGTATAGACGGTTCGGAAACCGTCTGTGATGACGGTTCCGAACCGTCTGTGATGACGTGTTCTGTAGTAGTGGACCATTAGTGGCACGACCATGCACTTTATTTATCTGACCACATCGAATGGTCCAAAGATATCTCTCTTGTTATGTTAGGAGGGGCAAATCTCATATCTGACTATTCACATCCCTCTGCATGTTTCATAGCATACCCGAAAGCTACCTTTTATAACTACCTAGTTACGGCGTAGCGTTTAGCAACCCCTAAGTGTTCTATTACACATGTAGGAAACCGTACTAATCTTAAGTCTAATAATTAAACATTATTATTGCTTGAGTCCATCTGATGACACATAAAATCATAACAATCTCAATAGTGTCTCAAGGTGGGTCAATCCAACACCATGTTCTCTAACATATGTTCATATTATTGATCCATGACCGGTGAAACGTGATGATCAATCAATACATGTGTTGGTAAATAAGTCACTAGTGTTCCAACCAGTGACATCTGACCAGGGATACATTTAGAATGACATCATATAAGTTAAAAAGTTTCAAAAACAGGTCGCGTACTTGTTAATCTTTATAAATGATAATTCATCCAAGGAACATAATAATATTTATTTTATAACTCATAAATATAGACATGATACAATCATCTCTATGATTGCCTCTAGGGCAATCACCAACAGTTTAGTCCCCTAGTAATAGCGTGCCACGCGTCAGCTGTACGAGATGTTTTGGCAGAAACGGCATAACGGGGCACTGATTTGGTCTCCCGGTGGCTGGGCCTCGTGGGCCAGTCGGTCCTACATTCTCCAGGCGATCAGCGCTGCTGATGGTCTGGTGATGCTGACCTGCTTCAGAGGTGCATGCCTAGCCATTAGATGAAGATGGATGGCTCAGATCGAGTTCCCTCCCCACGTTTTGTCCACCACAGGTCCACAACCCTTGCCGATCTCAAGCCCCCATGCCACACTCTCCTCCTCCTGTTGGTCTCCTCTCTCCTCCTTATCCCCACCTCCTCCCTCGCCGCTGTTACCAAAACGCCCTTTCTTCCTCCTACTGCTTCTTAGGCCTTTCGTCTCAACACCCCTAGCCGATCTTGAGCCTCCTCGCCGCACTCTCCTCCTCCTCCTCTCTTTTCTCTCCAGCCCTTGCTTCCCATCTCTTCCCTCGTTGCTGTTGCCGACACGCCCTCTCCCCTCGCCTTCTCTGCTATCTCCGTCGCCCCATCCCATCCCGTCGATTTGTTTTAGGGCGACTAATAGCCATATCGGCAGGGAGGAGGGCATGAGGTGTTGGCAGGCCGAGGGCGATGGGTGGTGCTGGTGATGGTGGGGAAGGACCAGCATGGCAGCGGTGGTTAGGGGCTATCCTGCCCTGAGCCTCCTTGTCCCCACCGATTTGCTATGCTGCTTCTTTGATTTGGTAGCCGATCGCTGCGGACCACCATTGGGTGCCCCCCCCCCCCTCCCCCCTCTCTCTCCTTTTTTGGTAGTTTCTTTTTTTATTGTGTATGTAAGGATTTAGGATAGAGGCAGTCACTAAAGAAATTGATTCATGCTTTACAGAAAGTTTTTGCCAGCCCTTTTGTTCCAAATTGCACTTCATTCCTCCCTCGGTCAATGTAAGTTCTCTATATATGTACTTCTGCATTCTTTGTTTCTTTTAGTTTAGTTTTCTATACGTCGTTTCTCGTTATGGAGCATAGTGTAGTTGTTTTCTATTCTGGATATCAGCTTTTCATACAATACTAATTGCTCTCACCTGCTACCGTCGCAAGTCCATCTATGCAGAGCTTCAGGGAGGCAGTATTAAGCTTTTGAGACTTGCAAAGCCACATGTATGATTGTAATATTGGTCTTATATGAAGAGTTCTTGATTTCCTTTCGATTTGTATCATAGAAATCATTGTTATCTTTTTTAATTTTCATTTCCCTTAGGTTTTCACCAGCTATCCTTTCATTGATTCACAGGCTATGCCGCTACTTCCAATTAAAAAATGTAGCCAGTCATTAGAAATCTTTCATTGCTTGTGGAAGTGTCATTACTGTAGTTTTCCATAATCGTCATGCCTACAATGTGAGTTTGATCTACTATTTTTTGTTCTACATGCACTTCCTGCCGGTGATATGCCCTAGAGGAAATCATAGAGATGATTATATTATGTCTATGTTTATGAGTTATTGAATAAATATTATTCTGTTCCTTGAATGAATCATCAATTATATAGATCAATGAGTATGTGACTTGTTGGTGAAGCTCTTTAAACTTACATGATATCGTTCTAAATATATCCCTAGTCGGATGTCATGGATATAGAGATATCGAATCAATAATGTTTCACCGATCAGCACATATATGGATTGATGAACATGTTTCACCGATCATGGATATAGAGATATCGAATCAATAATATGAACACATGTTAGAGAACAAGGTGTTGGATAGACCCACCTTGAGACACTATTAAGACTGTTATGATTCTATGTGTCGTTAGTTGGTCTCAAGTAATGATGATGTATAATCCTTAGACATGAGATCAGCATGATTCCCTACATGCGTAATAGCACTCTTAGGGGTTGCCAAACACTACTCTAGTGTTGTTAGACACTCTTTTGAGCTAAGAGCAAGCCTCTCATCTCTTTTGTGCATGTGTTGCACTTAGTGAGCTTGGAGTGCAAACCCTAAGTACATGTGTTGTCTTAGGTAGTGGATTGCGTATCCACTTGAGCTTTGACACTTGATTAGTTCAAGTGAAAGTTGAGTCTTGTTACTCTTGGTGTTTGCTGACACCTAGACGGCGTGGAGGCGTCGTGACCGGTGATCTTCTTAAGAAGCTTGTGAGAAGGCCCGGCGTGGTTGTGAGTGGTTTGGTGCTCACCATCTCCGGAGTGGAGGAAGAGCAACCCGAGTGGAGCGAGGTGTTGGTTCGTGTTGGAACCGGTCCAAGTGGTTGGACTTACCTCGGAGGTGTTGGCTTAATTTGTGGAGCCAGACCAATTTGTTTGGGCTTACCTCAACGTGGATTAGGGGAGACCAGCAAGTCTCCGAACACCACGGTAAAATAAAATTGTGTCATCTTGGTTTGTTCTTGTGCTTTACTTGAGCAATTTACACTCTCGCTTCAATTACTTATATATCTTTGTATGATTGCTCTCACTCAATTGTATTCATATTGTTGGTGCACTTAGGGGAGCCTAGTTGATTTAGGTTTTAATTGTGCAAAACCAAATTGTTATTAACTTCTGCATTAAAATTGGTTTTAGCCAAAGAGATTTTTAAAACCGCCTATTCACCCCCCTCTAGTCGTCCTCCTCGATCTTACAGTAGTCGAAACCTAGTCGTAAGGTGTTAGAAACTAGTCGTGACTAAATACGAACTGGTCGTATAGAGATAGGACTTGGTCGTAAGTGATGGGGACCTGGTCGTAGATCATATTGCATTAAGGTCCGTCCGATATAATTTTTGTGTGTTCGGGAATCGTTATGTTATGCTAGGAATCGCTAACGACTCATGGTCGGAAAGGGTTTCCGAGTCACAACCGACTATGCATAAACCTAACGGATCACATACTTAACGGGTTGGAACAAAACGTGTTCGGATAGGATCCGTCATGGGCACTTTATAAGGAGATGGTTGAGGCTATTGGGAAAGGGACGATATACGAGTTGACGTGAGTTGCTCCACCGAAACCCTAGCCGCCATCTTCCTGAGAGCCTCACCGTATGACTTGGTGCTGGCACACTGGCATTCGATTGTTCCTTCTCTTGAAGTGTGGATACCGTAGAGACGCTACTGCAGCTGTTGTTGCGCTTGAGGACGACCCGCGGTCTTCACGAGGAACTGCAGAGGCTGCTGGTGTGGACGATCGACTATGACCACTTTAATGACAAACTCTTCGTTGGATCGGTCTACTCCAACTCTTCTACTGCTGCATTGTGCGTCTGGTGGAAACGATCTGTGATCATCTACTTGTTTGGCTTCCTGGTTTACGTGGTAAATTTTTTAAATTATTGATATCATGGCCTACCCATGTTCCAACACTTCCTTAGTGACATGTATTGAGATGCATGAGACTATCGAATTCCAGCATAATAGATTGCTGGTTTCGGCATGTGCACTATTGAAACTGGAAGGTCATTTGTTGGACGTTTTGTGTTCCAATGTCTTACTGCGATTGATATTTCCTGAAACTGTACACGTTGTAACAGCCTAAAATTTCAAGTTTCAGCAGAAAATAAAGGTTTAATTTATTTGGTGGAATTTTTCAGAATTTTTTTTAAAAAAATCCCTAATTATTTTATAGCCCAAAATAATTTTTTTGCAAAATTTATTATCAAGAATATGTTGGAAATATTTTATTTTAATCCAAAATGTCTTAGAGAATTTCTGTGAATTTTCTCAAAATTTTTGGAATTTATTTTCTATTATCTAAACCCTTTTTGAATTACTAGAATTATTTTAATTGATAAATAAATTTAAAAATCGCCGCACAGTGTTCGGTCCGAATCTTCCACGGCCCATCACTGCTCTCCGACCGCTCTGACCGCTCCGACCACTACGACCACTCCGACCGCTTCAGCCTTTCGCCGACAGGTGGGCCCGTCTGCGCGTCGTTTTCCACCTCGCCCATTCTTCCCCGCACGGCCACACCTTCGTCCGCCATTACTGCCAAATGAAGCTTCATCTATTTTCCGTTTCTCTCCCGGATTCTTATCGCATTATTGTGCATTCAAACCGTCGGTTTCCGTTGTAATCATTCCCGGCTGTTTCCCCCTGGTTCATGTGCATTTACACCAAGCGTTCCCCGTCGCCGCCGTGACCTCCGCGCACGATCTCCGCCTCCCGGCCTCTCCGCATACGTCTCCTCTAACTAGCACCCCAGCTCTCCTCGCTCGAGTCTCTCTCTAGCGCTCGGAATTCGAGTTTCTCCGGCGATCCCCGAAGCTCAGTTCTTCGCCGATTCCGTTGCCAATGACCCCGCTCGGACCGCCCCGACCGCATCATCAGCATCGCAGCTTCACTGCGATCCTTGTGCGCACCTTCGCTTCGCCAGGAGACCACCGGAACGCCTTAGTTGTCGACAACCGAATCGCTTCGCCGCACCTCCTCACCGTCGGTCACATCCTTCCTCCTCTAACCACTCGGGTGAGCGCAATAGACTCCCCGTCACCCCCTCTCTCCGGCGCACATCTCACCGCCGTTCGCCTGTACCGTTGGGATACGAGCGCCGCCCCCGACCAGTGCCAACGTGGCTGCCACCGCGAAGAAGTGTAAGCACCACCTTAGCGTCTGTGCCGACGTGGCGGCCCGGGTGGACGCCAGCGTGGCAACTTGCGCCACCACCCGCACTCCTTTGCGCTATTCCGTGCACCGAGACCACTATGGACTATGACCGAATCATGGACCCAGTCTTTGACTATGGGGCCCACATGTCAGTGACTCAAAGCATTTCCAATAGAAATTTAATTCAGCTAAAAATTGGATTTTACGTACGCTGACGTGAGCGTGCGCAATAATTCGAATTTCCTTTCGAAAAATAATTTGGGAAAATCAATAAAAATCTAATTTCAGTATTTTCTTTAGTTTTAAAACTTCCAGGAGCTCGTATTTCTTGATGCGAACTCCAATTTGGGTGAATCCAACTTCGAAATTTGTATAAAATCAAGATCTAGCTAACTAAACTAAAATTATTACATTTGGAGTTAATTTGAATGTTCATTTGAATTTATTTGTTTATTATTTGAATTTATTTGAATTTGGCTTATTTTCGTGTATAGATTTCGACGACTCCGGAGAGCTTGACCCTGTTGAAGAGTTAGAATACCAAGATTTTGAGCAAGGTAAGTTATACCATTGAATATTTTGATCCCAGTATTTTAAATTTATTTAATTCTATTTTTTAAATTACTATTGCATGCATAATTTTATCCAGTTAATTTAAGTCCCTGTTTTTAATTTATAGTTAATCCAATTCCTTTATATAGCCAAACTTGAATGTTGAATCAGCATACCCTTGTGACCTTAGTCAAATAAAAATTTGAAAATACAAATATGTCTAGATATTGCTTAGATAAAAAAATATTTAATTTTGGAGAATTTAGCCAAATAACAAGTTTTGATTAAAAGCCTGTGACATTGTTTTGTCATGGTGGATTTTTTCAAAATGTCTTTGAGAAATAAAAATAAAAATTGGGTTTGGACTTGAGCAGAATGGACAGTTGGTCGGTACAAGTTTATGCACGGGCTCGATCCGGGTAGGATTGAGGCCCAAGGGTTGTTTTAAAAAGTCGCCCAAGTGAGTTAAGGATCGGCCTTTGAGCCGCATCTTACAAAGCTCCACCGTACTTCCACATGTTCTGTATGGGCAGAACTAGGTTATTAGCATGTCATACCTCACTGTCTTATGTGCCATTTTGTTAAGTGGGTGTCGGTTAGACAGTATTCCCACCTGGTGCAAGAGGGGGCTTCCGGTAGGTGGTTGACCCAATGGAAGTGAAACCTTAGCGGGCTTATGAGCAGTGAGGTAGAACATCGGAAACACCTTGTAATAATTGCCTAGTCACACGCTGTAACATCCCAAAAATTTGGTCTGTTTTAAAGTTTTAAAAGAAAAATAACCATTCAAATTTTTCTACTAAAGTTAAAGCTAAATTAGAAATTTCAGAGATCAAAACAATTTAATATGACTAATCCCAACATCAACTATTATTAAAATTATTTTATTTGGATTCTATGGGCTTAGATATGTTTTATAGAATTTTATAGAATTTTTCTGAGTTCATTTGCTAATTTCTATTTGCCTTTTGGATTTTCTGCTATTTTCTAAAAAAGAAAACCTATTCTATTTTCCGAAACAGTAATTGGGCGGAAACCCAATCACTGTTCCGGCCCAACTCAGCCTCCACGGCCGTCTCCTCCGGCCTTTCCTGCTGCGGCACTTCGCGCTCTTCCATTGCCGGTGGCCCGTCGAAATCTCGCCGCGCCTGCTTTCCCATCTCTGCCATGTGGGACCACCGACGCCACGTCATCTTCGTCTTCAATCCGGACTCATCTCCGAGTCCTGCTCCCGCACGCCGCACGCCGCCGTCTCCAGCAGGGACTCCTCTTCCCCGGGGCTATAAAAGGCCCAAGACCCCCACCAAATCCCTCGCCCCTCCTCCCTCCTCTAGACCAACAAAGCGCTGGACGCTCCTTCGTCTTCCCGAGCGCGCAATTGCCGAAGCAACCACCGCTGGCATAAGCTCTTCGCCGCCGCCCTCCGTCGCCTCCAGTCTTCCCTGGGCCGCGCGACTATTGCTAATAATTGCGCAATAGCCGGAACTTCAACCCGCCGCCCTCCCCTTCGCTCGCCGGTGCTTCCTCCGCCGTTGTCGCCTCGTCCGGCAACGCCCTCTCTTCACCGCTGCCGCCATTGTCGCCGCCGCCGGTGAGCCGTTGCCACCCGACCTCGGCTGCCACCTCTAGCAGCTCCGCTGTCTCCCTAGGGTCTCATTTTGCTACTCCGCCGCCGTCGACATGCCGCCGTCCGCCGTCGCCGCCACCGGCAAGGTCCTCGGCCGAGCTTTCCTCTGCTTTGGGCTGTGCCAGGTCAGCGCTAGCAGACGACCACCTCGGTGTGTCCCTGTGGCGCCTCGTCGATTCCCTGTTGGCTGCCACGTGGTACGCCCGAACCCCCTCCCGAGCCAAACCTCCTTGGACTCAATCCACGGTGCACCCAATCACTTCCAAGTGGGACCCACCTTCGGTTGATTTTAATTCCAGCCAAAATATTCCTCGCTGACGTCAGCCGACGTCATAAGTCGATTTTTCCATTGAAAAATAAATCGGGAAATCAAATTAAAATCCAAAATAGGGTTTTAATTTATTTTCAAACTTCCAAAGCCCATATCTTTTGCATCCGAACTTCGATTGAGCCCATTCAAATTTGTAAATTTATCCAAATTCGAGCTCTATTTATTTATGATTTTTATTTAATTTTTGGAGTTGGTTTTATCTCTGTTTGATATTTATTTGTTCTATTTGCTTATTTTGCGAGTAGATGTTGCTACTTCGGGAAGTTTGGAACAAGGAGAAGTACACCAAGATCAAGATCAATCCCAGGATTTATTCCAAGGCAAGCCGTAGTCCTTTGATCATATTGATCCTATGATTTCAAAAGTATATTGTTTTATAGAATTGTATGCTATCTTTATATCAATTGTTTTGGGTTTAGTTATTACCTGTTGTCATTATGCCTCCATTGAACATTTGAATGCCAGGAATCCTTTGTCACCCTAGCTTGGATAATTTTAGTTGGACATATTTGTATCACCAACATGGGTATCGTATTAGTGCTTAGTCAAGCTTAGTCTCGATGGGTTCATCATCACATGTGTCATAATGATTAATCTGGATTTAATGACAAATGGAATTGTGGTGGTTAGCCACTTTGTAAAATTTGTGTTCCATGACAGGGGATGTCATTGGTTTCTTTTAAACAAAATGGTTTCACTCAGGCGAGTGGATGGTGGATTGAGGGTGTGGTTTTAACACATTGTGGGTTTGTGGAAAGATCGCCTGAGTAACTCGTCAAGGACTTAATCTTGTGCGCCATTGAACTGAGCCTTAACCGTACAACCACATGTCCTGTATGGGCGGGACCTGGCTGATTAATTAGCAATATCTTATTTCTGGTTCTGTCTTGGAAGGGTGAGTTACGGGGTACGTACTTACTATGGCGCAAGAGGGGGGCCCTGTTTGGTCGGATGGAGACATTCAGTGTTGAAACCTCAGCGGGCTGAACTGGGTTAAGAAGGAGATTTATAAAGGCTTTGTCATGTGCTCTAGCCTGCTTACCCAAGGTAGTGAGCAGTGGTATCGACGGATGCCAAACCAATTAGAGAAGTCGTGTCTTGTGGGTCAAGCTGTACAACCTCTGCAGAGTGTGTAAAACTATTCGAATAGCCGTGTCCTCGGTTATGGACATGCTCGGGGATTTCACACGGGAGATAGAGTTTATTCTAAAAATAATTCGGAGTGTGAATGGGAAGTTCACTTGATGAATATAATGTTTGTTCGGTGAATGGGTAATTCACTTGGTGGTTTGTGTCGATGGGTGAATGGGGAGTTCACTTGTCATTGGTTTGGTTGACAAGTGAATGGTTAGTTCACTGGGTGTTTCAAAGAAATTGTTTAAGTATTTATTATTCTTTTCAATTACGCATTTCAATCTATTTATTGTATTTGTCATAAATGATGTTTTCTGCAAAAGAACCATACAGCTAACCTTTGGTAAACCTTGCATGAATACTATTTGCATACATTTCCCTACGGCCTGCTGAGTGCTTTATGTACTCACGGCTCATGCCTTTGTTGATCAGTTGAAGAATATCAAGCTGCACGGGAGTTCTTTCAGAAGGAAGACTATGAAGGTTTTGCGGATTAGGATGCGTTCTCCACTCGATTGCCTGTGGGCATATTGATTGGCCTTTCCAAGTTTCTCATTCCGCTGCAAGAGTTTATTTGTTTCTTTAGCCCTGCGTGGTAAGTTAAGTAAACATTGACCATAAGGTCCAGTTATTATTATTTGTTATTTTGAGATCTTTCTAGTTAAATCGAATAAATGGATGGTATTTCATCACTGTTTCTTGTGTGAGCTAGCTACTGATCTGGGACTAGTTCAGAATACACAGAGGGTTCCTGAGATGTATTTTTGGGTCCCGACACACGCCTAAGGAAGCGTGCATTTGCCGACATAACGGGTAAATTATCTCTTGCATGTGGGTAAAGTTGTACCCCCTCTGCAGAGTGTAAAACTATTCGAATAGTCGTGTCCACGGTCATGGACATGCTGAGAAAATCCACTCTAAGTTAGACTTTGTTTTTGGTTTATAAAATGATTTTAGAAAAATATTTTTTTGGATGGCAAATCCTTGTGGTAAAATTGAACGGTTAGCCAAATGATAGGAGGATATCCATCACCATGTTTCATATGGAGGTTATCCACTATAAAACTGTCAAATGAACATCTGATTTTAGTTATGGATTAAAAATGTGCCTTGAAACTTAGTATGGTTATTTAAAACTGAAAATGCTCTTTACGCAAATAAACCCTATCAGCCTCACTTGTTTACTTATGCATACATCATATTTCTTTATCGGGTGTGACTTGCGAGCATGGTAGTTGTGCTCACTCTTGCTGAATAATATTTATTCAGGCGAAGACTTCTATCCAGACGGTGAGGATCCAAACATTTAGGACTATGCCTCCAGACGATTGCCTGTGGCGCATCGTGTGGTCTACTACTTATTTATTTTTCGTTGTGTTATTTCAATTAGCCTCAGGCTCCATTTTGTAATAAACTCTATTTCACATTAAATAAATGCGTGATATGATTGTGATGAAACTTTTGTTGGACTGTGTACACTAGAAATCCTGGACTAGTGTGGAAAACACAGAGAATTCGGGATCTTTCATTCCCGGGTTCGACACAAGTGCATATATGTACATAATACAGGTAGTATATGCTATACGTACGGTATTCACACTACTACACAAAACCTCATCACAGATGGTTCTAAACCATCATCATAGAAGATTTTTGAACCGTCTGAATTCACGTGTCTGTGACGACGTGAGGTCATCACAGACGATTTTTGAACCGTCTGTGAAAAAGGCTATCACAGACGGCTCTATTCACGAACCGTCTGTGATAGTGACTATCACAGACGGTTCGTGAGTAGAACCGTCTGTGATAGTCTATTTTCACAGACGGTTCTAAACAAGAACCGTCTGTGATAGCTTCTTCAATTGCAAAAAAAATGAAAATGGATTTTCACTTCGTTTAGAGCCTCCTGAGCCTCGCGAATGAATCTGATATGGATTTTCGGATTGAACTTTTCGTTAGCTTTCCCACAATAGCCACAGCATCACAGTAGCATCAACTCAATCCATTCACAGAGCACTAACACATCACAGTAGTAATCCACATCACAGTTGATGAGGACATCACTTCTATTGATACGAACACTCCTCATGTGCAAGGTCCAATTACTCGAGCACGTGCTCATCAACTTATTTATCAGGTAAATTCATTTCTAGGGCTGAGTGTATTATTTGAGAACTCTATGATGCTGCCTAACGGAGATGCTTTACTTGTACTTAGGAATCTAGGACTACGACCAGTGCAAGAAGGTCTCGACCCGATTCACGAGGTCTCGACCACTTCAAAAAGGCTTACGACCAGAGATAACATGGACTCCTCAAGACCACCCCAGGACTAGTCCTACGACCAAGTCTTCGACCAGAGATACGCGACCTGAATAGTGAATAAGGTGTTGCGTCACCGTTTTGGCCTAATATGGTCTTGTAACCGTGTCGAGTCGGTCCGGCCGTGTATGCCTCTTCCGCGCCACACAACCTAGGTCGACCTCCTCCGTCCCCTATATATATCTGATGGCCGTCATAGTTAAACGTGGATTTTTCTTTGAGATTATTCTACTTAGCAGTCTCGCCGCACGTTCGGTTGAGGAACCCCACATTGTGTACTTCATCTATATTCGCAATACAATATCAGATTGCATCTTCTACTTTCTTGCTTGTGTTCTAGATTCGTATGCAGAGATAGCCTTCTTGGCGAGGTCAACGCGTTCGCACGCGGTTGATAACCATCGGGCGATGGTGTAGTGATTGCGGCGGTTTGATGCATTCGGTGAGCCTTCGGATCATCAACATCGAGTTCTCCACAATCGACTTATCAGTACCTTTCGAAAGATCGGGCCACCGTTACATCAGTTGGTATCAAAGCAAAAGTTGTCCGTTGGGTAATCACAATTTTTTCCCCTGTTAGATTAGTTGTTTGCCATCGTCCTAAAACTCCAGAAAATTGCCCCACAAAATATTTTTGTTCGTCGTGTTCTTCCGCTATCCCATCACCCATTGAGCCTTTGCAATTTCCGTTCTTTGTTTTGCGTTGTTGAATTAGTGTCCTTTGTCTAAGTCGTGTTGCTGGTTTAGAGTCGTGTTTTTGGTCGCTAGTCAACACCGTCGCCCGCCGTGCCACCATCCATCCTGGCCGCACCACCCCCTTTTTCGACCACCTCCTCGCGTTCGACCACCTAGTCGGAATCGACCACCTACTCGGGTTCGACCACCTACTCGTTCCCGCCCCAACCACCCTATTGTTTTTTGTTGCTCTCGGACACCCCACGCACTCATCATATCGTGCCTGCCACACAAAGTCAGAGAAGAATTTTCATAGTCAAAGTTCAGAGAGAGAGTGAGTGAGTATCTTTTAATTACCTATATACCCCTGCCTTCTACAAAAAGTTTGTGACCCATATATATCCATAGACCCAGAAGAGGGTTTTGAAGATTTTTGAGTCAAGGTCACATTCGCAAAAAAGAGAGAGAGAAAGAAGAAACAAAGGAACCCTAGGTTGGGTTTCGGCATTCAAAAAAAAAAGAAGAGAGAGTAGAAGAAGAAGCAAACCGACCACCCCGAGTGAAGAAGAAGAAAATCGACCACCCCCAGTTGGTCTACGACCACTCCCCGCCTTGAATCCTTTGAATCCTTGTATCCAGTCCTTGTTATCAATCTGTGTGTGCTAGGGCTAGGGACACTTCTTAGACCAGCAACCGTGACAGGTACATTGGACCCTTATTCAACTTTGCTAATCATGTTACGGTTTTTGCTAATCCTTACTATATATTGTGCCTTCCGAGCTCACCTAGTCTTGATCAGAACAGGCCCCCTCTTGCAATCATACCCACTCTCGACAAGGTATCACGAACCAGCCACCGGTCGTACCACCTGCTGCGTTGGTAAGAACACTTGTAAGAGTGTGGTAAGACGCTTGAGAGTGTGTGTTTCCACCTTCCATCACCTAGTAGTTGATAGGGATAATACCTTTGTGTTGTTTTTTGTTTTCTGCTAACCATGACAGGCGAAACGTCTGATGAGAAAGAGTGTGTTATAAAGGGAGAGCTTATGACGCTCTTGGATGAACAACGCACTACCATTAATGAAAACATCGACAGGAAGTTTCAAGCTACCACGATCACATTACAGTGATCAATCAACGATAGTATTGCCGCGCTCACTACACGCCTTGAAAGAATGGTGAACCGACCACCAAACACTGGACGTGAGTATGATCATGATGCAGTCCAAGATCTTGAGGAGGGAGATGATAATGAGACGAGAAACCATGATACGGGTGCTGGGTTTGCTGACCAAGATGCACGTCAACGACAGCACCTACATCACAACCGTCATGTTATGGGAGGTAATCATTTTCAGTACCACAATACTCGTGCTAATGATGACCCATTTGCTAAAGTTAAATTTACCATACCATCTTTTGTGGGTGTTTATGATGCGGAAATTTATCTAGATTGAGAGATGACAGTTGAACAAAACTTTAATGCCCATCTAGTTCCTGAAGTGCATAGAGTCAGACAAGCTACTAATGAATTTAAAGATTTTACTATCATTTGGTGGAATCAAGTAGTTAATTCTGGTTTAACACCTAATACATGGTATAGATTGAAAGTAGCTATGCGTGCTAGATTTGTTCCTCCTGCTTTTAAACGTGATATGCGTAAGAAATTACAGCGCTTAGACCAAGATAATAAATCTGTCGAGGAATATTATCAAGAACTACAGATAGGCATGCTGCATTGTAATGTTGTTGAGGATACAGAGGACAAGATGGCTCATTTTTATGGTGGTTTAAAGCGTAAGATTCAAGACTTGGTTGATTACAAAGAATATAATGATATTAATAGGTTGTTCCAGCTTGCTTGTTTGGCAGAAAAAGAATTGCAGGGTAGACAACAAAGGACCAGGAACAACTTTGGTAGTACGTCTACATCGAGATCAACGCCGAGATAAGCCAAGATAGACCAACATGCTTTTCGGTCTGCTGCTCCCTCTGTGAGTAAGGTGCGTTCAGCAGCACCACCTCCACCGTCACACGCACCCGAGACGAGCAAATCTACTAGTGTGCAGGTACCAGCGCAGAGCTCTTCATCGGTTGCTTCCACAGGTCGTGCAACAGGAATTGTATGCCACCATTGTAAAGGAATGGGCCACTTCATAAGAGATTGTCCAAGTCAACGAGCATACATTGCGACAGAAGATGGTGGTTATGTAAGTGCTAGTGATGTTGAGGATGAATATACTCTTGCAGCTAACCTTGCAGGCAATGATAATGATCATGAGGCAGATAGCGATGGTGAGGAAATTTTAGGTGCCGCTGCTACGGCAAATTATAGGACCATAATTGTGCAACGAGTATTGAGCGCTCAAAGAGAGCAAGAGGAGACGTCATAATTTGTTTCAGATGTCCCTCATCGTTCAGAATTGTCGTGTTCGTTTCATAATTGATGGCGGAAGCTGCAATAACTTGGTGAATTCAGGATTGATCAAGAAGCTTGGCTTGACCACACACGCGCATCCTCACCCATACCACATTCAGTGGTTCAACAACAGCGGTAAGGTGAAGGTAACACAATCTGCGAGAGTGCATTTTTCCATTGGTTCCTATCATGATGTTGCTGATTTCGACGTAGTACCTATGCAAGCATGTTCTCTTTTATTAGGTCATCCATGGGAATTTGATACCGATGCAACTCATCATGGTAGAAATAATAAATACTCTTTTATGCACAAAGTAAAGAAAATAACTTTGCTACCTTTGAAGCCTACTGAAATTGTGAATTTTGATAAAGAGCTAGCTGAAAATGAGAAGAAAAAACTTGAACATGAATCTGAAAATCAGCAAGAAGTGAAGAATATTTTCCCACCTAAGAAAGAGCGGTTAGCACCTAGTTCTAAGACCGAGGGAATTAAATTAAAGGGTTGTATCATGCTTACAACCAAATCTGATCTTACTGAAATTTTTGATAATGAGCTGCCATGCTATGCTTTGATATGCAAAAATGCTTTATATTCACTTGCGGATATATCTAGCTCTTTGCCTCCTGCTATTGCTAATATTTTGCAAGAGTATGGGGATGTATTTTCAGCTGAGATACCCGTGGGATTACCACCTATTCGAGGGATTGAGCATCAAATTGATTTGATCCTAGGAGCGACTTTGCCAAAATGTACTGCATATAGGACCAATCCGGAGGAGACTAAGTAAATTCAGCGATAAGTCCAAGATCTTTTGGACCGTGGGTACGTAAGAGAAAGCCTTAGTCCTTGTGTTGTTCCTGTTCTTTTGGTTCCTAAGAAAGACGGTAGTTGGTGTATGTGTGTTGATTGCAGAGCCATTAATAATATTACTATAAGGTATCGTCATCCTATCCCTAGGCTAGATGACATGCTTGATGAGCTGAGTGGTTCTATTATTTTCACAAAGATTGACTTGCGGAGTGGTTACCACTAGATTAGAATGAAATTGGGAGATGAATGAAAAACTGTTTTTAAAATTAAGTTCGGACTATATGAGTGGTTAGTGATGCCTTTTGGTTTAACTAATGCACGTAGCACTTTCATGCGTTTGATGAACGAAGTTTTGCGTGCTTTCATTGAAAAATTTGTGGTGGTTTATTTTGATGATATTCTGATCTATAGCAAGTCATATGAAGAACACATGGATCATTTACGTGCTGCTTTTAATGTTTTGAGAAATACACGTTTGTTTGGTAACCTTGAGAAGTGCACCTTTTGCACGGATCAAGTCTCTTTTCTTGGCTATGTTGTTACTCCAGAGGGCATCGAAGTTGATCAAGCCAAGATCGTCGCTATCCAGAGTTGGCCGCCTCCTAAAACGGTCATGCAAGTGCGGAGTTTTCTAGGGCTCGCTGGTTTCTATCGGCATTTTGTTCGGGATTTCAGCACCCTCGCTACACCGCTGAATGAGCTTACAAAGAAGGGAATTCCTTTTACTTGGGCCACCATACAACAACAAACTTTTGACGCTCTAAAAAATAAGCTAACACACGCCCCTTTGCTTCAACTTCCTGATTTCAGCAAGACTTTTGAATTAGAATGTGATGCTAGTGGCATAGGTCTTGGTGGTGTGTTAATTCAAGAAGGAAAACCTGTTGCTTACTTTAGTGAAAAATTAAGTGGTCTTAGTTTGAACTATTCTACCTATGACAAAGAATTATATGCTCTAGTTCGAACTTTGGAAACATGGCAATATTATTTATGGCCCCAAAGAGTATGTAATACATTCCGATCATGAATCTTTGAAGCATATTCGAAGTCAAACCAACCTGAACCGCAGACATGCTGATGAGGGCATCCCTAGCTCTTTGCCATCTTCTGCTACTATAGATCAAGCTATAAGTGTTGAAGCTCCAGATCTGTCATCTGGACCTATTACAAGAGCACGGGCCAAATTATTAAAAGAACAGGTGAATTTGTTTCTAGCTGAATCACATAATGTTATCAATGAGAATTTCATACTACCTAAAACTAGTATTTTACTTGTGCTCAGATCGGAAGATTCAATAATGTACGGAGATGAAGGATATGAGGTTGTTCTTGAAGAAAGGCCGTCACAATGGAGGAGAAGCTCGTGGGAGACAAGCAAGGGGAGAGAAGCACAAGAATCCAAGTCAAATTCGAAACTTCCACAAGCCCAACCAAATTCAAATTCGGAATCAACTCAGAATTAAATTCGGATTCGGAATCAGCCTCAAATTCGGTTGTAACGATCCAACGGATCCTCCCTCACTCCGTAATGCATCCCGTATCAAAAGATATGACCGAAACAATATGACGGTTGTAAAATTAGAGTTTCCTTTTTGTTTTAGATTGAGTCGGAATTGGAGTAGGAGTTTAATTCCGAATTAAAATAGGAGTAAGGCCTCTTGGCCAGCCATGAGGAGGAGTAGGGGCACTATATATTGAGGGGTAGACCCCCATTGTAACCTCAGACCACGTTTAATATATTTTCAAAGCTTTTGCTTGATTCTACTGTTGTGCTTATAGCCAAAACAGAGGGAATTGGGCGTTGAGAACAAGGGGTCGTTCTTGCTTTTCCGCTGGGAATTGAGGGTTCGACGATCTTTGCTTGTGGTCAGCGAGGATCCAATCAAGTGTGTGTTTGGGCGAATTTTCTATAGAGTTGCAAGTCCGTGCATTGGCGCGGGGGATCAGCTGGTGGTTCGTCAGGATACACAAGTTATCGAGAGGTTCTACGTCGAGAAGATCGGGCACCCCGCATCACATGCTAAGTGGGTTGAGTTCATTGAGTATTTTCCCTATGTTATTAAATATAAAAAGGGCAAAGAAAATGTGATAGCTGATGCTTTGTCTAGGAGATATACCATACTTTCACAACTTGACTTCAAAATCTTTGGATTAGAGACAATAAAGGAGCAATATGTGCATGATGTTGATTTTAAAGATGTGTTGCTAAATTGTCAAGAGGGAAAGAGTTGGAATAAATTTATGGTGCATGATGGGTTCGTGTACCGTGCTAACAAACTATGCATTCCAGCTAGCTCCGTTCGTCTTTTGTTGTTACAGGAGGTGCATGGAGGAGGATTGATGGGTCACTTCGGCGTGAAGAAGACCGAGGACATTCTGACCCACCACTTTTATTGGCCAAAGATGAGGCGTGACGTCGAACGTTTCATTACCCGCTGCACCACGTACCAAAAAGCTAAGTCACGACTTAATCCTCATAGTTTATACATGGCTCTTCCTGTTCCAAGCATACCTTGGGAAGATATTTCTATGGACTTTGTTTTATGGCTTCCTAGAACAAAGAAGGGGAGGGATAGTATTTTTGTTGCCGTGGATAGATTCTCTAAGATGGCTCATTTTATACCATGTCATAAAAGTGATGATGCTTCAAATGTTGCTGATTTGTTCTTTAAGAAAATTGTTCGCTTGCATGGTATTCCGAATACGATAGTTTCATATCGTGATGCTAAATTTCTTAGTCATTTTTGGAGAACCTTGTGGGGTAAGTTGGGGACTAAACTGTTATTTTCCACTACTTGTCATCCCCAAACCGATGGACAAACTGAGGTTGTTAATAGAACCTTGTCTACTATGCTTAGGGTTGTGCTTAAAAAGAACTTAAAAATGTGGGAGGACTGCTTGCCTCATGTGGAGTTTGCTTATAATCGTTCATTGCATTCTACCACAAAGAAGTGTCCTTTTGAGATTATTTATGGATTCATCCCTCGTGCACCTATCAACTTGTTACCTCTTCCAGCTTCGGAGAAAGTAAATTTTGATGCTCAACAACGTGCTGAGTTGATACTAAAGATGCATGAGACAACGAAAGAGAATATTGAGATTATGAATGCTAAATATAAAATTGCTGATAGTCAGGGACGAAAGCATGTTTCTTTTGAACATGGTGATCTTGTGTGGTTACACTTGCGTAAAGAACAATTTCCTGAATTAAGAAAGTCTAAACTCATGCCACGTGCAGATGGTCCTTTTAAAGTTCTTGAATGTATTAATGATAATGCATATAAGTTAGACTTGCTTGCAGATTTCGGGGTTAGCTCCAGTTTTAACATTGCAGATTTGCGGTCTTTCTTGGGCGCAGAGGATGATCTTGAGACGAGGACGACTCCAATTCAAGAAGGGGAGGATGATGAGGACATCACTTCTACTGATACGAACACTGCTCATGCGCAAGGTCCAATTACTCGAGCACGTGCTCGTCAACTTATTTATTAGGTAATTCGTTTGTAGGGCTGGGTGTATTATTTGAGAACTCTATGATTCTTCATAACAGAGATGATTTACTTGTACTTAGGAATCTAGGACTACGACCAGTTCCGCAGGGTCTACGACCACTTCAAGAAGGCTTACGACCAGAGATAACATGGACTCCTCAAGACCACCCCAGGACCAGTCCTACGACTAAGTCTTCGACCAGAGATACGCGATCTGAATAGTGAATAAGGTGCTGCGTCACCATTTTGCCCTAATATGGTATTGTAAGCGTGTCGAGGTCGGAGTCCAGGCTGTGTACGCCTCTTCCCGCGGCCGCACAACCCTAGCTAGGTCGACCTCCTCACGTCCCCCTATATATATACAGTAGTCGTCATACTTTAACGTGGGTTTTTCTTTGAGATTATTCTGCTTAGTAGTCTAGCCGCACGTTCAGTTGAGGAACCCCACATTATGTACTTCATCTATATTCGGAATACAATATCAGATTGCATCTTCTACTTTCTTGCTTGTGTTCTCGATTCGCATGCAGGAGATAGCCTTCTTGGCGAGGTTAACCGCGTTCGGCACGGTTGATAACCATCGGAGCAGTGATGTAGTGATTGCAGGATGTTTGATCTGTTCTGGTTGGAGCCTTCGGATCATCAACGTCGAGTTCTCTACAATCGACTTATCAGTACCTTTCGGAAGATTGGGCCACCGTTACATCAACGTCGAGATGATCATCACAGACGGTTTTTGGATAAAACCGTCTGTGATTTTAGATTTTACCAAGGCTTGGAATTTTTCTTACTCTACTCTTTGATTTTACCATGGCAGCCAATACTCTGCCGTGGTAGTATTTGGGCAGCCAATCCTCTGCCGCGGCACACAATTGATGGGCAGAGGATTGGCTACCACGGCAGAGGATTGTGTGCCGCGACGGAGGATTAGCTGCCACGCCTCTGCCGCAGCAGAGGATTAGCTGCCCAAATCCTATCATGGCAGAAAATTGGCTGCCATGGTAAAATCAGAGAGTTATGGTAAAAATCCAAGCTATGGTAATCTAAAATCACAGACGGTTCTAACCACGAACCGTCTGTGATATTCTCAGTATCACAGATGGTTCGTGGTTAGAACCGTCTGTGAAGTATCACAGACGGTTCTAACCGCTAACGACGGTTCGTGGTTAGAACCGTCTGTAATACTTCATAGATGATTCTAACCACGAACCGTCTGTGATATCTACATATCACAGACGGTTCGTCTTGGAACCGTTTGTGATTATTTTATCACAGACGGTTTCAAAGAACCGTCTGTGATGAGGTGTCTTCTATGGCATGTTTTGTAGTAGTGTGGCATAAATCAACAACGATGTTTATCGTTTCTTTCAAATTTCAAATGTATTTATTATTGGTACATCTTTCCTATCTATCATAATTTGCTTTGCATTCAATAATAGTTCGAATCTAAATGTTTACGTCTTCCTTTGTTTTCATTCTTAATTAGGCTCTCTTATGTGCTTTCCCCCCAGAATTCTGTGTAGTTGCTTCCTGTACGTAGTTTTTTTTTGTCGCTTATGCATTATCTTTCTTCTCTGTTTTTAGCTTACAAATTGCTCTTTGTTTACACTTATGCTTGGAGCTTTAGGCTGCAGCTGTGGGGAGCCAGAAGACATGTCATAGCCTTAACGTAATGTTGCAGGTAACGAAACGATATGCTTCCTTTTTCTATGGTTATGTATTGATATTATCTTCCCTATACTTGGTGTTGTCTACGACACTATGACCTAACTGTTGAGTACATTTGGTTCCATGTTTGTGCTTTGCAGGCAATAATGCGCTATGACCAGGAATTATATATACTCAACTTTCTTTTTTAGTTGTTCACGCTTACTAAAGTGATTGTCTTAATGATATTCGGGTAGAATATTAATCGTGTGTATTGCCTACTGGGTAATACATTGAGAATGTTACGTATCATTAAAAGAAGCATAATGCATACTTGTGATATATTGCTGTATGAACATCCGAACTGTGGTAGAAAAGATATTTGTCTTTTATTCTTAACATTGCATTTGGCTGGCCATGTTGCATCAAATTTTTTGTTACTTAAGTGTCTTATTTGCATGGCTCAATAGTTTTAGTGTTTCCTACTCGCCTTGCAAAAATAAACAATTTTTGCATGGAAAATCGCTTTGTCTTTTACATTGGTTCTTTGTTACCATTTAGCCTCAACTTTTGCATTAAGATTACAATTTTTAGCACACCCCTTGCAGTTTGGTACCGATTTGTCTTTCTAGATTTCTCATCTTTTTATGGCACCTTCTTATACATTGCATGACTGGGAAATATTTGGAGGATGCAGGCTGGGAGAGAGATTGTTGATGGAAAGGATGTTAGCTATGTTATGTGCAGAACATTACTACCCTCACAACAACCTAACATCTAAAAAAAAGGTACTTTAGCCCTTTAGCACGTATCAGCTGCACATGTTTTTATGCATTTTCATACTGAAATGTCAGACAGACAATCAAGGTATTGTTTCAGAAAGGGAAAAATGGGTAATTGAGTATGCTAAAAAAAATCAAAACCGATGGTCTCTACATATCTGACATTCAGGAGATTGACAACCACTACAGCCTATATCATGAGTGAATTTGAAGAAAATTTCCAACGTCCACCATAAATCAGTTATCGTTTTCTTTTTCCTATGGATCTTTACCTTTTGTTTTTGCTTTCGTTCCCTTTATATTCTATCATAGGTTGATCATAGTAGACGAGTACTTGCTGTAGTCTGGGCTTTTCCCTAGGTAATTCAGTGAAGGGATTAATACGATGCTACCATCTTCAATGCCAAATTCTTAGGCACAATGTTGATTAGCACCAACAGAAAAAACATGTACGATTCATTTGCTCCCATAACAATGCTATTTCCCTGAATGAGTTATCGTTGAATGATTTCGAGTTACACATTTCTTGAGTGATCACCCTCACCCCCTTCAACATAGTTCAGGATTTCATGTCCTGTTATAGTTAGGGATCATCGACACAGACCTTGATTTTTATTACCCAATAATGGGTATTGCTTTACTCATGAGGTTGTAACGAAACTTATATATTGTGATTGTTATATGCATGTTACCTCATGAAACTGAAACATTAATCTTATAGACAGTTTTTCATCATTTCCATATCTTACCATTCTGGTTTTGTTGATATTTGAAAACAGAAGGAGGGCATGTATCTTACATGAATGACCTGTGATGATGGTTTTTCACAAGGCAAAGCTTGAGATTTACCTTGCATGGATGGTCATCAGGAGAGACTGCGATGAATAAATCGGTTAAACTATTCACTATTCACTATTCATTTACCTATTTCAGTGCAGTCCAGACATGTCTCAGGGTTTCTTTACCACTATTTTTTTGTGTAGTATCTATTATTATACTGAGAGCATAAAGAGAAGTGCAATCACTAGGGTTATTATTTGTAAATCCAAAACTGAAGAAATTGCATGCCTTCTCTCATGTCAATTTGTATTTCATTTCCTTTTCTTTAACTTACTATGGTGCATCCTTGGGAAAAAGATGTTGATATATCCTGAGCAAAGCAGTAGTCGTTTGTCAGTATATATTCTACTGCTTTTCGCCATAGTTCATTTCCATATCTATGTCACTCCACATTCTATGCCTATATGCCAATGTAGTGACTCACCATGAGACGTATTACAGATGTAATGCCCAAGTTAGAACGCCACCTCGCCAGGACAAAATCGCTTCACGCTGTCTTTTTTACAGACCTTATGTCACCAAGTACTGCACGGGCGTGACGTAGCATGCCCTCCCTATCTAGTAAGTACAAATTGTTGCTTCTCATGCATCGGTGCCTATGCATAAGGGGTGACCAATCAATTACCATTGCCACTCTTTTTTTCTTTTGCGAATATTACCATTGCCACTATTGATCAACATTAGCACTGATTTTTTTTTGCTAAAATGACATGTTTTTAAAGCGAAATAGCAAAAATAGTCTCTCGGTGAATGATATGGCAAAAATAGCACCCATACCGTGCGAAAACAACACAACAAGGAGCCTGCCACACCTCCACTACGCGGATGGCAAAAAATGCATGTGAATAGTATTTTTTTTTTAACTGCTGCTACAGAAAACATTATTATCCGCACTTCCACCATGTGGGTGGGCAAAAAAGGCACATGAACAGTGCAGTTTTTTTACTATCCGCGCAGTGGAGGTAAGGCGGGCCCCCTGCCACACGCATGGGGCATGACAGGGGGATCCGGACGGTGGGGGCATGGTCGCACGGTAGGGGGCATGTGTCACTTACCAGCATGTCTGCGGTGCTATTTTTGCCTATTCATTCGTGAGGGGGTTATTTTTGCTACTTCATCGCGAAACAGTGCCGTTTTAGTCAAAAACTCTATTTAACCTGAAGCCTTGCTGCCACTGTGTCATTAAGGGCTTGTTTGATTGGTGCCCTGGAGCAAGTCTGCCTGACTGGGAGCTTCCTAGGGGTCATGCTTGGAGTTTGTTTGGTAGCTTCCCTCGGAGGTTGCCTGGTCCAGGTTGGGACGCCATGTTAGTGGTATATCCTGAGAGGTAATCATGGAGATGATTGTATCATGTCTATGTTTATGAATTATAGAATAAATGTTATTATGTTCATTGGATGAATTATCATTTATAAAGATTAGCAAGTATGTGACTTGTTGGTGAAGCTCTTTATTTGTTGTATGATATCATTCTAAAAGATCCTTGGTCGAGACACTAGTTACTTATGGACTGGTACATGTATTGATTGATGATCATGTTTCACTAGTCATAAATATGGAGGATATTGGATCGATAATGTGAGCACACGTTAGAAAATATGATGTTGGATTGACCCACTTTGAGACACAATTGAGATTGTTATGTTTCCATGTGTTATGAGTTGGTCTCAAGCAATGATGATGCATAATACTTAGACCTAAGATTAGCATGATTTCCTACATATGTAACAATATACTTAGGGGTTACGAAACACTACTCTGTAACTGGGTAGTTATATAAAGGTAGCTTTCGGGTATACTATGAAATATTATAACATCCCAAATTTGGAGTTCATTTGAAGTATTTGAATTTTTAGAAATCAAAACAATTTAATATGATTAATTTAAACTTCAATTAAATTAAAAGCTGTTTTATTTGGGTTCCTTAAGTTTTGGAATTTTATCTAATTCAATTTCTAAATTTGGAAATCATTTTAATTTCTGGATTTTCCTTTCGGGCTGAAATCCTTTCTTTCTGCCCATTTCCCTTTTCTTTCCTACCAGCCTGCTTTTCTTTTTCTTCCTTTTCTGTTTCTTTTTCCCTACCAGCCCGGCCCGCTCTGCCTTGGCCTTTCTTCATTTGCGCCATAGCCCAGCAGCCCACCCCACCTTTTTCCTCCTCCCCTCACTGTTGTGCAGGCCAACGCTATCAGTCGCTAGTCCTCCTTCATCCTGATCTTCTTTGTCCCATAAACCACCCGTGTCCGAGCCGGATACGAGCCGTGCCACCGTCTTCTATTCAAACACTCCCATCACAAACCTATTTAAGTGCGCCCCTCCACGTCAAAACCCTTGCCTCGACCTCCTTTCCCAAAATCACAAGCTGCTGGCCCCGATTTCGAGTTCTTCAAGTCGAATCGCCGGCGGCCACCGTGGTGCTTCATTGTGTATTCCGAAGCCGTTAAAGCCTCTCCAGTCGTGCCTCCGCCACCGTTGGCTTTGTGTGTTTGTGTTCTACATCGTGCTCCTATCCCCTTCGCCGAGCGTCACTGAGCCACAGCCGCCCTCATCCTCCCCAAAGCAGATCACCACCTCCACCATTGATGCCCTTGCCAGTGAGTTCCCTTGCCTATTCGAGCGCGTCATCTCGTGTCCCTCGTCCTCCTCTGTTCCATCCCTTCTCACTCCTTCTCTGCCCCCGTAGCACCTCCATCTTGCCGCTGCTCCGACCACCCTCCGAAGCCCCCAAGGTGCCCTCCATGTTCCCTGTGCTACCACCAACCCCATGCTCCCTCCCTTTTACTCCGAGCGACACAGGACCACCAAAGCTGCCGCGAGCCCGTAGCACCGCTCACGCCACACCACCACTGCCCAAATCTCCCTCTCCACCCCGGCAACCCATTTTTTCCCCTTGGCCACTGCTCTCTCACTGTCGACGCCGCGCGCCAGCACCACCGTCCTCCTCCTCTGCTTTGGTTCCCTATAGCTCCCTTTCTCTCTCTCTTACATGTGGGTCCCATGTGTAAGCCCATCTTTTTCTCTTTCTTTATCTCTTTCTCTCTCTTATAGCCCGGCCCTACCTGTCAGTTCTTTTTTCTTTTTCTTTTTCCTTTTTCTTTTCCAGCTGAAGGAATATTCCCTAAAGATTTTTTTTCTCTCCTTTTCTTTTCGGGCAAATCTTCCGAGAGTCCGTTCTCCTCCATCCGAACTCCAATTCAGTCCGTTCAAATACCTAAATTTGTCTAAAATCGAACTCTTTCTTTTAGAGTTGGTTTTTTGTTTTTCGATTCCATTTGAATTTTATTTTGGATTTATCGGTGCTTCTCCTGTTGTTTTCTCTCTTGTTAGATGATCTGATTCAAGGAGTAGAAGCAAGATTTGAACATCCAAGTGTGGTAACTGGGCAAAGCCAAGGCATGCAAGTCGCAGTCCTTTGATCATATTAAATCTATGATTTCAAAATTACATTGTTTTATATTAAATTGCATGCTATCTTTATATCACTACGCCTCTATTGATTATTTGAATACCACGAATTATTTGTAACCATAAGATGGTTAATATTAGTTGGACATAATTGCATCACCAACATGGGTATCGTAGAGATGATTATTCATGCTTAGTTACAATGGGCTCATGATCACATGTTCAATAATGTTAAATTTGACTTAATAATATATGGAATTATGGTGCGATGTCACTGTTGTGCAACTGTGGTGCGATGTCACTATTGTACAAGTTGTGGTGCGATGGCGCTACTGTAAAATTTTGTGTCATGATAGGGATTGTCATTGGTTTGGGTAAACAAAATGATTTATGGTCAGTTGAGTGATTGTGTAGTAAAGGGGGTACGTGAGGCGCATTGTTTTGGATGAGGTAGTCTCACCTAAGTAACTTGTTAAGGACTTAATTTTATGTGTCATTGAATTGGGCCACCATATATCCAGTATGGGATGAACATGGCTAATTAATTAGCATTGTTTCAATTCTAGTTCTGCTTTTGGAAGTGTGAATTCTGGGATGGATATTCACAATGACGCAAGAGAGAGGCCCTATCTGGTCGCGATGAGATTCGTTGTTAAAACCTTAGCGGGTAGAACTGGGTTGGAAAGGAGCTTTGTAAAGATCTTGTGATAATCACTTAGTCGTGCACCTACAAAAGTGTGTGATCAGACATTATAAGTTGATTTATCTCTTATGGGTAAAATTGTACAACCTCTGCATAGTTAAAAACTATTTAAACATCTGTGTTTGTAGTCATGGACATGCTTAGGAATTTCACATGAGATGTAGGTTTTCTTTATAAAAATGTGTCAGTTGGTGAATGGGAGATTCACCAGTGAATGTGATGTTCACGTGGTGGGTGGGATATTCACTTAGTGTTTTGGTTGGGAAGTGAATGGGAGGTTCACTGGTTATTTCAAAGCAAATATTTATTTATTTACTATTCTTTTCAATTACGTATTTCAATCTAATTACTGTAGTTACTGTCAATATTACTTTATGCGAAAGAACCATACAGTGAATCCTTTGTTCAAGCCTTGTATGAATATTAATTGCATATTATTTTTCTACGACTTGTTGAGTACTTTATGTACTCACTACTTTAAACTTTGTTGCTCAGTTGAAAAATATCAAGCTGCTCATGAGTTCTATGAAAAAGAGTTCTTTGAAGGTTTTGCGAAGTAGGATGTGTTCCCCACTTTTGACTGCATGTGACCATATTAATTGGCAATTCCAAGTTTTTCTGTTCCGCTGTAAGAATTTATTTGTTTCTTTAGCCTTGCGTAGCAAGTTAAGTAAAAGTTGACTATAAGGTCAAGCTATTACTTCTATTTATTATTTTGAGATCATTGTATTTAAATCAATAAACAGATGGTATTTCATCGATGTTTTATGTGTGAGTTAGATACTGATCTGGGACTAGTTCAGAATACACAGAGGGTTTTGAATATGTAAATCCAGGCCCCGACAAATATGCAGAGGGATGTGACTGGTTGGATATGAGATTTGCCCCTCCTAGCATAACATGATAGATATATCTAGGCCCCTCTATGCTTGGATAAATGAAGTGCATGGTCGCGCCACAAGTGGTTGAAGAGTCGTCCACACAAAGTTATCCATCACTAGATCGATAAAAGATTGAACAGTCTATGGATAACATATATCTCACCTGGAGTTCGATCAGATATTGTGAGGCAAAAGAATATGCAAGCAGGTCGTTAGTCCGACTAGATACGAACTGATCATATGGGGATATAGACTAGTCGTGAATTGGTCATACATGATCACAAATCGGTCGGAGAGCTAGTCGTAAGGTGTTACACACTGGTCTTGACTAGATGCGAATTGGTCGTAAGGGGTAACGAACTGGTCGTGAGTGATAAGGACCTAGTCGCAGATCATATTACATAAGGTTCGTCCGATATCATCTTTATGTGTATCCGGGAGTCGTTATGTCCTACTAGGAACTGCTATAGACTTGTGGATCGAAAAGGAGTTTTCGGGTCAAAGCCAATTACTCATGAACCTACAAGGTCACATACTTAATGGGTTAGAATAAATTAGTTCGGATTGGATCCATTAGGGGCTCTTTATAAGGGGGCGTGGGGCTTTTGGAATTTTGCACCACCCATTGAAACCCTAGCCGCCACCCCTCGAAGGCCTTGTTGTGCGTATTGGTGATAGCACACCGACGTATGACATTTCACCCCTTGAGGTGTGGATACCATAGAGGTGTTGTTGCGATCGTTGTTGCGTTGATCGAGGACGATTCACAACGTACGTAGGGAACACGAGAGGCTGCTGGAGGAGACGAGCGGTGGCCAAGTATGTTGGACGATAGGCCGCTTCCACTACATCGATGCGCGCGACATTGGACCAGACTGCTGCAACTCTTCTTCCGCTGCACTGCACGTCAAGTGGTAATGATTTATGATCTCTTACTCGCATGACTTCCTGGTTTACGTGGTATAATTTTAAATTACGTGCTAGTATAGTCTACCTGTATCCCAACACACTAGGCCCAAGCGCTAGAAAACGAACGCCTAGGAGCCAGGCGAGTGATCCCACATCCATAATCATCATCTTCCTCCTCTAATCATCATCTTCTTAGACCACTACCGACGCCTAGATCCTGCATCGCACCACCTCCACAGCCGCCATGTGCATCCCTCACCGACACTGACTCGCGTCGTCGCCTCACGTGCCTCTATCATCATGGTCGCTCCCACCGTCACCGTCGGAAGGGTATGGTATGAGAGGAAGGATTGGGGATTTGGGAAAACCGGCTAAAATGGTGTTAGAGAAGCGTATTTCATTGGATTATGCTTCCTCATTCTTAAAATATGATTTTTTTTTAAAAAAATATTTTTTCTCTAGGCCCAAATGATGACCAAACAACACATATTCAGTCATGTCTAACCAAATAAGAATCATCAAAATGCAAGCTACCTTTTAGGCATCACTTTTTTTGCTGGGCACGGAGCTCAGAGCACCAACCAAACAAGCCACAAGTCTCGCCCCAGCCAAATCACAACTTTCATTCCACATATTCGCACTCTTTGGGGCCAGATCCATGTCTTCGGAGGACCTATACGAAGTTTGGACGCCACTGCAACACATATCAATGTGCTAGAACAACAGAATGGGAGAATACGTGCTAAAATTGATTAGTCCCACATGGAGAGTTGAAGGGGAGTTACACCACTTTATAAGGTGGAACGTGGTAGCCCCATTGTGGAATTGGAAGAGGACAACACACGCGCGCGCTCGCTCGCCGAGCCGAGCCGAGCCGTGCCGTGTCGTGCTGTGCTGTGCGTGTGCATGTGCGTGTGCGTGTGGGTAGGCACGTCTGGTGAGCGCACGTTTTTCTTTATCTATTCGAAAATCGAAACGCACCGACTGGAAGTAATGGCAGTAACGGTTCAGTTACTAGTGTCTGATGGCTTTGGTTTGCACTGATTGATGGCAACCGTTTCCTCTGGTCTCTGCCTCTTCGTTTTTGGTTTTCGCTATTACACAGTGAACTGTTGAGTTTTGCTGTCTTCTCCAATTCACTCCACGAGAGACTAAGAAAGGATCCCTGAGTTTGTTGCTGTCGTGACTGGAGATCTCCATCCCGACGAATCGCGTGTACGGTCGAACCGGGAGAGCAGGCCTCCGGAACCCCCGTCCTTGAAGGCTTTCACGGGCGAGGACGAATAAGGTTTTTGGGGAGCGTTCGCGCGACTGCTCGCTGCTCCGTCTTCATCCGATCGCTGCTTCGGATCCTCTGCTTCATCTGCGCGACTACTACCACGACGTCCACTACGCCATGGCGAACGACGATCTCACCAACAATTCTGCTGCTACTCCGTCTACTGGTTCTGGGTATATCAATCTCTTAATTGTTGTTTGTTTAACTTTATTATCTGTTGTTATCTTGAACACTGAGATAGGAATACCACTTTCTGTTTTTCTGGAAATTAGTATGACTATGGTGTTTATGTCTGTTTGCTTTATGAGAAAGTTTAGAGTATTGTCCATGATTCATCTAGTATATTTCTGGATTAAAGTACTTCAAAAAATGTTATTACAGGCATTTTTGTCAACTGGCTTTGCTGCTGCGCTCAAACCCTCTGAGTTCGATGGTACGAACTACAAGAGGTGGCTCACCAAGATGGTACTTTGGCTAACTGGCATGAACGTTTTCCATGTGGCAAACGACAAACCTGAAGGAACACTTACTCCTGAACAGGAGCGAGCGTTCGAGGCTGCTGATAACTTTTTTAAATGTGTCGTGGTTAACGTTCTTGGTGAGAAGTTAATCGATGCATACATGGTGATTAAAACTGGGAAAGAGATGTGGGATGCACTCGAGGCCAAGTTTGGGGTTTCGGATGCAAGCAGTGAACTGTATCTCATGGAGCAATATCATGACTATAGAATTATTGATGGCCGTTCTGTAGTTGAGCAGGCTCATGAGATACAATCCATGGCCACAGAACTTGAGCATTTCGAGTGTGTGTTACCGGACAAGTTTGTCGCGGGAGGCATTATTGCCAAGCTTCCTCCTTCTTGGAGGAATTTTGCTACTTCTCTGAAACATAAGACACAAGAGTTTTCTGTTGAAAATCTCATTGGGTCTCTTGATGTTGAAGAGAAGGCGAGAGCAAAAGATATACACACTAGAGGTAATGAGGGACATTCTAGTGCCAATGTGGTGCAGAAGAAGAATGGCAAAGCTCAAAAGTTCAAAGGCAAGAACAAGACTGCACAAACAACTAGCTTCAAGAAGAAGAAGAAAAACACAAAGGATGGCATTTGCTTTGTGTGTGGCGAATCTAGTCATTGGGCTAAGGATTGCAGCCAACGCAAAGGTGGAAAGAATCAGCAAGCGCAGAATTCCAAGTCTGCTAATGTTGTTGTTGGTACCACTGAGACGGGAACTTCAGGGTATGGTAATTTACCTACTGTTCTTTCCGTATGTCATTCTACCGATTGGTGGATAGACACTGGTGCTAATATACATGTGTGTGCTGATGTTTTATTGTTCTCTTCTTACCAGGTCACTCGGGATTCAGCCGTTCTAATGGGGAACGGGTCACATGCTACTGTTCATGGTGTTGGTACGGTCGATCTGAAGTTTACTTCGGGAAAGATTGTGCAACTAAAGAACGTGCATCATGTGCCATCTATCAATAAGAATCTCGTCAGCGAATCTGTTCTGTGTAGAGATGGCTTTAGACTGGTATTTGAGTCCAATAAATTTGTAGTATCCAAGTGTGGATAATTTGTTGGTAAAGGCTATGTGTGCGGAGGCTTGTTCCGCCTATCTCTTTCAGATTTGTGTAATAATGTTGTGAACCATGTTTGCAGTGGTAATGAGACTACTATTTGGCATTCACGACTTTATCACATAAATTTTGGTTGCATGACGCGGTTAGCCAGTTTAGAGTTAGTCCCGAAATTCACCCTTGCCCAAGGTTCTAAGTGTCAAGTTTGTGTGCAATCAAAGCAGCCTCGTAAGCCTCATAAGGCTACGGAGGTAAGAAACTTAGCACCATTAGAACTCATACATTCAGATCTGTGTGAGATGAATGGTGTGTTGACAAAAGGTGGTAATAGATATTTCATGACTTTGATTGACGACTCCACTAGGTTCTTGTGGATATCATGGGGATATACTCCAGATCTTAGGATGATGTGATAATTGGCAATGATGTTAATGGTTTGTCGTTTCACGTGTTTTCGACAAAGTTTCAGAACTGTCAGGTGACAAGCGGTCTGACCAGCCATAGCATGGCGGTCCGACCGGTCCCAAAATCGGTCGGACCGGCCATGAGCGGCGGTCGGAACGGTAGTGACCAAATGTGTCAAAATGAGCTGGGCCAAAAATAGAGGGTGTAGGTAAGAGAGGGGATTCTATTGCATTTGGTCTCATAATTTTTAGAATCTCCAGTCAAAAATTCTATTGGTTTAAAGTTTCCAGTAGGTTTCGGATTTTCAGGGGTTGAAAATCGGCTAAGTCCTTTGGTGATCGACCGCCTATAGTCGGCGGTCCGACCGGTAAGGTCAAGTGTTCGGCCGCCACGAGGCGCGATCGGACCGATTGTCACTTGAACGTCGGTCTTTGTGCCGGCGTTGCTTGTAGGTTAGGTCAAAGTCATGAGTTTCAGGACATATGTGTTGCATGATGCATGTTTTGACTAACGTGGGTCAAGTTGTGAAGAACTTGTTCCCGGATTCGATTTGCCTGTCTATTGTTGTGCAGGTTGCTTAGTGGTCAACGACGGTCAACGGCGAGGATGATCAGGACTAGGCTTGGAGAGCTGAGGTCCAGAACAATCGACGATGCCGGGTGAGGTCAATGAACTGAAGTGTGGTGCAGAATAGACAAGGATGACCAAACGGACAGTTCGGTGCGACTGGTTTGATCAAGCGGCGCGGGAGTCGGTGCAAGTGCTATGGTGGTTTCGGTGGGAGCCGGATAGGAGAGACTTCCCAACATGGAGAGAGCCGTTGATCAACCTACACGTGGCGGAGCAGGCGAAGTGCTTCGCGCAGATGGACTCGGTCTTCGGAGAAGGACTGAGAAGGGGTATTTTGGTAATCTTACCAAATACCACCTTGGTGACCTTTTGCCAACCCGCGGCGCAAGACGACGCAAAGAGAAGCGGTTTAGGTCAAGAGGTGTTGAAGACGGCGCTTTAAAATGCGTGCGTGTGTGACCCGTTTGTGTTGGGCCTTAACGGGAGCCCATTTAAGTTAAATCTTCTAGAAGGTCTAAGCCTCCACTATAAATAGAGGAGGGAGGTGGCTGCACCCCCTTCAACCCTTTCATTATTGTTGAAATCCTAGTTTTGCTTAGGGAGAGGATTAGTGGAGGTTAGGGTTCTAGAGAGTTTTGATTTGATTTCGTGCTCTTGGATTGAGCTTTGTCCTCTATTGATGGAGTGGCTGTAAACCAAAACCCTATCAAATCAATCCAAGGAAAGTTTGCTCAAAGATGTGTCTCTTTGCCTTCCTTCTCTCTATTTGGTGATTTTGAGTCTTTCTTTGATTTATCAGTCTTTGATTGATTTCTTCACGTAATCTAGCTTGCTGTGACATGTGGGAACACATCTAGGATCATTTTGATCATCAATCACCCACGAGCAAGTTTTTGGATCTAGTTTTCGTTTTGACTCGGTTTTGAACCATCCTCCTCTCAAACGGAAAATATCATAACTTTTCCAAGGATCTTCACGATCTTCGATTGGAATAGGTTCCTAACATCCTAGAGAAGGTGTGTTCCAAGTTTCATCAAGTTTGGATTTGTAGATCAAAAGTTACATCTATTTACAACTTCGTTTTTCGGGCTATTTTTACTGTTCATCAGACTGGAGGTCAGACCGCCCAAGGTGACCGGTCCGACCGCCCAAGATGACCGGTCCGACCGCCATTAACACAGAGGTCAGACCGCCCAACACTTAGAATTTTAGCCCGTGTTGATTTTGGTTGTTTTGCTTCGGGGTTTAGATTGGATTCAATACTAGTCTTCCGCTGTACTAGTATATTGATCTTCATAGCTTCCATAGCTATTGGAGTGAAATTTGTATTGAATCTAATCTTGGTTGAAAAAGTGAGCTTGCTCCTATTCACCCCTCCCCCCTCTAGTCGCCTTTTCGGTCCAACAGTTCTGCTTTGTGTATCTTTTGAAAACTAAAGATGAAACTATTCACTACTTTAAAATCTATAAGGCAGAAGCTGAGAACCAACTTGAAAGGAAAATCAAAAGGGTTAAGTCTGATCGTGGCGGCGAGTACCTTTCTAATGAGTTCAATTTATTCTGTGAGGAACATGGTATAATCCATGAGAGGACGCCTCCCTATTCACCCCAGCCAAATGGGGTTGCTGAAAGAAAGAACCGCACTCTAACTAATTTGGTTAACGCCATGTTAGACACAGCGGGTCTTTCCAAAGCATGCTGGGGGAGGCTATATTGACTTCATGTCATGTCCTAAACAGGATTCCCACAAAGAATAAAG
Source organism: Hsuehochloa calcarea (assembly GCA_036346395.1). Taxonomy (NCBI): domain Eukaryota; kingdom Viridiplantae; phylum Streptophyta; class Magnoliopsida; order Poales; family Poaceae; genus Hsuehochloa; species Hsuehochloa calcarea. Next base: position 34,541,144 of record CM070598.1, on the reverse strand, counting down.
AGATAACCTGATATGAACAATGGGAGAAGAAAAGACTATCACTTTCATACTTGCGCACTTGGGGTTGTTTGGCGAAAGTCAATGTGCCAATTTCCAAAAAGCGTAAGCTTGGACCAAAAACCGTGGATTGCGTCTTTCTAGGCTATGCTCATCGTAGTGTTGGATATAGATTTCTAGTGGTGAAATCTGGAGTACCTGACGTGCATGTCAGTACAATTATGGAGTCCAGAGATGCTACATTCTTTGAGGATATTTTTCCGATGAAAGATATGCCTAGCTCGTCGAGTCAGGAGCCTGATACAACTCCTGAATCTGTCATTCCAATAGAATATTTTGAGCAAATCCCCGAACAAATTTCTGAGGAGGAAGACAATGAAACTCTGAGGAAGAGTAAAAGACAAAGGACTGCAAAATCTTTTGGTCCTGATTTCATTGCGTACCTTGTGGATGATACTCCAAGTACCATTTCTGAAGCATATGCTTCTCCAGATGCGGAATACTGGAAGGAGGCAGTACGTAGTGAAATGGATTTCATTATCTCTAATGGAACTTGGGAGATCACTGAGCGTCCTTATGGTTGTAAACCTGTACGATGTAAGTGGGTGTTCAAAAAGAAGCTTAGGCCTGATGGTACTATCGAGAAGTACAAGGCACGACTTGTGGCCAAGGGTTATACCCAAAAGGAAGGCGAAGATTTCTTTGATACTTATTCACCTGTGGCTAGATTGACCACTATTCGAGTGCTACTATCTCTGGCTGCCTCACACGGTCTTCTCGTTCATCAGATGGACGTTAAGATGGCTTTCCTAAATGGAGAGTTGGACGAGGAAATTTACATAGAACAGCTAGATGGATTTGTAGTAAATGGTCAAGAAGGAAAGGTGTGTAAGTTGTTGAAATCTTTGTATAGTCTTAAACAAGCATCTAAGCAATGGCATGAAAAGTTTGACAGAATTTTAACATCTGCAGACTTTATTGTGAATGAAGCTGACAGATGTGTGTATTATCGCCATGGTAGGGGTGAGGGAGTCATTCTATGTCTGTATGTTGATGACATACTGATCTTTGGAACCAGCCTTAATGTGATTAAGGAGGTCAAGGATTTCTTGTCTCAGAACTTTGAGATGAAAGATCTGGGAGTAGCTGATGTTATCTTAAACAACAAGCTGTTGAGAGGTGATGATGATGGGAGTACATTGTTGTAAACCCATTATGTGGAAAAGGTTCTAAGTCGTTTTGGTTATAACGACTGTAAATCCTCTCCAACACCTTATGATCCTAGCGTATTGCTTAGGAAGAATCGGAGAATAGCTAGAGACCAATTGAGATATTCTCAGATAATTGGTTCACTCATGTATTTAGCTAGCGGTACCAGGCCTGACATCTCGTTTGCTGCGAGCAAACTAAGCCGTTTTGTTTCCAATCCAGGAGATGATCGTTAGTATGCTCTTGAGAGGGTAATGCGCTATCTAAAGGGTACTATGAGCTATGGCATTCACTATACCGGGTATCCCAGGGTACTAGAGGGTTATAGCGATTCAAACTGGATATCTGATGCTGATAAGATTAAGGCCACAAGTGGATATGTCTTCACACTTGGAGGTGGCGCTGTTTCATGGAAGTCTTGCAAGCAGACCATCTTAACGAGGTCAACAATGGAAGCAGAACTCACAGCATTAGATACTGCCACTGTTGAAGCCGAATGACTTCGTGAGCTCTTGATGATTTGCCGGTGGTTGAAAAACCGGTACCGGCTATTCTGATGAACTGTGACAATCAAACTATGATTGTCAAGGTGAACAGTTCTAAGGATAATATGAAATCATCAAGACATGTGAAGAGGAGACTGAAGTCTGTCAGGAAAATGAGAAACTCCGGAGTAATAGCTTTGGATTATATCCAAACAGCTAAGAATCTGGCAGATCCCTTCACAAAGGGTTTATCACGGAATGTGATACACAATGCATCGAGGGAGATGGGTTTGAGACCCACGTGAGTTATACCATAGTGGTAACCCATTCTATGTGATCGGAGATCCCGTGAAGTAGGATTGGTAAAACAAGCTATTGGTTAATTGGGAGGAGAGTACTTTTACACACCCACTCCATTAGAGATGCAACTCTCTCCTAAATCTGAATGGCAGATTGATTTTTATCTTAATGTGTTCTGTGGCTTGTTTAAGCAAAGATATTGTCCTACAGAGCAGTCTTGAAAGAACACACCTATATGAGCCCGACTGCTAGTCACAGTCTATGAGATAGGGTAATCTCTAGGAAGCTCATGAATAGGCCAAGAGTATCACTTATATGCTCCAACCCACGGGGATGCCTGATAGCCTAGTATCAGTTAAGGACTCAAGTGAAACATATTCACACAAAACTGCCAATTCAAGGCTTAGTCCATTGTGCAGTTGTGGATTAGTGTAGCTTCTGTTCTAGATGGATATTCAACTTTATTTGGTCTCCATCGAAACACTGGTATATTAAAACAATATTGTGGATCAAGGCATTTTTAAGGCTCCAGCTTCTCTTGGAACCAATTTCTCCTAAAACCAACTTGCACAACCCAGGAGCGGAGCCGGAGCCTGTCCAAAAGGGACCTAATTAGCTTAGTCAACTACATATATTTTGTGACGCATTTCTCTTTTCGATTCAGAAAACCTAATTAGCTTAGTTAACTAAATATTTGTCTACATGTTTATTTGTAGATTTTCCGACATTTAATCCTGATACCTAGCTGATTCTTAGACCATCTCCAATGTTGTGTTTTAGCCGAATTCAAATAAGGAGAGTAAATGTATTGAATCGATTCAATACATTATAGGGTTCGATTTCAAAAATAAATGCATGGAACCAGACTCTACTTAGGAGTCGATTAAAAGCATTAAACAACTCATATAAGCATTAAACAACTATATAGGAGAGAATGTGATTGAGAGAGGATATTATTATTTTATAGTTTTTTAATGTAACATGGGTCCCAGTTATTAAGTAGGAATCAGTTCAATACATTGGAGAAAAACAAGCTCAGTTCCTAAAATACTTACGTAGCATAACTTTGAATCGACATCAGTTCAATACACTAAAGATACCATTAGCGCTATTTTAACAACACCACGTGCATAACTGCAGAAAGGGGACCTCCATGTGGTGATATTTAAGGGGTCTTCCATTTAACTCGCAGTGTGAAGGTATCGATCGGTGGTTGAAGGCTCGAAATTAACGATTGAGAATTTAATTGTCGTCTTCTTTGGGCAACCTGTAGTGCATTTGCGGTCCTTCTCATCTTTTCGTAGAAAGGGATGTAGCTCCTGTCTGCAGTTATAGCAGAGATGGGGATAAGATGGACTTTAATATGGTGAGGATGATCCAAGTAAATTATGAGTAGGATAGTCTAAATACGACAAAAAGAAAATATCGACGGTCATACTCATACCGATGGGTAGCGGTAGCTACCGGTATTGCTACGTTGTTTTATCCCATTTTTTTATTGATTTATAGCTAGTACCTGTCTGTGAGGTGCAATTTGTTTATTGGGGAGGTGAATATTTTTTGTTTATTGTTAAGAGATTTTTTAGAGAGGTGAAAAAGGAGATGAGAGGGGGTGACATACTAGCACCATCACCAATGGGTTCTTTCTAAGTAGTATAAAGATATTATCCCCCTAAGAGAATCCTTGACAATTAATAATTAGAACAGTAATCCATGGTTGGAATTAAAGCATAATTCTCTCCTAGAACAGCCGGGTGCCGGTTGGATTATCGGCTAGTTAGCTAAGCATACACTTTTTTTAAGTACAAGACGCGCTCACACCACCCACACGCATATACATGTGTACTGCCTCCTAGACACCCTATGAATACGAAAACACCTGACCTCACATAACACGAGCGTATGCTTTCTCACTGAACGTGTTCGCGTGTATACTTAATTTATTTAAACGAGTACATGCTTCGGGTGGGCCCCAATGCTAGTGACACTTTTAGTTATACAGTTCTTACCAGGGTTACGAGGGTTAGTTGGGCACAAATATACACGTAAAACTAGTTTTTATTTTTGATCTAATAACTCTTTTAGTTATGCTGAACACACAAATATACAAATTATGTTAGATTACATTACTTTTGAATGATATTTTTCTCGTTGTATGGTCTAGGTTAGCGACCTACACAGAAGCAATAGAAAACAATATATTTACTTATTTAGTAACTGAAATCAACACCTCTTAAAAAAAAACTGACCGTAGCTATAAGGCTAAACCACATACATTGGGTACAGTACCTGATTAGACAGGCAACTGTAGGGAGGTTAGGAAAAGCCAAATGGTCCATCATTTTCAGCGTCCAGGAAAGCAACACAGAGTTCAAATCAGTGTTGGAACTGTAAAGCACAGCATTTTCAGTTAAAGCATATACCATCTTTCGCATTGTGATTGGTGGGCTTTTCGTTTAAGGATCCGGATTCTAACAGCAGAGAACACCGTGTGTGCAGTATTCTGAGTATACGTGAACAATACTCTACAATATACTACAGCAAAATATTGTAGAAATAATACATATTACTGCAGTGCTCGATCTAGAATGTTCATTCTAGATAGTATGGTGGAGATAATGCTTTAATGCTAATTACTGTAGATCATATGCATTTTCCTCTTCAGTGCAGAGGATCCGTGTCCTTTATTTAAACACCAGACCGATCATCAAATTGGTCAATATGTTCCTATTAATTTGAGAACAAAAGAAAACAATTAAAGCTAGTGCAGTGTACCCTTCCCAACTGCGAATTTTTGACTATATTTGACTATATTAGCCCTGTTAGACCACTAAAATTTCTAAAGTAGTCCATATAGCCTTACATTCCAATTTTATCCCCCCTTATACCGCCTGATGCCGTGGGGGACAATATTAGCTCAGGTGTTGACGTCGTCCCGAAAGCACCTTGCTTACGTTAAAAAGAAAAAAGAAAAAAATAAAACTGAAAAAAATCAGAAATTTGTAAAAGAAAAATTGGAACATGAAAAGATTTACTAAAAAAATTTGAATTTAATTGAATATTATTTTATTCGTTTAAATTATTTTCATTTTCTGTAATTTCCAATTAAGCTCTAATTAATCCAATAAAATACAAATTGTTTATTATATTATTTTGAAGCTTTAAAAAACACTAAAAAACAAAAAAAAACTGAAAAGAAATAATATCTTGGCCGCTACGGTTCTTGATCACATTACTTCTGTATGGTGGAGTTAAAGTAAATTACTTCGTGAAGCTTGTACATAATGCAATTGAAGGGGCTGAGAACACTCGTTGTGATTATGAAGATGCCCTAAAACATGAAAGAATCACTATCGGTGCAAATGGTTATTTCTGGGATTCCACTAGAAGAGGCATACTTGTAATACATGCTTGCTTTGATGGCTCAGCTGAGGCACAGAACGGGAACTACATTAGAGTCTGCGGACAGATGCAAGGGGCGCGCACAGTAGGAATGTGATCCCGTTCCATCCGCGACCAAGATATTATTTCTTTTCAGTTTTTTTGTTTTCAGAGTTTTTTTGAAAGCTTCAAAAAAATATATAATAAACCATTTGTATTTTATTGGATTAATTAGAGTTTAATTGGGAATTTCAGAAAATAAAAAATAGATAAAATAATCTTCAATTAAATTCAAAAAAATAGTAAATCTTTTCATGTTCCAATTTTTTGTTACAATTTTGTGATTTTTTTTGTTTTCTTTTTTTTTTAACGTATGCAAGGTGTTGCCATAGTGGATGGCAGCACCTTGCTGCTATCGTCGTGGACAGCAGTAGGACGTGAGCTAATGCTGTTCCCCACGGCATCAGGCGGTATAAGGTGGTTAAAATTAGAATTTTGAGGCTACAGGAGCTACTTTAAGAATTTCAGTGATCTAACAGGACTAATATAGTCCAAATTTCCCCAGCTTCACCACATTTGGAAATTTAACCTGAAACAAAACTATGCACCAGCTAATTAAGCTTAAGCTCACCAAACAATTTAAAATTTTAAAACACTTTTTTCACCTTCTCCTTTGTCGTGGATAGAGAACAATATGATTTGTAGCTTGATCTATTTTTTCGTCCAAGTGATATTATCCCTATTCTTTTTCGGGTGTTTGATTTACATGCCAAGAAGACGAGTTTAATGTATGGTGTGACCGCTCTCTGAGCTCAGAGGCTTGTCTAGTACCAAATAAGACTCAGTTTTGTGGTTAGGCCAAAAGAAGTTGATGCGCAAAAAGGACTTGAAAACAAGCTATCAATTTTGGTTGTCAATTGCATTACTTCAGTCCGGACTGCAATTGACAGGTTATCTATTTACTTGTACAGTACTTCCAAGATTTTTTTTTTGAACCTTGTGTGATCTTTTCTCAAAGGAATTAAAAAAAAAACAAAAATGCTTTATCACATAATTCTACCAAACAAATCCCACATAGCATTTAGAAATTAATTCTTTTTTTAAGTGATACCAATTTAAAAGAAAAAAAAACACAATGTATTTCCCCTCTTTTTTCAGAGGGTGCAATGGACAGACCGACCTGTCATTCTCAAGCTTTACTTGCCTCCACTACTGACTACTTAGTTTAAAATTGAAATCATTGCTGCACCAAAGAATGGCAGTGGAATCTCACTTTTCTTTCTCCTCCGTCTCAAATCTCAATTGATTAGATTCTGGAGGAATTTTTTTTAAGAGTAGTTGGTTGGCTGATTGGTATGCAAGTATGCAACATGATAAGATCAAAATTATACGTGTCTACATCATGCCAATGCTTCTCTCAAAGACAGAAAGAAATAAATAAAAATTGCCAAGAATTTTACTAACTACTAAATATATAGGCAGATACGACTTATCGGTCACTAAACATTAAATTTGGACACCTACCAACCAAATGCAACAAAATGGAAAACAAAATAGAAAGGCAGGAAACTCTGAAATTGTTACATGCATTGTGATATAATCAAGTTAGAACAAGACCATAATGAAAAAATAACAGATATAACCAGTGTTCCCCGAGATACTAGACGCTAGTCGGGCGGCAGAGCAACACCTAGCGCCTAATCGCCGTCTAGGCTGGCTAAATCGGCTAGGCGGGTGGACCGCGCCTAGCGTCTAGGGGACACTAGATATAATAAAGTTAGAACAAGTGCTTAGTATAACATATATAGAATACACACAAGAAACAACTGTTGGAAATAAAATTACTGGTTTGCAAAATTTCGATAACATGGGCCTGAGACAAAGTTGAAAGAAAAAAAAATACCTGCTCTCCTTTCCCTTTGGTACCAAAGAAATGATTGATTGATTTTTTTTTATGGAATGAAGGTTACATAGCAAAGATATGCATTTATTTTTTCCCTTACAGAAGAAGAGTAGGTATTTTGGGGCTGATCAATTCTTGTAAACATGAGTTGTCCACACGAAACTGCATACTGAAGATAGTGAAAGTGCTCCGGGAAACTATGGGCAGGATTCCTCCAAAGAAAACTACAGGCAGTCTATGGTTTGTGGGCTGTCAATCCACAACTATTAGTAGGCTGTAAAAATAAAGGAATATTACTGCAGATTGTTTTGACTCCTTTCTTTGTATACTTCTAACAGTAAACTGGTAGGCACAGCTTATTTTGTGTTTGTATATTATATTTATAAGAATAAACTGATAACTTACCAGTTGAGCTACAACTAATTGACATTCCATTATACTTTATAGAACATAAACATCTATGCCATTAACTCTGTGTTAGCAATTTTTGTCCTTCAAATCAAAAGATACACGGTTCCTCCTGCAGTCCTGCTTATTCAATTTTTTGGTTAGCAAATTTAGTGCAGGCCTTGTGCATAAAGACCAAGAAAGTGTAATATCAAGAAGTTGGAGCCCAACCAAATTAAGAAAAATACTCTAAACAAATTGTAATATCAGGAAGTTGGAGCCCAACCAAATTAAGAAAAATACTCTAAACAAATCCAAAAGTGTGGGTAAAAGCAACAATTAATACACTAGATCCACCATCGGTTGTGATAACCGCATTGCGAAACAAAGCATTCCAACAAAATGAACCTATATTGTAAAATGGAGAGAGTTTACCAATCTCTAGATATAATTAACTTTTAATGTTGAGAGTTTACCGACTTCTAGAGATAATTAACTTTTAATTTTAACTCACAATAGTTTTGAAAAGAAATATTGTTAACTCCTATTACAAATTCGGTGCAGTATTGAGAGAGAAAACATATATCCTTAACAGGATTGACTTAGCAGATGTGGCGTTACAGAAGTAACATTCTTTTCACAACGGAGACGTTGGACCAAGCTGCTACCACACGTATAGTCTAACCAAATCCAAAAGCATGGGTAAAAGTAGAACATAAAGCACTATTGTCATGACCTGAGCCTGAGTGTAGGTCGTACTGCCGGCTTGGCCTTTGGTTTAAGAGTCGGCGAACAAGAAGAAAGATTGTGCCGGACCGGAAACAGTAAAGGCGAAAGAGGAAAAAGACTAGTAATTTTCTGATACTTTACTCAAACATCCAAGCCCCTTTAAATAGAGATTTGATTACAAAACTAGAGATATACTAGGACTCCTAAATAACTTGTAAGGAACTACTGCAATACGATTCCAACTCGTATGGAACTGAAACTCTATTCGGATGTGTTTTCCTCTGGTTGTATTATGATGCCGCTGCGTTCCGCTGGTTGTATTCCGACGCCGCTGCTTGTATTCCTAGGCCGACGCTTGTATGTGATTCCACCCATGACATCTCTCCCTCCCTCAAGGAGCAGCTCGTTCTCGAGCTGAAAGGATGGAAACTGGCACTGAAAATATTCTAATGGCTCCCAGGAAGTGTCCGAATCGGGTGGTCCAATCCAATGCACTAGGAGCTCACGGACACCATGACTAAGTCGAGAGCGAACAACCTGGCGTGGTGTAGGAGTGACTCGTCCATGCTGTAACTCTAGTAAAGCCAATGGTGTTTCAGGAGGCTCCCCATAATATGGTTTGAGCAAATTAACATGAAAAACATTATGAATCCTTGCCCTCATAAGAAATTGCAATTTGTATGCCACGGAACCAATGCTTTCCAGAACCATATATGGACCATAATAACGAGGTGCTAACTTGTGATTAGCATGATCAACTAAAGATATGGCCTGACGATGATGTAAACGTAGCCATGCCCATTGGCCAATATCGAAGTGAAGTTCACGATGCTTGGTGTTGTAGTGGCATTTGTGGTATTGCTGAGCTTGAAGAAGTCTCCCGATCATCAGCAAAAAATTTGTCACGATCTTGCAGAAGGTGATCCAAGGCCGGTAAGCGTGTCGATATATCAGAATAACTGAGTAGAGTGGGAGGATCCCAACCATACATAATCTTGAAAGGCGTGTCCCGTAAAGACAATTGAAACAAAGTATTATAACAACATCCCGGCCATGGCAACCAATGAATCCACTGTTTTGGTCTGTCCCCGATCAAGCATCGTCAATACGTGGCAATAATCTTGTTAGTAACCTCTGATTGGCCGTCCGACTGAGGATGAAAGTGGAACTCATATGCAATTGAGTTCCTGATAGCCGAAACAATTCTGACCAAAATTTGCTTGTGAAAACAGGATCACAGTCACTGACTATGGAAGAAGGAATCCCATGAAGGCGGCACCACCTCATCATAGAACGCTTGAGCCAGTAAACTTGATGTATATGGATGTGCTAAGGGTATAAAATGTGCATACTTCGAAAACCGATCGATGACAGTAAGAATAACTATCTTGCCATGCACACGAGGTAACTCTTCGACGAAATCCATAGCAATATCTTCCCAAATACGAGATGGCACTTCCAAAGGTTGGAGGAAACCCACAGGATGTAGCTGGACAGATTTATTGCGTTGACAGGTGATACAAGATTGTACAAAGTCTTGCACTACTATACAAGCTTGTGTTACATGAAAATCAGCACAAAGACGATGTAGAGTTTTCTGAATACCTTTGTGACTAGCACCATGTGCCGCAGTCAATGCAGCTTGCAAGGATAGTGACGATTATGAAATATGAACATGTCCCTTGTGAAGCACCAAGCCATCGATAATGCTCCATGATGAATCAAGTTGCCCTTTTTCGACATTAGAAAATAACTTGGCCAACTCAGGATTTGTCTGAACTTCGGCACGTAAGTCATCAAAAATTGTAAACTGAGGAGTAGACAGGGCATAGACTAACGTCTCCTGAGCATGCTATCTGGAAAGAGCATCAGCGACGACATTAGTATAGTCGGGCTTAAACTCAATGCTGAAATCATATCCAAAAAGCTTCCTAGCCCAACGATGCTGAGGAATAGTGGCAAAACGCTGATCCAGCAAGAACTTTAGGCTGTAGTGGTTAGTCCGCACTATAAACTGTCGTCCCCATAGATAAGGTCACCAATGTCGAATGGCCTGAACGAGCCCGGTGAGTTCACGCTCATACGGTGCAAGCTGAACATGCCGTGCAGCCATGGCACGACTGAAGAAAGCTATGGCTCCTTGAGCTTGATGAAGGACCACACCAATGTCGGACCTCGACGTGTCACATTCGACAATGAATGCTTCAGTGAAATCTGGTAATTGCAATACTGGTGCGCTGGACAGAGCTTGTTGGAGGGCACAAAAAGCTTGAGTAGCTTCATCGGACCAAGAGAAAGCAGCCTTCTTAAGAAGTTTTGTAAGAGGTGTAGCAATAGAACCAAAATCCTTAATAAATTTGCGGTAGTAACCCGCAAGACCGACAAACCCACACAATGCCCGTACTGAACGCAACTCTGGCCACTTGCGCCTTGGAATCATCCATGGCGACATCGGCTGCCGAAATCACATGTCCAAGATACGTGACTGATGTCTCCCCGAAAAACCACTTTGAACGTTTCAAGAAGAGTTGATGTTGCCGAAGAAGACATAAAACAACTCGAACGTGGCGAAGATGGTCTGACCAAGACACACTGTAAATCAGAATGTCATAAAAAAACAAGAACGAACCTCCGTAAATAAGGGCGTAGGATCCTGTTCATGAGAGCTTGAAAAGTAGCCGACGCGTTCATCAACCCAAGCGGCATAACAAGAAATTCAAAGAGCCCTTTGTGTGTACGAAATGTCTTTTTTTCAATATCCAGAGGACGCATGAGCACCTGAATGCAAATCCAACTTGGTGAAATATTTGGCACCCTTCAATTCATCTAATAGTTCATCAACAACGGGAATAGGAAACTTGTCCTTGACGGTCTTGTTATTGAGGACGCGATAGTCAACACAGAAACGCCAAGTACCATCCTTCTTTTTCACCAGGAGAATGGGCGAAAAGAATGCCAAAGTGCTTGGGCGAATGATGCCTTTGTTTAGCATCACCTCACACTGATGTTCGAGTTCATCTTTAAGAAGTTGTGGGTAACTGTACTGCCGAACTGCCACTAGAGTTGTGCCTGGCTGCAATCGAATACGATGGTTATGAAGGAATGCTAGTGACAACTGAATTGGCTCGGCAAAAATACTATGGAAGTCCTCCAATAGCGTATTCATGAGATTATGTCCCGCAAGATGGAAAGCCAGATTTGTGACAACCTTTGGAGCACCCTCTCTGTACCATGTAATCTTGTGATCATTGCGCCAAAAAGACATGGATAAAGCGTTGAAGTCACACAATATCGGTCCAAGGGTCCGCAGCCATTGAACGCCCAGAACGACATTGAATCCATCCAAGGGTAATGCATAGCAGTCCACGATGAATTGATCGTTAGTGATCATGCTTATCAAGTCATCAACTAGTCGTCGTCGTTAATGATCATGCTTATCAAGTCATCGACTAGTCGACGACTAGTTGACAAGTCGCCGAAGAAGTGCCGACTGGAGGTGGCGACTCCACTTGCGCCGGCAAGTCGGACGACTGGTCGATTAGTCGTCGACTTGCCCGTCAACTAGTCGACCAGTCGGGCGACTTGGGAGGAGGGACGTGGGGCCCGGCTGTCAAAGGCAAAGAGGCAAGAGGGAGGGAGGGAGTAGGGGAGCGCAGTCGGGGGCTCACATCCACGCGTGACTCCAGAGCAGGCAGAGCTCCAACTCCCATCACCGCCGCCCTCGGAGGTAGCTCCCACCGCGTCGCCGGCCTTCATCCTCGCCCCTCAAAGGTAGATCCAGTCGTCACAGCTCCGTCGCTCTCGGCCACCCTCCCGCCTCCGTCCCCATCGCGGTCGTGGCGCTCCAGATCCAGGTATGCCCCTCCGCCTCCGTCCTGGTTCCCCTCCCGGCCTCCACCTCCCTCCCATTCTCCCCACGGGTAGGGGAGGCCGGGAGGGAGGGGGAGGCTGGGTCGCCGCCGAGAGGGGAGGTGGGAGAATGGGAGGGAGGTGGAGGCCGAGAGGGAGGAGCTGGGGAGGGAGAAGGAGAGCCGACGGGAGGGGTAAGGGGAGTTCGGGTCACCACCGGGAGGGGAGGGGGAGCTCGGGTCGCCGCTGGGAGGGGCTGAGGGGGAGATCGGGTCGCTAGAGATCAGGAGGGGGGCGTGGGGAGAAGGGGGGAACTCGGGCAGAGGAGTGGATATATAGATAGGTCGATCTGCTATTGTACATCTGGAGCCAAAACTTTGATGGACATATTCCTTTTTAATCCATTCTCCCAGTATTTGAACAGAACTGTGTTAACTACGTTCTTGTAATGCAGAAGCACAAAAAAAATGGAAAGTGCAAGTATTGCATCCTCCGAGGGCGTGTGTGATCCAAAGACCGATCCAAAACGGAAGGCTAAGTCTAATTATCCGGGATGGAAGTATGCTTTTGGCCAGTTATTGGCAACCGAGATTTGGTCCAATATTCACTTTGTGACTGAAAGGTATCGGGAGGAATCAAAGGGTTTAAGGACCATCTTGCGGGTAGGTTTGGAGATGTTCAAAAATGTGCCTAAGACTACTACAACAATTATGAAAGAGATACAAGAGGCTTTGTGGAAGTACAAGAAGGGCAGACCACTCTTCCTAGATTGTAATGATGAAGGAGAAGATGAAGATATGAGTGTGACAACAACCGACAAGGAGTCCCAAGCCTTTATTGTGCAACTAAGTTTTGAGACATCTGACATGTGAGTGTAACAACAATCGAATATGGTGATAGAGAGAACATGGATGCCACTACTAATTTAGATGAGTTCAAGATGGATGACTTTTGAGAGATGAAAGAGTTGGACATATTATTGTTGTGGATTTATGTTATGTCATTAGACTCTTAGCTTGTGGACTTATTTTATTGTCGTGGACTTATGTTGATTATGTCGTGCTTGTTATGTTGTTCATGATTCATATCATATGAACACTACCAGTCGACTAGTCAACGACTACTCGGCAAGTCGATCGCTAGAAGGGGTAGTGTCGACTTGCCGACTTAATAATCTTGTTAGTGATGCACAATGGTAAAGCAGGGCACACTCCTGTACTAGAGACTCGATCACCATTGGCTACCCGCACCTTGAGGCCTTTGCATGAACGCACCAATATGCTAGCCCGACGAGCCGCCGTTGGAGTGATAAAATTATGCGTTGATCCCGAGTCGAGTAACGTTAACAATGTAGTTTCAACCACGCACACTGGTACTTGCATGATCTGAGCGGTGCAAGGCTTAATACCAATCAACGCATACAGAGAAATGCTCGGTGAATTGTCTTCCGCTGCATCGTCACTGTCATCGTTTTCGCTAGGTGAAAAGAGAAAAAAATAGCCGCTTGCACCGACGATTAGGCATGAATTTTTCCTCGTAATTATAGCACAATCCCACTTTGCGCGCGCTACCATCTCCTCCGGTGTTAAGTAAAGACGTTGCAGGCGTCGATCACCCTGATTTGCTGGGGGGGCACTGTTGTTACCGAGCCCTGAACATGTAGCGTTGTCTTGGCCGCCAAAGAAAGCACTGTTGGAGTGGTCTTTGGCACGACTAACGTGCCAAACTCTGTTGGTCTGTTTGCTGATGCATAACAAGCGTTGGGACTGGGCTGGGTCGGACATACTATCCCTTCGACGACACCTGCGCGTGCTGTTCATAGCACTTGCAAGCGCCATAGCCATTTGAAGACTCGCCGGATTCTGGAGTTCAACATCCGTACAGATGGGTTTTGCTAAACCTGGTGTAAACAATTGAACTTGCTGTCTCAACCGAAGATGGTCTGTATGGCAAAGTATGACAAGAAATTTTTCATGATATTCTTCCACCTTCCCAGATTGCACCAATTGCTTAAGTTCGCCAAGTGGATTATGACGCATGGGCGGTCCGAAACACAGCTTGACAAATTCTTTGAAGTGTTGCCAATTGGGTTCACCTTCATCACGCTCGAGTTGATAATACCATTGTTGTGCTACACCGGTGAAGTGGTATGGCGCCAACCATACCTTGTCAGATTCTACCGTTTTTTATCCCCGAAAAAACTGCTCGCAACACTGTAACCAACCCAGTGGATCTTCCTTGCTGTCATATATTGGAAAAATCCAAAATCCAATCTGTGGTATCGAGGAGCGTTGCTACCATCCCGTTTTCTGATCTGTTGATGCCGCGCTGTAGGAAACGCTACTCCAATTGGTGCTGGCAAAATACCATCTGATGGTTTCTTCTCCAGACTTGTGATGCGGTCAATGGTGTTGGCGAATTTGTTCCTCCACTCGGTCGAGCCAAGCGGTCATAGACACAGTCAGGTTAGCAATCTATTGTGCCAAGGCCTCCATTGCAGTTGGATAGTTGGCCATAGGCTCTGATACCAAGTTGTCACGACCTAAGCCTGACCTACGAGTGCGATACTCCCGGCTTGGCCTTTGGTTTACAACCTTGGAGTCATAAAGAAGAGTCGGCAAAGAAGCAGCAGAAAGATTATGCCAGACCGGAAACAGTACAGGCGAAAGAGGAGAAAGACTAGTAATTTTCTGATACTTTACTCAAACAACCAAGCCCCTTTAAATAGAGGTTTGATTACAAAACTAGAGATAGACTAGGACTCCTAAATAACTTGTAAGATAGACTAGGACTCCTAAATAACTTGTTAGGAACTACTGCAATACGATTCTCTATTCGGATGTGTTTACCTTTTGTTGTATCCTGACGCCACTGCTTGTTGTATTCCGAGGCCGACGCTTGTATGTGATTCCAACCATGGCAACTATGTAAACCATTCCTTTTGGCAACGGACTGGTGAAACAACGAATCCCAACAAAATAAACCTATATCGTGAAATGGAGTCTCTAATTAATTTTTAATTTACGTGCTAATAGCATAGGAAAAGAAACAACGTCAACTCATATTAGCAAATTTGGTGCAGTATCAAGAAAGAATTGATCCTTGGCAGGATTAACTTAGCAGATGTGGTCAAATTTGGTTACATAAGTATCATCCTTTTCACATTGAAGATGGCATTTCACATCAAATACCTTTCAGTTTGGTGTGTCTCAGTTAAACTCTTCTTTACACATCACATTAGGACAAGAAAGGCAAAGATGCTGACTTCCATAGAAGTGGTCTCCACTCTCTAGCAACTACAGTGCTAACGAATATTTGACGAGATAAAGTAACTAGAGCACAGTTCGTTAACTTGGCAAACTTCAGAACGCAATCCAAAATGAACCTTATCAGCTTTGCAGAACCACTTAGCAAAACCACAACTTCACTTAGAAGCTGTCATTATCTTTTGCTTTCATTTTTGTACAATCTTCTCATTTTCTGATGTCTCTCAGGTAGGCACTTGTTGCATCGAACTATGCCAAGAAAGACGGTAGCAATGGCCCCACTAACCCATTATCTTTTGTTATCCCCTAACCTGAGGGCCCTCTTACCATGCCGTGCATGGATGATATATCACCTTTGATCCCCATGATGACTTATGGTATGAAAACTCACAAAAATAGATATAACAAAGCATCATACAAAGATGTCTAGCTCTAAACGAAAGTAAAATTGATGCCCTTACCTGCCTGACTGACATCTTGGAAGCAATATATGTATATCATGATCTCATGCCAACTGTGCCTGGTCATCTCAGTGAGACATACTTAAATTCTGATAGGAATGTACAAATGTCATGGAACAATTGCAGGTACCTGCATTTCTGCACGGAGAAGCTAAATGTATGGATGAACTTCTGTTAAGAAATTGCATAGCAGAAACTCAAAAGGTAGGGATTAAGGATTCGACTGTCAATTAGTGTAATGACTAGCTAATTGCCCGTGCGCTGCAATGGATTTCAAATAAAAACATAATATAAGTTATAAACATAGAAAACCAATATACATAACGTAATTATCCTTACAAATGAAAGTTTCAAACATAATTTGCATCCAATCAATAAACCACATAAAATCTAATCACAAACCACAAACACAAATAATCTAATTCACCACAGAAAATCCTTCAAGTATCTTATATATGTGTGTACATATTTATCCACAAAAAACCTCACCAACTCAAGAGAGGGTAGATGACAGGCTCACCATCACCACCACCACCAAATCCTTTTTTATAATAGTAAAAGAGAGAGTAGATGACAGACTTACCACCACCACCACCAAGTCCTTCTTTTATAATAGTAAAGATATCTTGTTCATATGTAGGGTCATTTCGTTTTGTATATAGAAGCTGTAGATTTATTCATCACCATTCATGTATAGAAGCCTATTTAAACATACAAAAACTACAACACACCCTGGAACAGGATTCCGAGTTTCCGACTCTCTCCAAAGACACCACCAGAAGCAAGTGCTTCATCAGAAGCTTATCGATTTTTTTCATGAGAGACTATTAACAATGTGATTATGCGAGGAAAAAAATAAAACACAATCTATGGTGGTGAAAGGTGAGGTATTCTAAGAATATCATTGACAGAAGGGGGGCAAAATCATAACACAGCCTCAGATCAGATAAACGTCGTAATTTAGTCAATCGTAAAGGTGAGCAAAATTTAAGGACAAAAATCCCGAATTAAGATTAGATAAACGCTGTCTTTTAAGATGTGTCTGTGGAAGGTGTCATTCATGAATATTGCCCTCCTGAATCTAATTGACATGAAATATTCAAATGTCAAATAAATAGCAATATATTTGCAGCCTTGCAGGTAGGATGAAAGTGTTGCAGTATAGTTACCAATATAATGCCCAACGTAAAGAAACCTAAAAAAGATGCTGTGTGCAAATGAATGAATGATGCTTTGCTATTTTGTGAACACATACGCACAAAAGCAGATAATAGGTATCAGTAAAGTAATGGAGTTTGAAAACATTATTGTAATAATGTGTTATGGATTCTTAGGTTGGAAAAGCAATGCATTTAGGTAAAAGATAGCAAAATCTGGGCCCCAAAATCTGGGCCCCACATGGATCAACAGTTTTGATTTTTGAAGATGGACCATGAATTGTAGGCAGATTCATGGACTTTACTTGACTTAACAGAAATTTGGAAGATAAATTATGCACCTTTCATGATTAAGAGGCTATAGGCAGTGGCCCAATAGGTACATTTCCAAGACTGAGGACAAAGTGTCATTGGCCAAACTGAAGTACCCCCCTTGCAAAATTAACTAGGCCATTGCCACGTATGTGAAGTTTGCCTACAATTTGGGAGAGCACTGAGCACTCAGTAGTTTGCCTACATTTACCATTTCACATTGCATCAATAAGAAAGCAAATCTAAGAAGCAGTTCTCCTGAACTTCGTTAGCGTGAACTACAAGACACAAACTATTGTCTCAATGAACAGAGAGTGGAAATATATAGCAATTGCAAAGCTTTGCAGTTTTTACCATTGCTGCTTCTGTAAAATGGACTATATTATTCGTATGCAAACCTAAAGATATTATTGTCAGTCAGATGGTTCAAAGGTTTGATCAAGTATCCTTAGTTCCTTACCCTGTTACCAATATGTGTCTATGCAAACTGTAATTTCTCCTTTTGGTACATAAAAAAGAATGAATTTCTATAAGCTCTGATCGTCAACAGGTGCACAGGGTCCAAAAACAAAGTTGTACATGGGGTGAATGGTAGAGATATTCATAATGATTGGCCAAGGTATGTCTAGCCAGTGAATTGCACAAGTGAGTGGCAGTTCCCTATAACCGAATTGTTTCCTAGTGCAAGAAAACCATAAAGTGCCACAAAGTGAAGAGGTTTTCTGCTGATGGTGTCGATGGACATATTTCAGGCAAACAGTAACACCAACAGCAAAGGAGAGAAGCTGGACAGAAAACACATATTATGATTTATGTGGATATGAAAAAAAATGAACTTAATCATTTCTTGCAGGTAAGGTACTAACTCAATTTGTATGTCATTCTGACAATGAATGATAGCTCCCACAAAACTGTCCAACAACCCTGGCTGGCAACATCAAGTCACAGCGAACTGAGACTGGCTTGGCCAATTGTTTCCACAAGTGTAGTTTGGACCTTATAGTTATGTCAGTGTAGGCTCAAGACTTCATATGCGAACACCATACAAAATTGCCTACAGTCTACAGATATTGAGCAGAAGAAACATAAGAAATAAAATAAATTGACAGGCTTGGAGGTTTGCATAAAAGTCCTCTGTGTTATTATCCTCCGAAAATGTTACATGCAATTTCAAGTAGATCATATTGCTATTGCCGAGTTCCGACTAAGTATGCTGGATTATGGGTAGTAGGAAGTAATTATGGCCTTGTGTGGATTTCATGGGGATATGTTCCAGATCTTAGGATGATGTGACAATTGGCAATGGCGTTTACGGTTTGTCGTTTCACGTGTTTTCGACAAAGTTACAGGCTTACTGGACAGGGGCGGTCCGACCGGTCCTTGCACGGCGGTCCGACCGGTCCCAAATCGGTCGGACCGGTCATGTGGGGCGGTCGGACCGGCGGTGACCAAAGTGGTCAAAACGAGCTGGGCCAAAAATAGGTGTTGTAGGCAAGTGAGGGGATCCCAATGCACTTGGTCTCATGATTTTGGAGTCTCGATAAAAGTTCTATTGGTTTAAAGTTTCCAGAGGTTTTGGATTTTCGGGTTAAAATTCGGCTAAGTCCCAAGGCGGTCCGACCGCTCACGTGGAGCGGTCCGACCGGCCAAGAGGCGGTCCGACCGGCCACTCGGAGGGCCGACGGGCCGGTAATGGCGAACCTCGGCCAACCGTGGCGATGTTGATTTGTTAGGTCAAAGTCATTAGTATCGTGGTATATGATTTGCATGATGCATGTTTTGACTAACATGGGTCAAGTTGTGAAGAACTTGTTCCGAATTTGTGTTTGCTTGTGCGTGGTTGTGCGAAGTTGCTTGGTGGTCAATGACGGTCAACGGCGAGGAGGATCGGGACTAGACTTGAAGAGTTGAGGTCCAGAACGATCAACGATGCCGGGTGAGGTCAACGACTCAAGCGTGACACAAGATGGACAATGATGACCTATTGGCAAATCCATGACGCATGGTGAAGCGGTTTAGGTCAAAAGGTTAAAGACGGCGCTTTGGCGTGCGTGTGTGACCCGTTTGTTAGTGGGCCTTAACGGGAGCCCAATTGAGTCAAACCCTAGAGAGTTCTAGGTCTCCACTATAAATAGGAGGAGGTGGTGGCTGCACCCCTTACTCTCGCCTTTTTATGTTTCAAAACCCTAATTGTCTTTAGGGGAGTTGAGGTGGAGGCTAGGGCTCTTGATGGTTTGTGGTGAATTTCGTGATCTTTGATTGTCCACTGATCCATGATGGTACGGATGTAATCCAAGATCAATCACGAAATCAATCTATGCAAGGTTTGCTTGAGATAAGTCTCTTTTCGTTCTTGCTTTCAATTTCGTGTTTTAGGGCTTTCTTTGATCCGCGAGTTTGTGATTGATTCTTTCACGTGAATTAGCTTGCGTGATATGTGTGAATCTATCTAGCATCATCTTGATCATCAATCTCTCACGAACAAGCATTAGGATCAAGTTTTCGTTCTTGCCCGGTTTTAGACCTTCTGTTAATCAATTGGCAATTGCTCAAGATCGTTCCAAGAATTGTCCTAATATTCAATTGGAATAGGTCCTCAATAGCATATAGAAGGTGTGTGCAAAGTTTCATAAAGATTGGAGTTGAGAATCAAAGTTTCACCTAATTGCAACTTCGTCATCGGTGATTTTATCATTGCGGATCGGTTACGAGTCGGCGGTCGATCATTGTCATCACCGGCCGACCGATTTTGGAGCGGTCCGACCGCCAAAGATAACGCCGGTCGATCGCCCGACAATCGGTCCGACCGGTTGGGTCCAATGATCGACCGTCTCAGGCTTTGTGAGTTTGCAATCTTAGTTGATTTTGTTATTTTGCTTAGGGATTTAATTGGATTCAATACTAGTCTTCCATTTGTCTTGGTATATTGATCTTCATAGCTTCATCATAGCTATTGGAGTGAAATTGTGTTGAATTCATTATTTGGGAAAAAGTGGCGTGCTCTATTCACCCCCTAGTCGTCTTTTCGGTCCAACAAGTGGTATCAGAGCCCGGTTAGTTCAATCTTGATCTTAACCGGTCACTGAACTTTGGCGATGGATAGATTCTCTACAAAACCGCATATGTTCAATGGACAAGACTATGCCTATTGGAAGAATCGTATGCGAGTATTCCTTGAGAGCGAGGGACAAGCTATATGGGACGTTGTTCGATCCCCGCTCATTATTCCTGAGATTGAAACTCCTGCTTCTGTGGTTCTTTTGGCTAACAACAACAAGGCCAAGAATCTTTTATATGGTGCGCTTGGTAGACAAGAATATGACAGGATTTGCAATTTTGCATCACATACGAGATTTGGAACACTCTCGAAACATATCATGAGGGTTCGTCCCAAATTAAGAAAGTGCACCAAACAATCTATAAGCGTGATTATAACAAATTTGAGATGCGTCCTGGAGAGAGCATCGATGACATTTTCAGTCGGTTTAATAAAGTGATTAATCAAATGAAAGCTGTTGATATTGAATATTCTCAATCTGAAAATACCACCCATCTCTTGGCTGCAATCAACACCAAGGAGTGGGAGATGAAGGCTACTGCTATAGAGGAAAATGTTGATCTTTCAAGTCTTACTTTAGAATTGCTTTATAGTAAACTCAAGACTCATGAAATTAAAAGAGTTGATCATCCCAAAAAAGATAATTTAGCTTTGGTAGCAGATCCTCTCAAAAATGCTTTTGATGACTCTTTTGAATCTTCTTCTGGATTTTCACTTGCTTGTTTATCTGCTATTCATGAAGAGGAGCTTGAGAATATCCCTGAGATTGAGTTAGCCCTTTTAGCTAAAAAATTCACACGGGCTTACAACAATGTGAGAAATAAAAAGAGAGGTGGTCCTGTTACTTGCTATGAGTGTGGAGAGCTTTACCACATCCGGGCCAATTGCCCCAAGCTAAAAGGTAAGGGTAAGCACAGGGAGGAGAAGACAGCTTGGAAGAAGCCTCATGAGAACAACTCTGAGTATGATGCTGTCAAGCTCATAAAGGCCGCTCACCGGGTCCTTGCCGCTTTTGGAGAGCAATCCGTTAGTGATGTGGACTCCGGGAGCGAAGAGGAAAAGAAAGGGAAGGCCAAGGACTTTACTGGCATGTGCTTCATGGTGACAAGACGACATTGATAATGATGAGGTATCTTTTTCTTATGATGAGCTTTCTGCTAAATATGATTCTATAGTTGAGCAAGTGCTTAGTCAAGATGAAGCGCTAGAATTTGTCATGACTAAAAATAAGAAACTAGAGTCAAAAATTGGTAAACTAAAACTAGAACTTGCAAATGTTAAGACTCTTGAACCTGATGAATGTTTATCTTGTCATGATATGCACTCAGAATTGGCTAAACTGCAATCTGCTCACAATATTGCTTTACAACAACTTGAAAATGCTAGAACTGAGCTAATTGAAATTAAATCTGCTCCTTGTGAAAAATGTTTAGAGTCTAGCAAGTTGATTGCTTCTGATGTGATTGATTCTAGCACTTGCGCTTCATGCTTAGAAAAAGAACGTGAAATCAAAGATATCTTACAAGCTGCTAGAGTCAAATATGCTAAGCTTAAGGACAATATTGAAAATACTATTTGTGTTTCTTGTTCCGCTCTTAAGCTTGAAATTGCTTTATATAAGGAGAAATCTATGGATAAAACTTGTGATGCTTGTGTTAATTTGAGAAAAGAAAATGCTTACCTTCATGATACATTAGAGAAATTTTCTAAAGGTAAGAAACAGTTAAACATGATTCTTGACAAGTCTAAAACTCCTTATAAGAAGCAAGGTTTAGGATTCAATTCTTTTCAAGACAATTCAAAGCTAAAAGTCATTCAAGTCTTGGAAAAGGTTTAATTGAATTCAAACCCAACTTTGCAAAAACATCTTTTAAATCTGCGGTTTTGCCCAACCTTGTATTAATTCAAATGGTGCTTCTTCTAATGGTACTAAGTACCATTGCACTTATTGCAAGAAAGGTGGGCATTTGATTGAATTCTGTTGGCATAGGTTGAAAAATGATAGGAAAAATCTTGATAGAATTTCATTCAGGCAACCTAGAGCTTTTATGAGACATGGTAACACTGAAAGGAATAAACCTGGATTAGGATTTTTCTCACATGCTAATCATCATGCTTCTACATATCCTAATTCTCATGTTCTTGAGTCACGGTCGGCCACCCGGTGGTCACCGGTCGACCGATTTGGTCGCGGCCGGATCCACAAGACAACGCCGTCGATCAAGCCCGATAGTTTAATTCCATGTTAACTTAAACATTGCTCATAATGAATTTTAGATGAAATCAAGGATAACACTACGCTTTGCATACTACTCATGAGACGTGTGTCTCGATCGGGTTCCCAAGTCTTGTTTAACTAACCCCAAGATGTCGAGACACATCGTTCTTCCAGGCCTTGATTTTTTGAGGATTGCCGCGGAAAGAGGAAGAGCACGTGCTTTGTTAACTCCAGCTATTCACGTCATATGACCGGAAACTCAAGATGGTTCACCTCCTTCATGCGGTCGACGGGTTTCAAGCATCTCCGAGAACTTCCCATCGCCAGGCCGTTAAGCTCTTATTCAGGTACTTACACTCCACTCTCGTTGTATGGCATTTGATATTCCTGTTCTTTATCCTTGTCCATTCGGGGGTTTCTCTTATCCTTATTGTGCGGGCTGTCGGCTAGATAGGAAGAGTACCAAAGGCGCTTGTCACCCACTAGATTCTTCTCTTGTATCTTATCTTGTTTTTTTATCCTCACCAAATCTTTAGACCCAACTAGGTTTGCCACCTTGAGAAGCGAGTTAGGGGTTATTTATCCTTATGGGTTGGTTTGAGGGGGAGTTTGATCTTTTCTTATCTTTCCTTGTTCTTTTGATCTTTTATTGTTCTTTTTCTGAACTTAGTGATCTTTTCGAACTTTTTAAGTTTTTAGGCTTTTTAATTGCATCTCATTGTGCCATATTGCATTCATATGAAAACTCCAACAAGTGGTTACAACAAATGGTATGAAAAATCCAAAAAGATGCATTGTAATATAAGATTTTCTGCTTATTTTTAAAAATTGATGAAGCTTTGCCTATTACCCTTTAGAGCTTTTGTATTTCAATTCTTGCTCAATGTCATGTCTAGTTCTTTGACTGGCTAGAATTATCATGCTTTTACATGTGTAGCTAAGTCTTTGTTATATGAGCTAGAACATTTTAAACAACTCAAACTAAGAAATTGCAATTTGTGGATGTTTTAGCGAGTTGCGCAATTAGTGCTCCTCTTGTGACATTGGCCCTGTCAGAATTGCTTTGTTAGCTCTTTGATCTAAAATTGACCATTACTTGAGCTTTTGTGTTCTTGAGATTCTAAAACTGCTCATGTGAAAAATGAAAATCAAGATTGTCTTATGCTTAAATTGTGCCAAACTATTCTTACGAGATCGCTTGTCAAATGACATGAACTTGGAGATAGTTTGATGAACGAACGATCTCATGGGGACCGCTTGTCGAAATGACATGAACCTCAAGATTTGTCGCCCGGTAGAAGCTTAGAAAGAGTTTGTGGATGGCTCCTAGTCCAGATCTTCTTTACTAAGATATACCTTTAATCAACTTTTGGTCGAAGCTTAGGATGAGTTTGTGGATGGCTCCTAGTCCAGATCTTGTCACTAAGTTAGATCATTAGTCAACTTCAATATTCAATGCAAATGAGAAAAATGTTGACAATTGGGCGTTTACAAAATATTGAGCAAATTGATTCAATACGGGACTTGATTGACTCTTAATGTGGTCTTTGTTAGATTTTGATCTCACTTTGACATTTTGACATGGCCAATTTCACTTTAGGATCCTGTTGATGAACTTGTCAATTTGAAACGTTGCTTAAATTGATCAAATCTCATCGCTTTACTTTTGAGCCTTTGTGCTTAGCTTTGATATATATGTCTTACCATGATCTTGCTAGCTATTTGTCGGGCTTGATATCTTGTTTGTGCAATATTAGAGATACTAGCTTGTTCTTTTGGGTAATCTCCAAAGCTTCTTAAAATCAAAAATTGAAAAATACAAAAATTGAAGCCACTCCATTGCACTTCATGCATATTCCTCTTTATGCTTCTTTTGTTTCCGCTTCTTCCTTTATTCTATATTTATTATCTCTGGATGAGATGAAGGCGTGATTCCTTGATGAATCCATTGTCAAAAGGGGAGAAGATGTGTTAAATGAGAAGAGAAGATGTCTTAATAAGAAGATATTTCTTTATTGGGGAGAAGTTTATACAAAGGGAGAAACGAAAATTTGAAAATTGAGGATCATAGTGAGGGGGAGTTCTTGAGTTGCATTCTTATTGTCTTATTGAATATTCTGAACTTGAATTGCATTCTTTTATACTCACAATGATCATAGGTCAATTGAACAATTGTTCTTTCATATGGACCTCATGTAAGAATTTTGACCCTTTTCTGGAAATCAAAGTTTTTATGCTTTCTTTTCCTTGTCTCACATGCCTATAATATTAGATGCCGACTTGGTCATTTTCATTGCTTTTTCTTGCTTATGGACCAAGTTGTGCCTTTGTCTGCTGCGAGTAAACTCGTTTTCAAACCTCTTACTTACATTTTTCGGATAATTGCCAATGTGTTCATCAAGGGAGATTGTGGATTTCATGGGAATATATTCCGATCTTAGGATGATGTGACAATTGGCAATGGCGTTTACGGTTTGTCGTTTCACGTGTTTTCGACAAAGTTCTGAGCTTCTCGATGGGCGGTCCGACCGGTCCTTGCATGGCGGTCCGACCGGTCCCAAATCGGTCGGACCGGTCATGTGGGCGGATCGGACCGGCATGACTAAAGTGGTCAAAACGAAGTGGGCCAAAAATAGGTGTTGTAGGCAAGTGAGGATCTCAATGCACTTGGTCTCATGATTTTTGGAGTCTCGAAGAAAAAGTTCTATTGGTTTAAAGTTTCCAGAGGTTTGGATTTTCGGGGTTAAAATTCGGCTAAGTCCCAAGGCGGTCCGACGGCTCACGAGGAGCGGTCCGACCGGCCAAGGGGCGGTCCGACCGGCTCACCTGGAGCGGTCAGACCGGTAATAGCTTGAACGTCGGCCAACTTCGTGGCGATGTTGATTTGTTAGGTCAAAGTCATTAGTATCGTGGCATATGATTTGCATGATGCATGTTTTGACTAACATGGGTCAAGTTGTGAAGAACTTGTCCCCGAATTCGTGTTTGCTTGTGCGTGGTTGTGCGAGGTTGCTTGGTGGTCAATGACGGTCAACGGCGAGGAGGATCGGGACTAGACTTGAAGAGTTGAGGTCCAGAACGATCAACGATGCCGGGTGAGGTCAACGACTCAAGCGTGACACAAGATGGACAATGGTGACCTATTGGCAAATCCATGACGCATGGTGAAGCGGTTTAGGTCAAAAGGTTAAAGACGGCGCTTTGCGAAGCGTGCGTGTGTGACCCGTTTGTTAGTGGGCCTTAACGGGAGCCCAATTGAGTCAAACCCTAGAGAGTTCTAGGCCTCCACTATAAATAGGAGGAGGTGGTGGCTGCACCCCTTACTCTCGCCTTTTTATGTTTCAAAACCCTAATTGTCTTTAGGGGAGTTGAGGTGGAGGCTAGGGCTCTTGATGGTTTGTGGTGAATTTCGTGATCTTTGATTGTCCATCGATCCATGATGGTACGGATGTAATCCAAATCAATCACGAAATCAATCTATGCAAGGTTTGCTTGAGATAAGTCTCTTTCGTTCTTGCTTTCAATTTCGTGTTTTTAGGGCTTTCTTTGATCCGCGAGTTTGTGATTGATTCTTTCACGTGAATTAGCTTGCTCGTGATATGTGTGAATCTATCTAGCATCATCTTGATCATCAATCTCTCACGAACAAGCATTAGGATCAAGTTTTCGTTCTTGCCAGCTTTTAGACCTTCGTTAATCAATTGTTAATTGCTCAAGATCGTTCCAAGAATTGTCCTAATATTCAATTGGAATAGGTCCTCAATAGCATATAGAAGGTGTGTGCAAAGTTTCATAAAGATTGGAGTTGAGAATCAAAAGTTTCACCTAATTGCAACTTCGCCATCGGCCGATTTTATTGCATTGCGGATCGGTTCGAGTCGGCCGGTCGAGACCGCCGTCATCACCGTCGAGACCGATTTTGGAGCGGTCCGACCTTGAAGATAACGCCGGTCGATCCGCCCGCAATCGGTCCGACCGGTTGGGTCCAGCGGTCAGACCGTCTGTGCTGTGAGTTTGCAATCTTAGTTGATTTTATTATTTTGCTTAGGGGATTTAATTGGATTCAATACTAGTCTTCCATTTGTCTTGGTATATTGATCTTCATAGCTTCATCATAGCTATTGGAGTGAAATTGTGTTGAATTCATTATTTGGGAAAAAGTGAGCGTGCTCCTATTCACCACCCCCCCCTAGTCGCCTTTTCGGTCCAACACCTTGTCTTCTATTGAAGATTCTAGGTGTCACGTCTACTTGGTATCTGATTTCAACCAAAGAATTTCGATTTTGTAAAGGTTGTTAAGCAGGAGCACAACTCTTATGGCATCCAGAAGAAACACCCAGACTAGCAAGTCTGATGGAAGCCAGTGGTCATAAAGCAGTGTTAAAGAGGCAGCTCCTTTTGTCAGTTCCAACTCATTCCACACTATTGCAATTCCATAATCATATTTCTTATCATTTGATCTGAATTTATTTGAATAATTTTGCACAGGCAATGTTGCCAGCCCTTTTAGCCAGTCTTCATGACAAACCCAATTTCTGGAACTTCATTATCACTCAGATGGAGTTGCATTTTTCTAATTGTACACCCTAGTTCAGAATCTGCTGATCCTGAGATAATTTTCATGCTTCCTAAACTTGCCTACACATGACAGCATTTAGTGAGCATTTTGAGCATACTTTTGTTCATAATGAATCTAAGAGAAGCAACATGAATTATAAGGACAACAAAACAAATCATAGGTGCTACTTTAGGTGACAAGAAAAATCACGAGAGTAGCTATTCAAATTCTCAAATGAATGAATAACGAAGTGCTTGTAGAACGTTGGATGGGCTACCTTTATGAACTAGAAAAGAGGCAAAAGCTTTGGGTGCGCATTGTGAACTGAATCTGAGTGGGCACGATCCACAAAGCATTGGAATACAAATATGCCTAGTTGATTCCGGAATCCGAACAGAAACTCAAGACTATGTATACCGGCAAGTGAAGTCGATAGAAACAACAAACATTTCCTAATGAACTATGATCTAAGATGGAACAGCTAAATCCGTAGTGATGAATGAACAGCTAAAGCAAGACCTACCAGCATCACCCATCCGGCAATTACGAAAGCGAAGAAAGAAGATACGATGAAAGGCAATTAGCAACAGAGCAATGTTGGCACAAATTACCGAAACGAAGGCGCTTCTGCCACCTACTTATCCGGTGCCTGGGCTTCCCGCGCAGCACCTGGCTCTTGGTCCTCGGGTCTTTCATCGTCGGCACCCGCCAAGAACCCCAAAGGCCAAAGCTACTCAAGAACTCCACGGCCTCGAGTCGGCGGGAGACGAGCAAGTGCCTTGGCGTCTCCGGCCGTGGAGACAATCCGTCGAACACGTCGAGGGCAGGGGAGGTGGAATCGGGGAGGCGCGGTTTTGCGGGCGCCCGTGGGTGTGGCTACAGCCCGGCAGTTCACTTCTCTCTCTGGGTTGATTTGCTTGATTGGTTTGGTGTTGGAGGAAAGCCTAGTTATTGTGGGCTTGGATGTTGGTTCCGGGACTTTTTAATATGCTAAGTATCATGAAAAAATCCATTGGATACCGTTTAACTCTTTTTACATCAACGTTGGACTATAAAATTGGACATCCGATCCCTTTAACTATTAATATCGTTCACTTTATCCTCTTGGCCCAAACCGAGGTGGTTTCGCCCCACGTGTCATCCACATGTATCCTAGTTGTCAAAAGTATTCCGTGTAGATACCACGTGTCTGCTACATCATCCACTATAGCATCTAACAAATCAAAAAATAAAAAAGGATAGAGGGGCCCACATGTCAGTCCTCCCTCACTATCTCCTTCCTCTCTCTCTCTTCTCTCAAACCGCTGGCCACACCCTACTCCTCCCCTATCCTCATCCTTCCTCTTTTTTCTTCGTCATCGGCAGTGGGACGGGATAGTGGTCGGAGACATGGAGGTGTTTGCAGAAATGTGAGTGAGCGAGCGAGGAGGAGGAGGTGGTGGTCAACGAGGACTTGGGCTTCAAGGACCTCGAGGGCGTCATTGCCTACATGCACGGCTGGGACCGCAACGGTCACCTCGTCTGCTACAACACCTACGACGCAAGGATAGGGACATGTATGGCTGCGTGTTCAGCGACGGCGACCGTCTCAGCCGCATCCAACTAGATCCTTTCCCTTTTCCAGGACAACTACCCCGAGATGGTCGCCCGCAAGGTGCCGCATCAGAGGCGACAGACGTGGGCGAGGAGGCACTCGCTGGGGAGAGCACCGTCGCAGAGCAGGACGAAGGTGGAGCTGGCGACCTTGCAGATGAGGAGGTAGGAGAAGCCACGGAGGAGGTAGCGGCGGTGCTTGTTGACGGGGAGCGCGTAGCAGAACTTGGTGGCGGGGCGGTGTGGGTGTTAGACTTAATCTTGTTATCTAAGTTTTAGTTTGGTTTCTGTTTAGAATTGTAACAAGATTGCAATGTAGAAAGCGATTTCATGTCAGTCAGTCTGTCAGTTTTAGTTCTCTGTCCGTTTTTGGTTTAGACACTGTAGCTTGTCTAGTTATTGTTAGTTTTCGTATTTTCGACTTGCAAGAGAAACAGAGTCAAGAAACCGAATTAGTATCGCATTTGTAACTCATTTTATTATCTATATAAGAAAATAGAACATTCATATTGAGAGATACGGCGCAAATTGGAAACGTTTGTTTTTGCTTTGTCTCTGTACTCTTTTCTTCGTCAATACTTTGAAGTTTCAGAGAAGGTGATTCTTTAGAAGTTTTTCAGAGAAGAGAAAGGGAACGATTGTGTTTGGTTGTCAGGTTTTGTTCCAACACTTGGTATCAGAGTTTAGGCTTCGTTGGAGATGTTAGGGAACCAATCACCAAAGGAGGAAGCGCAAACTCTGAAGATTGGCGAAGAAGCAACAGCGTCTGGAAAACCATTGCCGAGGGGATTTGGAGTGCCGATCCAGTACCCAATGTTGAATGACACCAACTATGGCTTATGGGACGTAAAGATGAGAATTATCTTACAGTCTCTTGCAGTGCGGACAGCGATCGAGGGTGAAGCACCGGTCGATGTGGAGAAAGACCAGGGCACTCTGGCCGCAATTTCCTAGGCAATACCCGACAATGTGAAGAACACAGCAAAAGCAGCTTGGGAAGCAATCCAAGAGATGTGTGTTGGTGAAGATAGAGTTAAAAAGGCAAGGGCTCTGACATTGAAATGAGCTTTTGATTGGATGATCATGATAGAAACCGAAACCATCAACATTTTTTCACAAAAGCTGGTCAGAATAGCAAGTGAAATATGTTCTCTTGGCATTGAGCTAAAGGAGAGAGCCATAGTAAAGAAGTTATTTAGTGCAGTCCCGGACAAGTTTCTTCCAATCTTGGGCATAATTGAACAATGGGGAGATATGTCAACAATATCGTTGTCTGAAGCAATCGGACGACTTACTGCATTTGAGGAAAACCTGAAAGGGAGACGCACTGAGAGAAACAAAGTAGGTAAAGAGCAATTGATGTTTACACGCCGTCAGTGGGAGTCACTGGCAGCGAAAGAGAAAAAGAACTTTGAAGGTGGTGGGAGAGGCGCGAAAAGAGGTGGTTGACGAGGCAGCAGCCGAGGGCACTTGTCGTGGATACAATGGTGGACGAGGTGAAGATACTGACAAAAAGCCATACAAGAAAACCGATAAGTCAAAAATTAAATATTTTAATTGTGATATATATGGTCATTTTGCCTCAGAGTGCCGACAGCCAAAAAGGGAGCGAACAAACTTTGTGCGAAAGCAGGGCGACAAAGAACCAGCTCTGCTCATGGTCAAGACTTGTGAGGTCATGTAGATGACCAAAATGACAAGAAGAAAAGTCATGTTGCATGAAGAGAAGGTTTTGCCCAATCTCGTACAAGAAAATGAAAAGGACAGTAGTTTTTGGTATTTAGATACTGGAGCTAGTAATCATATGACCGGTGGGAAGAAGTTGTTTCCCGAGCTAGACAAATCAGCTACAGGCACAGTCAAGTTTTGGGATGATTCAGTAGTGGAAATCTGTGGGAGAGGAACTGTAATATTCCAATGCAGGACTCAAGAACACAAAGTACTCACAAATGTGTATTATATACCCAAACTCAGGAGCAATATTGTGAGTTTTGGGCAACTCAATAAGGTTGGGTGCAAGGTCACGGTTAAAAATGGTATTATGTCAATCTTTGACCGTGATCGTGTCCTGCTGGCAAAAGTGAAGCTTGAATGATATTATACTTTGCTTAAAAGTCTTGCAGAGTACATAATTGTACTTACTGTTGCTTATTGAACATATTCAGATAATGTAGAAGAAGACCCGCCGTATAGTTACTTTTATGCATCGGGTTTTGACGACGTTGATGCCGACTTCTAAGGTTTAATCCAATCAGTTGACTGTGAGAAGGATGAGGCATACTTGTTGGTTTTGTTGCCTCTTTTATCTACATTTCGCTGAACCTTTATTATCATGTAAACTATTTGGCCGGTCGGACTTTATGTTGTAAACCTCGCCGTGTAGGCGTATGTTCAGTTGTTAAGTATATATACTTTTTTATTTAATTTATCGTGTATGGATATGATATGTCAATGTTGAATGTGTGTGCTAGCCACTAATTATGGGACTAGCACAGTAAACACATAGGATTTTGGTATTAATTTTCCGGGTGTCCGATATTTTAGATACAATCACTCCAATAGTTTGTTTGTTCAGCTTGTTACTATAGCTTGATACTATAGCTTATTATCTAGATGAGAGAGAATGTGTGAGAACCCAGGGTATTTAACTTGTAATACTTAACCATCCGAATGGCCCTAGCATTACAAATCAAATATCTTGATTCTCGGCGCATATGTACTTCCCAAAATTGCAGTACACATACCCCATACAAAAATTGAGCATCCAAACCATACAAGTCATTCATTAACCAGACTACAAGTTTACAACATAAAGGCATACAAGTCCACATTACAAAAGTAGGGCCGACCGGCCAAATGATAGAAGATAACCAAAGTAGCGGCGGAAACACAAGCCATAAGATGGCGATAAACAAAAGCCAAACGGTTTGTCATTACCCACAAGGCAACCAACTGGAAAACGTCCAAGCTAGTCGTCGAGAGCAAAGTCGAAGTCGGTCTCACAATAGCTAACCCCTTGGGGGTCAACCTCCTCTGCAACAATTAAGCAAAGCAACTGAGTACAAAAAGTACTCGCAAAACTTACGAGTAACAAGCCTATACATAGCTACATGTAAGCTGAAACAAAGGAGGAGGGTTATATGGTTCATTTGACGCGAAAAGCAACACTTCATTTGCAATAAGTAATAGATTGAAAGCAATTTGACAAATCTGTTTTTAAAAGATTAAATAACAGCGAGACAACAACAATAAACATAAATAACAACCTAGAGGTGACTTCCTAACAGCCACCACAACATAGCACGAATTACCCATTCGTACCACCCGAAAACAAGTTTTATTGGAAACTGCTGAGTCTAACTCTTGTAGAGACCTAACCAAGCATGTCCATAACCAAGTACTTGGCTATTAGAATAGATTAAACCCTGTAGGGGTGTACTAATGTACCCACACGCCAGACCGCCTTTTTTCCATGCAATAGAGCACAATTCCTTAGGTATGCCGGCACAGCTAAGTCCTACAAGACGCTTTCCAATGGATTGTACTAATTACGAGTCGCACGTATGGGGGTTGACCCTTAGTGAACCGCCGTTACGGGCTCCCACTAAGGACCCACACGTTGAGTCGGACGCACCGGCCCAGCCGAAGCAACTGCGGGTGCTCCTGGGTATGGCGAACCTAGAAAGGAACCCATCCCTCCCAACCCAAACAAACATTCTCTTTTTCATACCACCAGCGACTTTAATAATTAATACCTCCCAAAGTACTTAGTTAAGAGAGGTCTCATATCCCTCTTATGTGGTTAGCATGCAAAAACGCTTAGGTCAGAGTCCAAGATGTTCGGTCCTTGCTGACTCGGGCACCATTCATACACCCAATAACCACATCATCAAACCAATGTGTCCAAGTCTAAAACATTTCACTTTCAGTTTTAGTTTTCCAAATACAATTACATACATGAGTATCCAGACTCAAATAATTATAGTGGTGATAAAAATGGCCATCGCCGAGGCGATGATCCCCATTCTACCGTTCTAAGCATTTCTAAGCAACATCGACTCGCAAACTATAAGTAAAGTGATTAGAGTACATCCATCGAACTCTAAATCACAGCGAATAAAACCTAGGCTCAGTGGTAGAGGATGAACATATACCTACCGTTTATGCAACTACAGGATCAACTACTCGATCGATAATTTAACAACAAAATAGAGCATGCATACATACACTTTGCAAACAAGATAATAGACTTTGAAAGTAATGGGATCAATGTGATCAAATGGAAACAACTGCTTGCCTTGCTGGAGATAACTTTCTTGCTGTAGAGGATCACTCGTGTAATCAACAAACTCGTCGGAACCTAATCGAAAGAATCGAAAGCACAATAAGAACGAATGATACCGAACATACCCAAAAATACACATTCGTCCAAAAATTATGAAAAATTCACATAAGGTAGAGCGTGTTTTTAAATTAATTTATCAATAAAAATAAATTTATTTGGATGTTCCAAGCAAACGTTATGGCAGTTTGAAAATCAGTTTTTTCAGAAAATCCAATTAATTGCTAGCTGTCACTATTCATCCAAATTTAAAAGTTTTTGTGAAAATTTTCAGAGAGGTGGTGCATATGAAATTTTTATGGTATACATAGGACCACATGACATGATCAACGAAAAATGATTCACCTCATTCGGAGCTAAGATGAATTTTCTATGATTTTTCAAAGACAAGTAAGTAGTGAACAAGATAAATGTAAAATCAGATTTTCAGAGATAACAACATGCTCAAAACCTATATTACAATAAAGTACAGTAACATAGGAACATGACAAAATTGAGTTTACTAACAATGGAGCTACAGAGAAATACTTATGCATTTTTGAAGTTAAAACAATTTTTAGAGCAATAAAGGTATT
Organism: Hsuehochloa calcarea; assembly: GCA_036346395.1. NCBI lineage: Eukaryota > Viridiplantae > Streptophyta > Magnoliopsida > Poales > Poaceae > Hsuehochloa > Hsuehochloa calcarea. The sequence continues at coordinate 34,507,364 of CM070598.1, read as the reverse complement.
AAACCTAAAGCAATTTCTCCAAAAGTATTTTCTGGAATAGTAAAAAGGTTCAAGCCATTTTTATAATAAAGTACATGCAAAAAAGAATCTAGCAAAATTTGAATCATCAAATTTGGAGCTAAAATGAATTACTTATGAAATTTTGAAGTTGATGCATTTTTCAGTTCATAAATAAAGCATTTTGGATTTTATAAAATATAAAAGACTTTTTACACCCAGCCGAAGCTAGCCACGGTCACTGACCCGCTCTGAACATGGCCTTACCGATTTTGAAACCCGAAAAGAATTTTCGGCCTGACAGGTGGGGTCCACATGTCATACTCATGGCTCATAGAATAGTGCGTAGACTCACTGGTCCACGGTCGGTCCACGAGAATCCAGTTCGTGCGCTAAACCATATGGCCCACATGTCATGCACTGCGATGACCGGAATTAAAACCTCGCTTACTGTGCTCGGCCCCACATGTCATACACAGAGCAAAACCGTAAAAGATAGCCATTAACTACTAAGCAATTATTAGCAGTTAATGAACGAGATTTGGTATTAATGATGATGCTACAGTGTTGTCAGAAATCCGACAACACTGTACTGGCTTCGCCGAGCTCTCGCCGGCGTTCCCGGGCACAGCGGCGCTAGCTAAGGGTATGGACGGGTTCACAATACTCTTGCGCACCCAACGGTGGCACTCACGGTGGGTGAGTAGGCCCGAGGCGGCGGCGCACCGGAGGGAGGCGGCGGGGAGCTACGGCTAAACTGTGTGACACAATAGAGCTCCGCATTGTCAAGGGAAGCAGGTGCCACAGCATCAACAAGTCGCAGAGAGGATACCTGAGCGAAGGAGAGACTCGGAGGGCGTCGGAGTCGAGCCAGCGATGAGGAGGGTGACGGCGGCGGGGTGCTTCACCGAGGAGAGCTCACACTGGTGAAGGAGACAGGGAATGAGTGGTAGACAAAGCTCAAGGGTAGTCCACAGATGGTGTACAAGCAAGGAATCGGCCAGCGGCTTACCTTACCGGAGATGGGGAAGGACAGAAGCTTTGCGGCCGAAAATTGGAACAAACTCGTATTTCCCGGGATCCTGAGAACCGATGGCAAAATAAAGTGAGGGCAAAGATTAAGCAGGCAAAGGCACGGCCGGTGACGCACTTGAGCGAGGATGGGACTCACCGGACATGGAGTTGGCATGGCGGCGGCTCTGGGTACGAGCTATGAAGCCGCAGAGAGCTTGACGGTGTTCTGGGCACTACAAGCCAAGGCAAGGCCTCGCGTTAGCAAAAATGGAACCAGGGAGGAATGGAGATGGAGCAGGAGGCGGAAGCACGAAGCTTACCCGAGAGAGAGCCAAGATCTCGCCTCCTTTCCCTCGGCTACCGAGAGGGAAAGTGAGAGCTAGCAGGCGAGGGAGACGGAGTTATAGATCTCCAACGGCCGGGAAGGAGATGGCGTGAAGAGGCGACGCTCCAGGATTGGTCGGGCGGGGCGGTGGATCCACAGCGTCAATGGAGCAGCGTAGAGCTTCTGCGGCGTGTGACGCACGAGCTCTGGCCAAAGTAGTTGGAGAAGACAGGTCTGACAAGCGTGATTTGGGAATTTCTAGAGGTAGATCCACCAATCAAATAATTCTGAAATTTTAACTGTGTGATCCTGACTTCAAGATCGACCTTGAATAAATTTTCCAGAATTTTTAATGTAGTGCATTGCTTGCTAGAAAATTCACAAGCTGCTGGACAGGGGGTTTGACCAGGAAAACAACAGGTTTGACCAGCCCTTAAGAAATAGCAAATAATTTTTAAAAATTATGAAATTTCTCACCGAGGTTACCAAGATGATAAAGAATTTAGGAAAAATATTTCCAGAAGATGATTGCAAGGTTTGACTAGATGATCTTGAGTTGCAACACTTTGAGTCAATATAAACAATTGAGTTTGAAGTCCACACTTCAAGGTGATAAATTCTAGGGATTTCAAATGACAACAAGGATACATCCACAATTTTTAATTTATCCTCATTTTCATACATTTGAAATATGGAACAAACTCGTATTTCCCGGGATCCTGAGAACCGATGGCAAAATAAAGTGAGGGCAAAGATTAAGCAGGCAAAGGCACGGCCGGTGACGCACTTGAGCGAGGATGGGACTCACCGGACATGGAGTTGGCACGGCGGCGGCTCTGGGTACGAGCTATGAAGCCGCAGAGAGCTTGACGGTGTTCTGGGCACTACAAGCCAAGGCAAGGCCTCGCGTTAGCAAAAATGGAACCAGGGAGGAATGGAGATGGAGCAGGAGGCGGAAGCACGAAGCTTACCCGAGAGAGAGCCAAGATCTCGCCTCCTTTCCCTCGGCTACCGAGAGGGAAAGTGAGAGCTAGCAGGCGAGGGAGACGGAGTTATAGATCTCCAACGGCCGGGAAGGAGATGGCGTGAAGAGGCGACGCTCCAGGATTGGTCGGGCGGGGCGGTGGATCCACGGCGTCAATGGAGCAGCGCAGAGCTTCTGCGGCGTGTGACGCACGAGCTCTGAGCGCGCGGCGAGTTGGAGAAGACAGGTCTGACAAGCGTGATTTGGGAATTTCTAGAGGTAGATCCACCAATCAAATAATTCTGAAATTTTAACTGTGTGATCCTGACTTCAAGATCGACCTTGAATAAATTTTCCAGAATTTTTAATGTAGTGCATTGCTTGCTAGAAAATGCACAAGCTGCTGGACAGGGGGTTTGACCAGGAAAACAACAGGTTTGACCAGCCCTTAAGAAATAGCAAATAATTTTTAAAAATTATGAAATTTCTCACGGAGGTTACCAAGATGATAAAGAATTTAGGAAAAATATTTCCAGAAGATGATTGCAAGGTTTGACTAGATGATCTTGAGTTGCAACACTTTGAGTCAATATAAACAATTGAGTTTGAAGTCCACACTTCAAGGTGATAAATTCTAGGGATTTCAAATGACAACAAGGATACATCCACAATTTTTAATTTATCCTCATTTTCATACATTTGAAATACAACCCCAGAGCTTTGGGATGTTACAAAACCTCCCCCCCCCCCTACAAGAATCTCGTCCCGAGATTCCGCCTACTCGGTAAAGAAGGATGGGTAGTTCGCATGCAGCCGATCCTCCCTCTCCCAAGTTGCTTCATCCTAAGAATGATTCGTCCACTGAACTTTAAGGAATTTGATGGCACGATTCCTCGTTCTTCGTTCAGCTTCTTCAAGGATGCGAAAAGGACGTTCTTCGTAGGTCAGGTCTTCTTGTACATTAAGACTTTCCAAAGGAGCTTCCTCGGTTGGAATGCGAAGGCACTTCTTCAATTGGAACACGTGAAAAATATCGTTAACACCATCAAGTACAGCTGGCAATTCCAACTTATAGGCCCATGCGGTAAGGTCCAACATATCGAGGAGCCAGTTTGCCTTTGACGCCGAAACGTTGATGACCTTTTAGAGGAGAGACTTTGAGATAAACAAAGTCATTAGCCTCAAAGCTCAACTCACGTCGGCGACGATCCGCATAGCTCTTTTGCCTAGATTGAGCCGTACGCAGTCGGTCTCGAATCAACTAAACTTGACTTTCGGCCTTATTGATTGAGTCTGGGCCAAAGAATGGTCTTTCACCGGTTCCTGACCAATTCAACGGGGTTCTGCACTTTCTCCCATATAAGGCCTAAAATGGCGCCATGCCAAGACTAGCTTGGAAGTTGTTGTTGTAGGAGAATTCAGCGAACGACAAGCATTTCTCTCAGTTCTTCCCATAAGAGAGAACATAGGCACAGAGCATGTCTTCCAATACTTGATTGACTCTTTCAGTCTTGCCATCGGTTTGAGGATGATACGCAGTACTGAAGGAAAGACGGGTGCCCATAGCCTCTTGCAAACTATGCCAAAATCGAGAGGTAAAGAGCGATCCACGGTCAGAAATGATCGTCGTCGGTACCCCATGCAAACTCACAATGAGGGATACGTAGAGCTCTGCCAGCAAACCAACACGAATACCGATTCGCACTGGTATGAAATGTGTCACTTTAGTTAGTCGATCAATGACAACCCATATGGCATCATTTCCCTTAGAGGTACGGGGCAGACCGGTGATGAAATCCATGCCAATAGAATCACACTTCCATTCAGGCACGTGCAACGGTTGGAGCAAACGCGCTGGACGTTGATGTTTGGCCTTCACACGATGACAAACGTAACACTCGGCAACGAACCGTGCGATCTCTCGCTTCATTCGGGTCCACCAAAATCTCTGACGGAGGTCTTGATACATTTTTGTGGCCCCGGGATGGATGGACAAAGGAGAATCATGGGCTTCGCGAAGGATCCTATTCCGCAATTCCATATCCTTCGGAACAACAAGGCGCTTTCTGAACCATAGAACACCATTGTCATCTTCGGAGAAGCACTTGGTGGTTCCGTTCTTGATATTCTGCTTGATTTGACTCACTCCTTCACTCTTTTGCTGAGCAGCCTTGATCTGATCTTCTAAGGTTGGCCGCACAACCAAGGCAGTGAGGGAACCATGCTCAACCACTCCCAAGTTGAGCCGCTGAAATTCTTCATGGAGGGCGGGCTGCTGCTCCTTGAGCATCAAGGTATTGCAATAAACCTTGCGACTGAGAGCATCGGCAACAACATCAGCCTTGCCCGGATGATATTGGAGACCCAAATCATAGTCCTTGATCAATTTCAACCATCTTCTTTGTCTGAGATTCAGATCTGGTTGGGTGAACAAATACTTCAAACTTTTGTGATTCGAGTACACCTCGCAACGATTACCGATGAGGTAATGTCGCCAAATCTTCAGTGCATGTACCACGCAGCTAGTTCCAAGTCATGGGTAGGATAATTGAGCTCATGAGGTCTCAATTGCCTTGATGCGTGGCCACTACTTTGCCCTCTTGCATAAGAACGCAACTGAGTCATTGACAAGACGCGTCGCAATAAATATCGAAGCTTCGGCGGACATCGGGAAGAACAAGAATTGGAGCGGCGGTCAATCTTTTCTTGAGTTCTTGAAAACTCTCCTCACAAACAGCAGACCACACAAACTTCTTATCCTTCTTGAGCAACTCGGTCATCGGCTTCGTGATCTTAGAGAAGTTCTCAATAAAGTGTCGATAGTATCCCGCTAAGCCGAGAAAACTCCTCATGTCAGTCACTGATTTGGGTTGACCCCAAGAGAGCACATCGCTGATCTTGCCAGGATCCACGGCTATGCCTCCTGCTGACAGAACATGGCCCAAGAACGGCACTTCTTCCAACCAAAACTCGCACTTGCTGAACTTCGCATAAAGCTGGTACTCACACAGCTTTCCCAACACTAGCTTCAGGTGTTCAGCATGCTCTTCATCATTCTTCGAGTAGATGAGGATATCATCAATAAACACGACCACAAACTTGTTCAAATACTCCATGAATACCATATTCATAAGATTCATGAAAAGAGCAGGAGCATTGGTCAAGCCAAAAGACATGAATGTGCACTCGTACAATCCGTAACAAGTAGAGAATGCCGTCTTCGGAATGTCTTTAGGCCTGATTCAGACTTGATGGTAGCCCAACCTCAAATCAATCTTGGAGAATACCCGAGCGCCGGTCAGTTGATCGAAGAGGTCGTCAATCCGAGGCAGCGGGTACTTGTTCTTCACCGTCATAACATTTAATAGACGATAATCAACACACATACGGATAGTCTTGTCTTTCTTCTTTACAAAGATTACAGGATAACCCCACGGTGATGAGATCGGGCGAATGAAACCCTTCTCTTGAAGCTCACCAAGTTGATTCTTCAACTCCTCCAATTCATTTGGAGGCATCCGATATGGCCTTTTTGAAATCGGGGCAGTACCGGGCAGCAACTCGAGACGAACTCAATGTCTCGGACTGGAGGCATCCTAGGCAATTCTTCAAGAAAAACATCCACAAAGTCACACACCACTGGGACTTCAGGAATCTCCCTGGTTGGCTTGGCTTCAAGTGCATAAAGATGTGGTTCTTGCAGCTTTGGAGAAATTCCAACTTGCTCGCAGGATGGACTTGTGAGGGTGATGAATTTTCTGGCACAATCGATTTGCCCCAAGTGTTGGGACAGCCAATCAATGCTAAGTATCACATCCAATCCCGCTGAATCGATGAGGATGAGGTTTGCCAAAAATCCCACTCCTCCAATCTCAATAGAAACATCTCGACATTCATATTCAGCTCTCATTACCGACCCCGGAGAATGAATAATCAAAGGACCATGCATGGGAACAATTGAAAGATCACTAAGTGCAGCAAAAGACTTTGATATAAATGAATGAGAAGCTCCAGAATCGAATAAAATGGTAGTTGGTTGAGAATTGACAAGAACTGTACCCAACACGACGTCGGGTGCCTCCTGAGCTTCCTCTGCCGAGATATGGTTGACTCGACCGCTGCCCACATTCTGGGCCTTCTGATTGACCTTCTGATCATAGCCATTTCCTTGCCCGCGTCCTCCATTAGGACGAGGGGCCGCTCCAATCTTCTTAGGGCAGTGATTAGCATAATACCCCTTGTTGTTGCAGAAGAAACAAGTGACATCAGCAGCTGGGTTGCGGGGACCTCCTTGCTGTCCCGCAGGTGCACGTGGTTGAGACACGGCTTGCGGTGGGCGAGGTACAAACACCGGTGCCCTCGGTGGTGCTAAAGTCTGAGAGTGATGCACTGGGGCTTGCCCGCCATAAGAACGAGGAGCATTGGCCCTTGCTGATTTTTGGGCCTCCCACTTGCGCTTGCGGGAATCACCAAGTGCCCTCGCCTTGTGCTCAGCAACAATGGCCTTGTCGACCAACGACTGGAAGTCGGGGAAGTCAACAATAGACAGCTTGTCCTGAAGCTCCTCAAACAAGCCATCCATGAACTTCTCTTGCTTAGCCTCATCAGTGGGCCGTCCACAGGGGCGTACCGAGATAGATGGTTGAATTCATGCAAGTACTCAGTCACTGATTTGTGCCCTTGCTTGAGCGCCGAGAATTCCTTCTTCTTAAGCTTCATCAATCCGGCGGGAACATGAGCCCGATATAAGGCAGTGTGAAACTGTGCCCAAGTGACAGCCCGGCCCTTGGGCTGCATGGCGAGGAAGTTCTCCCACCATGAGAGTGCTGGCCCCTCCAGCTGATGGGAGGCAAAGAGTACCTTCTCCTGCTCCTGGCACTGAGCAACATTGAGCTTTCGCTCGACAAGACGCAACCAATCATCCGCGTCAAGTGGGTCCTCGGACCGCGAGAAGGTAGGTGGTTGTGTGCGAAGGAACTCTGAAAGTCCCCCCCTCTGATGGTGGCCACCTCCCCCTCCTGATCCGGAGGCACCTGAAATGTTGGAGGTGTTCCGTGCAATCGCCTCTAGGATCCTCGTCTGATCCATGCGATTCCGCTCAATCTGAGCGAGAACCTCAGCCATGGTCGGAGGGGGTGGGAGCTCCTCATCCGAACCAGCTGGCTGACCCTGCCTGCCACATGTTTGTCCAGCCATCCTGTTTCATTGAGGCGGGTTAGCAACACAAACCCAAAAATTAGAGACGAAAGGTAGCAAAGGAAAAGCTATCAACTAGGGAAATGATTTATTACCCTAACCCAATTATAAACATATAACCAGCAAGGAAACGAACTCCAAACACTTGCAAGAAGGCATAAGATCCAATGCAAAACTCATAAGACACAAGATTCAACTTCTTGGTACGACTAACTCATATTGAGTGAACGAGTAATCGATTTGAGAAGAAAATTTCAGAACGTAACTCAAGTCTTATTGCATCTAAAGATCATGATAAAAACCATCTTAGGGTGTGTTAGACCTTAGCCATCTAATATCACATCTTACCCTATTAAACCCCACAGGTTTTTGTTGAATTATCCTCTCATTTTAAGCCCTTATCGAAGAACTAGGTGCTTGCTGTCCAGATTTTGCATCTAAACCCCAAGCCGAATTTTTCAACTCCAAATGCTTCTAATCTTCATCAAATGACAGCCAACACTTCATATTTTCAACACTCATTGAATCCCAAAACCGAATTTAAACGGTAACAACTATCTTTTGAAGTAAAGGTGAGAGGAAACAACTTTTCAAAACTTAAACAAGAACAAGGTGAGATGAGTAGTCTAAGATAGGTAAGGAGTAAAATCTGAGAACTCACTTAAGTTTTCATAAACCATTTGACATTTTGAAACTAAGCTTTTCAAAATATCATAAAGACGACTAAGCTAGTGGTTTCTATGGTTAGTATGGCTCTGATACCAACTGAGCTCGGTTTATTAAGCTTGCAATGCTTAGTCACCAATTGACCCTAGCATCGCAAACCAAATAACCTGTGTCTTCGGGATATGTATACTTCTCAGAAATTCAGTATACACACCCTTTTACAAAATTCATGCATCAATTCCATTCAAGACATAGAACCAAAGCAACCCTTAATCAATCAAAAGACATACATAGTAGAGTTATTACAAAAAGGAGGCAACCGACCAAAAGACATACAATACACTAATTAGACAGCGGAAGCGAAATGCCATAAGATGGCGATGAACAAAAGAGCCAATTAGTGGCCCACAAGGCAACCATCCGGACCGCCAAGCTAGTCGTCGAACCCGCAGCACATCTCACAAAAGTGAGCCCCAAGGGGCTCACCTTCCTCCTCTGCAATAAATAGTTAAGCAAAGCAAATGAGTACAAAAATTGTACTCCGCAAGACTTACGTGTAGAGTAACAAACCTATACATAGCTACATGCAAACTCAGTTAAGTGGAGGCTGTATGTTTCATTTTCATCACAAAGCAAGCTTTATTTGCAATAATGTAGTACATTTAAAAGCAAGTTTACAATCTGTTTTTATTGTTCAAATAACAGTAAATAACAACATAATAACAATAAAAAGATGACAACAACATCCTGGAAATGACTAACCCAATAGTCACCACAGCAATAGCATGAATTACCCATTCATACCACCCATGTCAAGTTTTAAATCAAAGGTTGTAGTCTAATTCTTGCAAGATATAACCAAGCTTGTCCATAACCTAGGACGAGGCTATTCGAATAGATTTAACCCTGCAGGAGTGTACCAATGTACCCACACGCCAGACCGCCTTTTTGCCAAGTTATGAAGCACACTTCCTTAGGTATGCCAGCACGGCTAAGTCCTACGAGACCTTTCCAATATTATGTATTAACTACGAGTCGTCCGTATGGATAGAAACTCATACGTTGTGTTGGAGTCATCGTAAAGCCTCGGTCAACTACCCCTCACGGGTAAAGCCTTGGACAACTACGATGCCCCTCGAGGTGGAGAACCTACCCGGAACTCCACCACCGCACACCCAACAACAACAACACAATACCTTTTTCACACAACACATAACCCACCTCCTGCGACTCGGAGCTAACACACGCCAAAGTACTAAGTCAAGAGGGGTTCCCAATACCCTCATGTGGTAAGCACACAAAAGTGATTGGATCAATGGCGCAAGTAATTCGGTCCTTGTTGATTCAGGCACCTATCCTTGTCACACCAAACAATCACACCAACATACCATTATGCCCAAGTCTAAAATAATTTTATTTTTAGTTTTAGATTTACAAATTAACAAAGCACAAGGTGATGGACAAAATGGAGTAATAATAAGATTTGTGTGATCAAGATCATCGACTAAGTCGATGATCGCCCAATACTACCGATAGCTAAGCATGTCTAAGCATATTAACTCGTAATCTACTAAGTGACAAGAGCCCATCCAACGAACTCTAATGGCAGCAAATAACCTAGGCACAGGTAGTAGAGAGTAATCATTTACCTACAGAGTATGCAACTATAGGATCAACTAATCAAATCATAATTTAACAACAAAATAGCAATGCATATATACAAGTTGAAATCAATATATTAGACTTGAAAATACCGGGATTAACATGCTCAAACTGCTTGCCTTGCTGAGGATTACTATCTTGCTGCAGAGGATCGCTCTTGAATACAATAGGATCATCGGAACCTATCGAAAGAAATCGAAAGCACAATAAGAACGAATAATACCGAAAAGACCCAAAAATTCAAAGTCATCCAAAATTCATGAAAAATTCACATAAGTTAGAGCGTAATTTTAGGTGAATTAAGCAACGATAATCAATTGATTTGGATGCTCTATGCAAAAGTTATGACAGTTTGAAAGTCAGTTTTCCAAAAAACCTAAATAAATTAGAATCTATCACTGTTCACCACATCCAAAGTTTTCACGAAATTTTCTGGAGTAGTGGTGGATATGAGGATTACAAAAATAGATAGAGAATATTATTACATGACCAAAATAATTTGGTTCATCTTATTTGAAATTTTTATGAATTAGTTATGAATTTTTCAAAGTTAAATGCAATTTATAATGAATAGTAATTCAATTTTAGTGCACTATCCACAAAATATATTTTCTGTGACAGTGACAAGGTTGAAACCTATTTTGATATAAAGTTCATTAAAAATGAAAAATAACAAAAGTGATTTCACTGTTTTTGGAGTTAAAATGAATTAGTTATGCATTTTTGAAGTTAATTGTATTTTTCAGCTGACAAATAAATTATTTTGGGATTTTAATTGTATTGAAAACTTTTCTTACCGATCCTATGCTAGCCGCAACCACTGACAGGCGGGACCCACGGTCAATAGTTGACTGGGTCAACTTTGACCCAGCCCCGCCGAGAATGACGTCGGAGGCGCACTTCGGAAATACGCCTACCGATAACAAAAACGCATTTCTAGTTTTATACGTATGGAGAAAACATTTTCCTTACGGGAAAACGTACTACACAATTTTACGCTACCACTTAACCGGGCATGGGCCCACATGTCATAGGCACTAACCAATCATTAAAATGGCTAAACATGAGATCATCCGACAAAGATACGAACTTAAATGCTAATCACCGAGATCCTAATTACGAGCTACAGTGTGTCGGTTTTCTGACAAACGGAGCGGCAGTAGCACCGGCGGTCGCCGAGCTCGCCGGTGGCGAGACAGCGGAGCACGAGGCCCGGAGTAAGTTAAAATGGGTTGACGAGGATTGCTGCTACCTTTAGGAGGTGTCGCTGCCGGCGGAGGAGAACGGTGGATCGCCAGCGGCGGAGGAGACGCGTATGGGTGCTAAAGAGAATCGACGCAGAAGCTTCTCCAGGAAAAATTAGTGGAAGCATGAGCATAAGGGAGGTGATTGGGCCTTACCGGGGTGCCCAGAGGGAGCCGAGGTGGCCAGAGTTTGGCTGACGGCGACAACCGGTGGCGGTGCAAGGAGGTTCAACAGGGGCGGCGACCTGGAGTGAACGAGAGAGCCAGTGAGTGGTTGGGGAAGGTAACGGGATGTACGAGGATGCTTATTGTAGAGAGAATCGAGCCTGGGCTCACTGGAGAAGTTGCGGCGGCACTGGAGACGATGTTGGCCGGTCGCGGGGAAGAAAGCGTCGGCACGGTGCTTCGGTGGACCAAAGCCGGAATTGGTTGAGGGCTTCGGCTCCTGGAGGGGTGTGAAACCCTGCAACTTGGACAACCGGCAATGGGGATCGCCAGCGTGGCCGGGACGGTGAGCGCGACAGAGGTGAAGAGGAAGAACGGGGTGAAGTAGGGGCGAGGATAGAGGTGGGCATTGGGCGCGCTGCGTCGCAAGCACGCCCGTGCCCACCGTGCTTCGAGCCGCCGCCGTCGCGCGCGATTCGGTCCGGTCATTCCACTGCGCGCGCCGTCGCGGCCAGATCGCCTCTAGTCGTGCCCAAGCACGCCCAAAGCCCGCCGTCGTCGGATCGTCGCCGTCTTGCCGTGCCCGCCCTAAGTAACTATAGACGCTGAGAAGACGATAACCGCCGCCGCCGCTGTCCAGGAAGACAAAGACACCTGTGGTTCAGGTCGGGTGGCAGAAGGGGATGATTGGTTGGGCTAGGCCGGTGTGGGGGAGTGATTGGACTAGGCTAAGGGAGGGATTGGGCTAGAACGGAGGGCTAGACCGGTGTGGGGGAGTGATTGGACTAGGCTGAGGGAGGGATTGGGCTAAAACGAAAAGGTTGGGCCTATTTCGTGCCGTGCCGGCCCAAGCACGCCCAACCGATCGTCTTGCGTGCGTGCGCCTAACGCAGGCGCATTCTCGCCCGGCGGCCGTTGTTCGTGCCGTGCCGTGCCGTGCTTAGACCGTGCCGTGCCGACCGTGCTTCGGGCTGGCCCAAAAAAGCACGGCCCAAGTCCCAGCTCTAGGCGAGGAGAGTGGCAAAGGGTGGTCACGGGAGGTAATGGGGGCTCGGGCGGTCCTCGTGGCACCAAGGCAGTGGTCGTGGTGGGCGGTGGTGGCAGGGGCGTCACGAGGGACGACAGCGCTAGGCGAGCGCGTGGCGCACAGATCCTGAGCGGCGCCTGCCCAAGGAAGACGAAGACCCTGTGGCGCGGGGGTGATCTAGGGCGTCCGTTCGAGATCGACCGGTCGCGACGCGGGAGTGAAGCGGTGTGAAGCCTGGATCGTTGGATCGAGATCCGACGATCATCGCAGGGGGGCGAGAGAAACGGTCGAGCATAGCCGGGTGGCGCGTTGGGTTGGTCGATCTAACAAAGGTTCGCTCGGGCCGATGAATAGTGCTAGGTTTAGAATTCAGATTTGACTAAGTTAATAACCAGTTTGACTGAGGCTTTAAATATATAATTAAAATTCTAAAATAATTCAGGGGTGATCCTGGGATGACCTGGTATCCATATAAAATTTTAAAACCCAGTGTTCATGAGTTATTTGCTTAATTCAAATTCAAACTTAAAATTGGTTATTTATCGTGTCTGAAATTTATGTGGTTCTAATTAAAGTCCAAAAATTTGGTAAAAATTATATTAATTCGTGATAATCAATATAGTATTTGAATAAATTATTTCCAGAAGTGTTCATTAGTTTTTATTACTAATTTATTTTGGGAGTTTAGACGTGAGTTGTAGGTTTAATTTGTTTTTGTGATTTTTCCAGTGCAAAACGTTATGCAAAGATTCAAAAACCACATTCATGTTGATGAGATGCATACTAATCACCATTAATAAATTTGGGGATGTTACAGAGACCGTCAGTGTACAGTGAAGGGGCGGTGAACAACCGAGGGACACCAATGTGTGAAAGAGGAGATTATTGAAATAGTCTCACGTAGGTTATGAAAGGGCAAGAGACCTAACTTAAAAGTAAGGAAGTCCCTCACCTCACAAGTTAGCTTTTGGGGTTGAGAATGTCCTTACGATCTAACACATAGTACATCTATAGTGTCAAGCATATTTATTGCTGGGAGTGCCCTTAGGTGTCCGTTCCAATAATTACTCTAATCAGTTTGCAGGCAAGAGTTGGAAATGGAATTGATCGATATATCGCCACAACGACATGTCCAACAGCTTTTTCTCCTAGAACCGATTGTTCTCCTTAATTTGATAAACATGTCATAGGTTGTTTCAATCTATCAATGCTCTCTTTTTTTCCCTAGTTGTCGTAGTTCAAGGTCCTAAAACCGACATCATTTGGCATACCACCTCTATTCAGTCGAAATCGCCATAACATATCAATAATTGCGGATCCCAGAACAAAAACGGACCGAGGATCACCAGTCACCGTATATTTTACCAGGCGTGTGTGAAGTAACTGGACTTAGCTGTTGTTGCAAATTGTTTTCGATCTTACGGAGTAAATGCGAAAGACGCGATCTAGAAGATTACACAGAGGAGACATGGATGTTTATACAGATTCAAATCTTCTTCGAAGAGAATAACAAACATACTTCTTGTGTGCTTGTATTGAATGAGGTTACAATTAGGGTGCACCGAACTCAAGATGAACATGGTACAACTATGATTATCCTTCTGATCTATCCCCTTTTGTCGTCTAACTCTGCTCCCTTATATAGCATCGAAGGGGTGGAAGTTAATGCCAACAAAGAGACATCATGTTGTTTTCTTTCTCACGTGGGCGGTAGTTGTTGTTAGTGAATCTTCTTCCCCTCACGATCGTCGAGCGGTTATTGTTAGAGACAAGAGGCAAAGACATGCGATTATGTTAGCGAGACAAGGACACACGTTTCCTTTTAATGGTATATTACGGTGGACATACTATTTGGTCAAACAGTTAGGCTCATATGTCTGGTGGTGGTACTTACCCGACTAGGGGGTGGTCGATGTTCGAGTCAACTTAAGGATTATTTAATCATTGTGAACCGTGAAATGCATATCTATGCATATATGAACTTATGATATAGTAAAACAAAATTGAAGGTGGTGTCGAGTGCACCTGTGAGCCAATGTGGATCCACCCTGCACATCAAAGTGGGGCAAGAGCCAGCGGAGACATAGGAGTTCTACTCTACCTGCGGTTTAATCATGAATACTCGTCTCTGATTCACTTGGGGAAAAAGCGTGACAGCGCTTTTTGATGGATTTGTCTTTGACCTCCACAACAATCCTGGCATATGTTAGTGGACGCGATCACGCGTGTGCATGTATTCTTCTAATTATAACTAAAAAAGGTAATGATATGGGCCGAACGTACGAGCCCATAGTACGTATCGGACGCTCTTTGTCCCAGTTGAACCTCTCAAAGCTACCCCTTCGCTATCCTTTTGGCTCATCCCCATTTCCCACGTGCTGCAATGCATTCCTCTCTCTCTCTCTCTCTCTCTCTAATTTTTCTTCGGTGAGCTCCATCTGGCTCCCTCTCGTACCTCATCCCCACCCACTACACTCCCTCTCTCCTCTATTGTGCACTCATATCATCAGTCTCTAGCGAGCACCTCCACCGCATGGCAGCAACAGGGCATGGAGGGTCGAGACCTCACAAGCTCAGGAGTTAGGTGGTAGTAAGGTGGGGTGGAGAGGCCGGCGGAGAGGTACCATGTCGGTCTTGCCCTCGTCAGATCTAAGTGTTTCGGTGATCAGGTAGCCGACCGGCCTCCTCCGATGACGAACTTAGCTACTCGCCGCATGCCTCCCTCCCTCCGGGTATGCTTTTGTTGCATACGTTTCTCGAATTTGTTGCAACACGCTTTCCTCGTTGTAGAAAGCGATTTTCTTTGTTGCAATGTTTCTTTCACAAATCTTATAGTAAGAGATATTTTGTTGAAGTAGAGTCATTGATTTGTTGCATTGCGGTTTTTTTTGTTGCTGCATTAGGTTTGGTGTAATGTTGTGTTGGTTGTTACAATTGGCTTGTTGCAACCGATTTGTTACAGCAATCTTTCTCGATTCTCGATTATTGAAATAAGTGTTCCATTTTGTTGCAGCGTGTACTCGCAAAAATGTTCCAGTAAATATCTCTAATTGTTGCATGAGTAATTATAAATGTTGTCACTAGTGTTTTCAAATGTTGCAATGTTGTAATAGTGTAAATTTGCTTGTGTAGGATTCCTAAACTAGTTTTAAAATGCTACTAAATTGTATTATCATAGTTTCATCCAATTTTGGTGTAAAAATAAATATTTCAATTTTTTTACATTGCTACCATAATTTTTTAGTTTTGCTGTAGACGTTGATTGCAAGCGTTGCATACGTGGTTCACCCTAGCATAAAATGGAAAGACGCTGGTTGTCTCAACAAAAAAAAAAAGTTATCATAACTCGCGCTCTTACACTGCAGTAGCGACCTGCTGCGGCGTGTGGTGTCGTGAATTCAGGATCAATTGTCTTAACTACTTGAAAAAAATAACTAATTGATGGTGGTGATAGTGCATCATCTCGTCCCATCTCTCTGTTCAACTCCCTAAAAAATATAACAAAAAATAACCACCTCCCCCAATAAGCAAATTCCACCTCGTAAAAAAATCACCGCAAAGCGGAGGGCACATTATAGGTCAAGCACATCAACAGAGCCGCAATGTCAAAGTATCAAGCACATCAACAGAGGCGCAATGCCAAAGTATGACCGAACGCAGAGGTGGAGCCGAGGGCATGAAGCAAGTTGATACCGACACTGTCTACTCCAAGTTTAAAGGCAATTTTGTTTTATCTGTAGCAAAGCACGGACAGTCAGCTAGTCAGACAAAAAAAAAATGTTGTTTGCTCGCTAGTTTCTGGCAGAGGCCTCCAGCCACAGAAACATAACCCCCTAGAACTTGGCCATTGGCAACCTGTCACTAGCTAGTTAAACACTATCAAATCACAAGGTGATGCAGAAGAACATATCCAGATACCAGTAACCAGATAATCCGTCAGGGAATGGGCAATAACAATAACCAACACATACACATGATGTGAACGAAACAAGACAAGGGCACACGGTGACTTGGAAGGTTCAGGCATACGATTTGCCTTGAAATTAAGCAACAGGTTATGGTCCCACGCAGGAGGTTTGCCACACGGATAGAATTATACGTACGGTACATGCATAAAGGGATAAATCTGGGAGTTCCCAATTCAGATAACGCGGATAAAAGTGGATTTCTTCTTCATCCAGTGCTACAGCACACCAGGATCAACTTCACTTTCCACCAAACAAGTAGTCCAGGGTAGAGTGACCACCAGGAGCAGAATGGACCTTGGTCGAAGGACGGTCCTGCAAGTGCCATTCAAATTACCACAGAGCTGTTAGTCAAGCCCAGTAATCAGAAATGTTCAGTTATATAGCATAATCGGCGGATCAAGATATAAATTTTGGTCTCTGAGTGGAGACAGATCGTAAAATTCTAGCTAGTAAACAGAAAAGGGGAGTGAAGAAAAGGTTAACATACAGATTCCTTTATGTTCTTGCAAACGCAAGTAGTGATAAAACTTTCTGAACTCCAAATTCTCATTAACCCTCTCATGAGCCAGACTCTAACTGGCTAATGTATGAAAGCAAGCATTCACAATTAACAGAAAAGAAATAAGTAACAAGGTACAATTAAATTGAAACCCCCTCAACAGTCAAGACACTTGAAACACCCCAAGCAATAAGAAATAAATGCAATTGAAAAAAAAGTTTTTCCATCAAATATGATTCTTGTGGGTTACAATAATAAGGTACAATTAAATTATGCGCTATTTAGATTTCTAGACTTGCAAAATACCCTACATAATCAACACGATTGAAATATTCATCAAATAGCTTGATTTTAGAGCAAAATAAACAAATTCAGAAACCAATGAATTACTTGATATTTCCTTTGGTTATCCATACCATACTGTTTTCTCTTAATATGATATATGCTAGCTAAATATCCAAAGTATTATACCTTATTAGTACACTGAGAACATAAATAGTCATAAACATAAGAATGCACGATGAAAAAAAAAATCCTAATAGCAAAGGTCAATCACCATGTGAAAAAACGGAAACAACCATACCGTAAGGAAGTTGCCAGTGTTCTGGCCATCAACTCGGTGGTAGTTATTGGTTTGGCTGCCTTGAATCCCAGCTGGAATCTGCTTGGACACATCAGCCTTTGCATGTGCTGCCTTTTCAGCAGGAGCACTCGCAGTTGGCACAGCTGGAGCAGACGCAGCCGGTGCAACTGGAGCAGGTGCAGCCGGTGCAACTGGGGCAGGTGCAGACGGCACAGGTGGAGCAGGCGTAGCTCGTGCAACTGCTGGTTTTGGGGGCTCGCTGCCTCCAAAGAGATAACCCAGAGAGCTTTGACCACCACCGGCACTCCCACCACGACTCATCTTGATTGTTGAACAAGACAAACTGTGCAAAGAATTAAGCCACAAATTAAGACTGATTTTAGTACATATTGTCTCAAGAATAACAAAAAAAATGACTCGAATTAATTTTCAGTACTGTAGGCAAAGATGGAATATAGAGTTGGACCGGCCCTTGAAACTCGATAAGGATCTTAGCTGAGTATATGAGGACTTCATGTTTCAGTGAAAATAGAGACCTTTTAGTCAGACAGACCATTACCGATGAATCGATGTTACAGTTTGGAGTAGAAACAAGTCATAGCATTCAAGAGAGCAGGGTTTGAAATTCCAGATTCCAAATTTTTACTGAACCTTGGCGAGAAGCCGGTAGTAACCATGGTTATCAAGGCGGTAAGGCGAGGCGAGGCGACTCACCCCCCTCACACCTTTTAAGTGGTAAGAGAGGCGGCGACGCCTTAGAAATCCTAAGGCGACAGTGCAGAGCAGCAGACTGGAAGGCCGCAGAAGATCCCAACAGCAGTTGGAAGTCACAGAAGATCCCAGCAGTGCCACAGAAGATCCCAGCAGTGCCACAGAAGATCCAGGCCACACTGCTCACGACCGGCGCTGCTGCCCTTGCCCGCTGCCCTCGCCTCTTAACCTCCCGCTGCCCTCTCCCTTCACTTGGCATCCCGCCGCCCCTCCCTTCCTTCTCCTCCGCCGACCTCCCCTCCCTCCCTTCTCCCCGCCGGCCCCTTCCCGGCCCCTTCTCCCCCGCCTCCCCTCGGCGATGCGGGAGAAGGGAGGACGGCGAGGCGGGAGAAGCGCCCTCCGTCCCTTCTCTCCTCCCGACGCCCCTCCTCCCTCCCTCCCTCCCCGCGCGCCTCGCTCCCCGCCGCTGCTGCCTCGACGCTTGCCGTCTTCCTCCCCTCCCTCTGTCTGCTCGGCCTCGGGCGACAATGAGGCGACGAGCGATGGCAAGGCGGGCGACGCTTGACTCCTCAGCCTACCGCTAGGCGAGCTTAGCGTCGCCTAAGCGACGCCTTAATAACCATGGTAGTAACCAGCCGATCCAGTTCCGGTCACATTTCATTTCACATTTTTCTTTCAAATTTTCAACTTCCAACAGCATATAAAAGCAAGTAGAGTACAAAACAGTGACAAATAGCTCAAGATGGCATACCCCCACCAGGAACTACAGTTCATTCAACAGAGTTTCTTCACACAAGAAAAATGGGCATTTAAACTTGTTTCAAGCACGGTCACTTTTCTTGTGTGAAGAAAATCTGTCGTATATACTGTGAGGCATTGATCCAACTTGCACAAGAAGCGTAAATAGCATACACGGAGTGGCACAAGAACTGGTGAATATAAGACAGGAGTTAAAAAAAGGCACAAGTAGTGGTGCACCATTTTGGTCTAGTGTACGCAACATTGTGTTGAGAAGTGTAACCTTTTGAAGTAACCTTTTACGGCACACAGATAACAACATTGTTTATTTACTTGTGAAAAACAAGAAGAAAAACTCAGCCCTTCTCTCTCCACTAGATTGCTAAGAAGCAGTAGGTGATGTTCAGTAATACTACTAAATCTTGAAATTTCATGGCAGAATCAGGCTCATATCAATGAGCACACTGCACACACGGTCGTCTTCCTGTGAATCTCCAATAAGTTAGATACGAACAACATAGCCATGGAGAATATGCATCGAATTATCTAGGCAATGCAGCCCAACCAAGACCCAAGACGAAAGCAAACAGATCATGCAACCTTTTTTCAAAGGCAAAAAACGAAAGCCACCAATGCACAAGACATACCACATCCATTACATGCCCATGGATGCTAAAAGGGCACATTAGGCATCATCCAACCTAATTTGCTTCCCAATGAGTTTCAACAGTTCACTTCTTGGCTAACGCTCATCATACACTCTCTTTCAAGAAACCGAAAGCAAGCCATAGATACCAAAACGACCAATAAACCATCGCCCAAAAGCAGGGGCGGGAGTACCCTACGGATCGATTACACCACAAACAGCGAACAAATCCGCCACCGATCCAACAATGGGCGCAGACATGCAGGAAAAGAAATGGACGAGATCTCCCGGAGAGATTCGGTCGCTCAAATCACAGATCAGGGAAAAAGAAAGTGAAACGAAACAAGGCTAGGCGAGGGCTTACCGAGGGGATCGAGGGCGGCGGGTGGGTGACGCCGGAGAAGAAGAGCGGCGGCGGCGGCGAGGGATTGGGGATTGGGAGGGGCTTGGTTGGCTGGCTTCTGCGCCCGATCCGTTGGAGATGGGAGCGTGCGGCCTCCTTTGTATAGGGGACGAGGATCGGACCTGCGGGATAGCGGGCCGTCCGATCCTCGCAATCGACGGCCCAGATGGACATCGGGCAGTCAGGCAATTCGTGCAAAAGCACACGCTCCACCCTGCCTCCCTGGACCTGCCTGTGCCTGGCCTCTGTGCTGTACTGTGCTGTGCTGCTAAGAAAGAAAGAAAAAAATTATGGTACACCCTGTACTACCAAGGAATTACAGAATTATCCTACCCTCTCTCTCTCTGTAACTATTAAAGGACAACATATCGAGTGCGAAATGGGCATTATATGATAGGATCTCGAAAGCCAATCTTGGGCATCGACGATGATCTGTTTCCTGCAAGACGGCCCAAGTAGGATGGGGTTTCCACCGGCCTCGATCTGGCCGTCCGTGCTGGATCCGATGGCCAAGATCGGCTTATCACCGAATGCCCTTTTCACACTGGATATGCTTCTCTATTAAAAATGAGTAAATGATAAAAAAAAAATTACTAACATATCTCCAAAGACAAATCTAGCTACACTATTTCTATGGAGTCAATCAATACAGTTTTACGTATATTAATGGTAAACGTGTAAAAAAGAATTCGACTGCCTGTGCTATGATGCTGAGGAAAATGCATGGTATCCCTCTACTCAAACCGGTGAATAATCACGAAGGAAAAATGCCGAATTGTTGGGAAACTCCTCTCCTTTAAGGTCTCATTTGAAACGTGAGGATTTCGTACGGAAGAAAGCCTCCATTCTCACTAGGTGAGAAGTTTTCTAAGAAATTACTACTATGAGAACAATGCGTTCCAAACAAGACCCGCTCATCCGACAGATCAAAGGAGTCACGGACCGTGGGTACGAGACACACGTAGTAGTGGGCGGAGCTAGCAGGAGGAAATTGAAGGTAATATGGTTATGGCGCCGGAGACGAGGTAGCGCAACAAGGAGACAATGGGCGGCAGAGGGCAATTCAGAGCGGCGAGATGACTACCACACCAGACTAACAGAGGGCATCCCGGCGGCTGTCGCCGGAGGTGGCAGTTGCAGTGGACCATGAGACGTGAAATTTGGGTATTTGGGAGCAAGGAAACTCGGTCTTGGGTTGTTCACCAATTACCCTGTCAATTCCAAAATTACCAGCTTAAGAGAGACCACAAATAACCATTCTTGTAAAAAAAACACATTATGTTTTGAGATTTTTTTTATACATAAGATACCCCCGGCGTCAAATTTCTTAACATTATACATATAACAGCAGAAAAAAAAACGGTCCCGTCCTACAAAGGGGCCCAACCCGACGGATCTGTCGTGAAATTACATCAAAATGCTCTGTTTTTGCAGTAGCACACCGTACATCAAACTTTTCATTACAGATTAAGATACACCGCAGCCCCTGGTCTTAGTGTACATGACAGGGAGGAAGTTACTAGAAGGTCCTAGAGTATTTCTTGATTTCGTACAGAATAGAGGATATGGACACCAAGTCCTTGCTGAGGACAGAGCCACCATTGATATTCTTGACACATTCGGTGAGCCTGGTATAGTACAGCAGCAGCTGTGTGAGTGCCGCTTTCAGGATCTCCATTCCGCACAGGAAGTTGCTGAAAGATGTAATGACATCTTTGTGCATCAGCTCAATGGCAGCCTTCCACCGGCTCGCGAAATCCTTCACCAACAGTTCAATATCGCCAACGCTGGCCTTGTCTGAACTTGCAGCTGCATCTTCCGCTGATCAAATTAACGCAAAGATGAAATGTCATACGAAAGAAAGAAAGGAAAGGCACAATGTTGCAACAGAGCACGACTTACATGGACGAGTTTTGACAAATTTGATCAAATTCTTGAAATGCTCCAGAAGCAATTCTTCCTGCAGAAATATTTATGCATTATATCAGCTCAATCCTAGATAACTTGTTAGCAACCAATAGTCCAGGAATGCAATTACAATTTTTTAGACACGACATGGGCATGTCAAATCAGCACTTAGTCAAATGACAAACTGCAGTTGTCTCTTTGCTCAGTTTGTTAGTAAGGTATAAATTGTTCAACAATATAGAAAATGATCTGTTGCCAGTAATGACAGTCAATTTGCCTATCCTTTGCTTGCTTTGTGGAACATAAGGCATTTTTTCAATCAGACATGAACACTAGTTTGGCACTTGGCAGTCATAGGAAACCAACATCCAAGACTATATTATGGATATGTCTGTTTAAACTCTGAACTGGGAATTTCACCAATAAATTTGAGATATGTGATGAGTGGTATCTCTGTCCATACAGAAATTTCATTCCATCTGCAAGTGCTTACCACATATATTGCAATGTTGCTCTTAAGAACCTCCTCAAAGTGAAGTTGTGCTTTTCCACCCTCTGTGCCAGCTTCCTGCGTGATAAAGTTCGGAATAAATTTGAATGAGGCAATGCCAGTAGTATTTTAGTACATTCAAAACATTTTCAACAGAAATTACAAACATTTGATATTAACTAGAAAACACCTACCTTCAATATGGCGATCGTTAAATCATAGTTGTTTATCAGGAAAACAGTTTGCAACTTTGGTTTAGGGAACATCTTGGCCAACTTAACAAGCAAGTCCTCAACAGCCATCCGTAATCGCTCGAGGTTAAGATCAAGCTGCAAACAGAAGCCACCTTTTATATTTTCCATAGGCTACATAAAGGGGTTGCTTATTGCATGGCATGAGGGTGAAGAATTCACGAAAAGGAGAACGATTAGGTTCACCAGGATGTGATCAACTAACCTGACCATCCCCATATTCAACATTGAGATGAACAAGAGATGCTGTAAATTCAGCATATCTCCTCATCACATAGTGAGGATGGACATCATCCTCCCAAAGAGTCCTAATATTCGCATTCCGCAAGCTGTTCAGATGCAAGTCAAACACCATCTTGAAGCGAGGCCAGAGTGACATATTAACCTGTTCATCGTGCATAAAATGAACTCAATGATTAAAACTAATTTTGGAATGTGGAACAGAAGAAAGACTCTCATGCCAAATAAGCATATGCTTTCCCATAAGGTAACCAACAAGTTGATATAGAAGTTCAAGGAGAAAACAAGGGAGTCAGAACAAACCTTGTCTAGGTAAGAGTCCAAACATGGAATTCGTCGCTTAAACATGATAAGCTGCATAAAATATCAATTCCATTTAGATTTCTGATGTGTAACAAAATCGGGTCCTGCTATCCCGCTTTGTCACATACTCAATTTACACAGGATTGCACCAGTCTATAAACTACTTGAAAGAATCTAACAATGTATAGATACTCTTGCAATTAAACATATCATTTACTATTTAAAAAAAACACTTAGAAAATTACAAAAATGGCAGATTTTGTGGTAACCCCCACTGAGTTTTGGCTTCAAGATAATATAAGAAAATCTAAAAATTGGTCAGTTGCTACCTTGGAACAGCTCAACATCGATGGCTGCCAGCTTATAGAACAGTGAAAATTGGACTAGCATCGTTTCACGAATTTCTGGCATAACCATCCTTCTATACTACCAGCACAATTACTGACATGAACCTTCGATCATAATGGGGTAAACATCCGTCGGAAGGAGGTCGGACGGCGACGACTTGAGGTGGAACAGCGCTAGACGAGAGGGCACCGGTTGGGGGAGAGATGGATCTAAAATAGCCGGCCGGCCTGGGGGAGAGACCAGAGCTAGACTTGGGAAGCACTTCTTCATTGTTGATTGCTTCCTTAAAGAAGATACAATGTCATCTCTTTTATAGGGATAACTAAAGATAAGCTTCCAAACTAACCAAATCAATCTAATCACCGACAAAGGAAACTATTTGTGCATGAACAGTAACCAAGCTCATGACATTACACCCCTCTCGGTGAAACAGCCCGTCCTCGAGCTACAACATAGAGCGACAAACTCCTCCGATGGGATGGGCTAAATCTATTGGAGCATCATCTTCAACATCATCTTCATCGACTCCATCAGGTTGTCTAGTAGGGATAGCTTGATAGCAGAAGTCATGGTGTTGGCTCTGATACCAAATGTAAGCTGGGACCCGCAATTATTAGGAAAGCTTTATTATTTAGGAATTTATTTATTAGGTGTTTGATATTATCTATTAGTTAGGTAAGTTATTATTTGATTGGATTGTTAAAGATAAGTTTTCTTGGAGATTATTTCTTAAGGGTCAAGTCGGGTCATCCAATAAAAAGGGTACTATGTATCCATTATCAAACAAGCAAGAAAAATGAATTAATCTAGTCTCTCTCCTAAAGGTTCTATCATGCCAATCTATAATCTAATCGCTCGTCCCACCAAGCCGACGTCGTCCGGCCTTCTTCCTGCTGGCGGTGTTTATTCCGTTATGAATTAAGGTCCATTATATTTAGTATCAGAGCAGTCGATCCCTTCCCACGACTTCGCTACCATAGTTATGACAACATATCGCACCATCGACATGTCACGAGTCATTGGCTATGTATGATAAAGGCTAACGCCAACAAGATGGCCATGAGTACCAACGACAACAACAAGAAGATGGCGGCCATCTTCGTAATCTTGCATGCTACTCTAGACAAGATGATCGTGGATCAGAAGGAGAAGGCGCAACAAGAGGCGACGACAAATTGTTTCCAGCAGACCACAAAGAATGCTATCGAATCCGGCCGTGGCGACCACAACCCTACCAAGGCTCGCCATGCGTCGCCGGCTCGCCGCGGTGAGCCAAAACCTTTAGCGGTGTTGCCGAAGTTCACTGCGCGGCACGCCGATTTCCATCGCCTTACCGTGGCGATGCCAAGGTTGTTGCCATGCTCGCCACAAATGGCCGGTGAGTTTGTCGCAACCACACGTGGAGGCAACTATCTCCAAGGACTCATGTAGCCATCGCAACCTCTCATCAACATAGCCACAACAAATGGGACGAGCTGTCGCGTAAGGAGGATAGTTGTCATGGGCCGGGGGTTACTGTTCATGAACAGTAACTGCCCGCAATTATTAGGAAAGCTTTATTATTTAGGAATCTATCTATTAGGTGTTTGATATTATCTATTAGTTAGACAAGTTATTATTGGATTGGATTGTTAGAGATAGATGTCCTTAAAGATTATTTCTTAGGGTCAAGTCGGGTCATTCCTATAAAAGGGTAACATGTATCTATTATCAAACAAGCAAGAAAAAATAATTAATATAGTCTCTCTCCCAAAGGTTCTATCATCCCAATCTATAGTCTAATCGCTCGTCCCAATAAGCCAACACCGTCTGACCTTCCTGGCAGTGTTTATCCCGTTATGAATTAAAGTTCATTACATTTGGTATCAGAGCAGTCGATCCCTTCCCACGACTTCTGCTACCATGGTTATGGTGACAGATCGCACATGCTGTTAGTCGCTATTATGATAAAGGCTAACGCCAACAAGATGGCCATGAGTACCAACGACAACGACAAGATGGCGGCCATCTTCGTAAACATGCATGCTACTTTAGAGAAGATGATCGCGGATCAGAAGGAGAAGAAGGTGCAACAAGAGGCGGCGGCAGCGTTGTTTCCAACAGCCACAGCGATGCTAACGGTGCTGCCAAAGTCTACCGCGGCAGCTGCCGCACATCCACGTCTTACAGTGACGCTACCTGAGACCGCTGCGGCCCTATCGAAGTCCGTCGTGGCCACCATGGCACTACCAGGGTTGTTGCCATGCCTGCCGCAACGGCCGGTGAGTTTGCCGCAACCACGTGTGGAGGAAACTATCTCCAAGGACTCATGTAGCCATCGCAACCTCTCGTCAACGTGGGGTCTCCTAGGGCTTCAGCCATGGCCACCACCACAACCTGAGGACGAGCTGTCACGAAAGGGGGGTAGCAGTTGTCATGGGCCGGAACAGTGACTGCCGCAATTATTAGGAAAGCTTTACTATTTATGAATCTATCTATTAGGTGTTTGATATTATTTATTAGTTAGGCAAGTTATTATTGGATTGGATTGCTTGAGATAGTTTATTATTTCTTCGGGGTCAAGTCAGGTCATCCCTATAAAAGGGGTAACATGTATCATTATCAAACAAGCAAGAAAAATAAATTAATCTAGTCTCTCTCCCAAAGGTTCTATCATCCCAATCTATAGTCTAATCGCTCATCCCACCAAACCGACGCCGTCCGACCTTCTTCCTAGCGGTGTTTATCCCGTTATGAATTAAGGTTCATTACATTTGGTATAAGAGTAGTCGATCCCTTCCCATGACTTCTGCTACCATGGTTATGGCAGCAGATCAGACCATCAGACCTGTCGCTGAGTCGTTGGCTATGATAAAGGCTAACGCCAACAAGATGGCCATAAGTACCACCAACAACGACAAGATGGCGGCCATCTTTGTAAACATGCATGTTGCTTTAGAGAAGATCGCGATCGTAAGGAGAAGAAGGCGCAACAAGAGGCGGCGGCAGCGTTGTTTCCAGCAACCACAGTGATGTTGTCGGAACCTGTCGTGGCGCTACCGCATCCTTTTGTGGCAGCCATAGCCCTACCAAGGCCCGCTCGTGGCGTCACCGGCTCGCCGCAATGAGCCAAAACCTTTAGAAGTCGCCGCCGTTCATCGCGGCACCGCCAGATTTCCACGCCTTACCGGACGCCGCGGAGACCGCTACGCCCTACCGGGTTCGTCAGAGCCACCGTGGCGCCGCCAGGTTGCCGCCATGCCCGCCGCACCACGCAGTAGAGGCAACTGCTCCAAGGACTTATGTAGCCATCACAACCTCTCGCCAACACGGGTCTCGTAGGCTCCACCATGGTCGCCACCACACCGAGGACGAGCCGTCATGAGGAGGGTAGTAGTTGTCATGGGCCAGAGTACTGCTCATGTGCGAACAAAGAACTACCCGCAATTACTAGGAAAGCTTTATTATTTATGAATCTATCTATTAGGTGTTTGATATTATCTATTAGTTAGACAAGTTATTATTGGATTGGATGTTAGATATATGTTTCCTTAGAGATTATTTCTTAGGGATCAAGTCAGGTCATCCCTATAAATAGGTAACATGTATCCATTATCAAACAAACAAGAAAAATGAATTAATCTAGTCTCTCTCCCAAAGGTTCTATCATCCCAATCGATCGTCCCACTAAGCCGACGTCGTCCGGCCTTCTTCCTGGTGGTGTTTATCCCGTTATAAATTAAGGTTCATTAAAACTACCATGCCATATTACTATAGTATGACAGTATATAAAAAGTTTACTAGCACACGCAATCTCAGAGTTAGCCAGAAGTTTTACAGTGTAACGCTGAGTACACTGCAACTTCTACCAAACATTGGTTCATTCACAAGGATAATAACCTGCAACCACTTTCGTAATAGAAAATCATCATTCTCCTGAGTAATCTTCCTATAACAGGAATAGGAAGGGTGATACCTCTAACTAGTTATTCATGCATAAGGTAAAACAAATAATACCTGGTGCTGATGAATTATTCGGATCATAAGCATTATTCCTATTGCGTCATAACAGTTCAGGAGTACAGCATTGAAATGTTCGTCAACAACTTGAATTGGTCCTGAGAATAAGAAAGTATATTAGAAAGATGCTCATAAATGGTGCCACTATATTATGATGAGAATAAGAAATTAAACTAAGTAATTTTATAGTTAACCATGAATTACACAACCAACAAAACTTAAGTTCCTTTTCTTTTTTTTTCTCACTTATTTGATGTATGTGTGATACTTTTAATCATACTATGCATTCACCATTTTCAGGTATTATAGTAACAATAAGTATATACATTGGCCTAGTTTGATCCAATAATACAATTAGTCAGTTTGGAATATGTAGAGCACAAGGAAACATGGGGATCACATAGCAGGGAAAAAAAAGCAAAATATTTTTTCTAAAAATCAAATTGAATGAGCACACAGAAGATTATTGTTGTTGTTCGAGTAACTCAAAGGATATTCTCAACTTTTATCAACTATTAAAATTATCATGTGCATTACTTGAATGGCTTTTACTGCAAAAGAAGATTTATGGCCTGTAAGCAAAGTTCAAAACCTAGAGTAAACTTTTATTTTTCAGCCAAATTACATCACGGTAACCAGGAAGCCTCTGAATCAGAACTGGAACCAGCAAGTCATACATGGTCACACATCTTAATCAAGCAAAGCAAGTTTCCATTTGATTGAGAAGATATTAACTACACTGGAAAGACTAGGTGGCCAGGCGCTAATCCAGAATAGTATGACCAACTGAATAAAAGCATGTCTAACTGTCTTTTTCTAAATAGAAACATGCATTTGTATTCTTATGCTGGCACTGGGATTGCCACAGGAAAGGAACAATAGCAAAGCAGATTGGGGGAGTATCTAGTTCAAACCCATAGTTTGGGTGCTAAATGGCAACTCATCACCTGGGTTGTTTGATAGTTTGGATGGATCAGATTCAAAGGCATGTGAGAGCCACATGAACAGATGTTTTACAAATAACCCTCTCACAGATTGATAAATCATTTATGAGGGATCCCATCACATCCCTCTAAATATGGGCCATCCAAATCTCATCCAACGGCCCATGTGAGAGATTAAATGCTAGAACCGAAAGATGAGTTTAGACTAGATACTTCCCCAAGAAGATTACCGTGTGAGATACAAAGACATGTGACAAACAAACAGTAGATGCAAATAGACGACAAAACAAACCTGCAAATATATCTTGAATAAGGATTCTTCACAAGAAATCATCAGAGAAAAGGTACCTGCAGGTAGTTGAAATCTATCATGCCGCCAGTTGTTCATTATTAATAATAAAATACAACAAAGCAACCCCAATCTTACTCTGAAGTAGATGTATCCATCAGAAGTTTTTGCAAGCTTCTGAAAAGAACTTCGTATGGATATTTCTGTGACTTGGCTTCAGCTATATGAGGTATCAATGCAGGCTGATCAATATCCTGATATACCAAAGAAAGCGCATATGGCAAACAGAAGTTACGCTATTGACTTGGTACTTGATAGTTTTGAACAAATCAATCATTCAGCAACAATATGGAGTTAAAGTTCAAAACTAATTGTTGGGACCAAGGATCACATAACCGGTACCGGGGCATTTTCCGCGTCGGCCGGAACGGTAACCGCCGGTTATCGCTCAAACCGAAAAATCCGGATAAAAATCGCTTGAATTTGTTTAAAAACCAGCCGAATTTCGAAAATTGAAATTTGAACTTGCAAAACCCGAGAAAACCGGCCAGAATTTTGAATCCCGGACCCCGGCCAGTAACTGAACTGGCGGTTACCGGCCGGGAATTTTTTCCCTAGTTGGGACACTTTCCATAAAAAAACTGCAACGAGCATACAGGCATATCCCATATTCATAAACAGTTCTTTTATGACAATAGTCAATAGCTACTGGTGACAGGGATTAGAGCAAGTTTAAATTGTTAGAATATGAATTCCTTAGTATTTCCTTATATGCTTTTTGTATTTCCTTATATATGTATGACATATTCCTTTGTAATATCCCCTTGTACTCTCTATATATATTGCCTATTGAGCCTCATGAATACATAAACAATATTATAACATGGTATCAGAGCTAGAACGCTAGTCTAGCTCTTTCCACTGTCACATCCATTGCCGCTGCCAAGGTCGCGCCACCGCCAAAGAAGTAACCCTAGCTTCCCCGTGCTCACCCCCCTTTTAGCCAGCCTTCGCAAACCGTTTTAATGTGAGCCGGCCCAGCCCACAAGCAAAAGAAAAAAATCAAAAAAAAAAGTAACGCCGATCTAATCATACCGCCCAACGCCGCTTGTTAGACTTCGTTGCCTTGGTCAGACCGCCCAAAGGCCGCCACCGATGGCTTCCGCTCCATCGCCTATGATCCCGCCGAACAAAGCTTCATTGGACGAACTACAGTGTTGACGACTCCATCCAACCAGACATTGTTGGTTTATGTTCTACTCATCAGATCGTGAAGTACTTGTACGAGTAATACCAGCAGAGCAATGATGCTCGGTTCTTTTCGATTCAACGTGAGTTGGAGATGCTTCGCCGGGAGGATTCCTCCGTCGACAACTTCTTCTGAGCCCTAGCCAGTCTCTGGCGCCAGTTGGACGAGCTGTATTCTCCGCTCTGGTAGGAGTGTCATAAGGTGAAGAAGGCGGATCGTCACCGCCTTTGCCTTTATAACTTCGTCTGCCGTCTTCGCCCAGAGTTTGAGCCTATGAGGGCTCAACTGCTAAGTTGCTCACCACGACCGACAGTCATCAAGGCTCTTTCGACGCTTCGTGCTGAGGAGCTTCGCTGCGGATTAGCAGCACGGATTGCTTCGGCTATGCTTACTACCCCTTCTTCGACTATACCAACGGTTTCTGCTTTGACTACAGTTCCTCCTCAGGTGTCTGTTTCTGCTCCTGTTTTTGCACCAACTAGGGTTCAGTGCAATTATTGCAAGAACTTTGAGCACGACTACCAGAGTTGTGCGGTGCAAAAAAAGCGAAACAAGGCACGTGGGGGTGGACGATCCACAGGGGGTAGGGAGGCCCTTCCTTGATGGGAGAATCAGGACCTTCTCAGCGAGATGACTCGCTCGCAGCTCCGCCAGCTCTACTCGCAGCCTCTCTCACGGCCAATGGTTACGCCACCTAGCTCATACTCCTCTAGGTACTTCTTGGGTTCTAGATTCTGATGCCTCTTTCCACATGACACTAGACTCCACATCTCACTTCAAGAGGACCTCCACTTTTCCTATCTATGTTCAAACAGCTGACGGTACTCCTGTCTGTCAGCTATCAAGGCACTCTTTTGTCGACTGACTTTTCTGTTCCAGATATTTCCCATGTTCCCTAGCTTACCATGTAGCTTCTCTTGGTGGGTCACCATTGATCTTGGTCAGAGTTGGTTTTGACTCACACCTGTTTTGTCAAGGACCGACAGACAAGGACGGTACTTGGGAGTTGGGATTGGCAGCGCCGTAGGATTGTCAGGGTCTCTACATCCTTAACCGCCTCCACCTTCTGTCCACTTCAGTTGCTCCTATCACCTCTGCGTCTACTTGCACCGCCACTGCTATGACCCAAGATTGCTCGTGACTGTGGATCGAAATCGCTTTCGGGAATTTCCTACCGACGATCGTACCGTGAATCCACGGTTATCAGAAAATTAAACAAAAACCGGGCCGAATTTGAATTTCAAATTTTAAACCCGGTTTTCACCGACCTAATTCTCGGCCGATAACCGCAAAACCGCAAAAATCGAAAACCTAAAACGGTGAAAATGGTAATTAGCAAATTTAAATTTGGAATAATGCAAATATTAATGAGAAAGTGTTTCAAGTTATACATAAAAGTCCTCCTTAGTAGCTTCACTCTCTAAAGCAGTCCTCTCGTCCAAGTGTTCTAAAGCATGTAAAATAATAGAAAACATGAGTTAATGGTAATGAATGATAACTTGACTAGCATACTAAAAACAATAATGAGTAGTAATTCATACCAATACATTGTCGAAACGCGAAGGTTGTGCAAGGTAGTCATTGTTATCATAGAGTACAAGTCCTTCAAATTGAGCTAGATGAGCTTTGTATTGATCCCAAGTGTGTGTTTCGTGGGCATATTGTAGCCAATGATTGTAAAGTTGGTAATATTCGGGTTCAACCCACTGCTAAACCATTCTGCATTGGGATTGAAGGACACAAGACCGTAATGGGAACTAGAATCAGAAGAGATGTCTGACAAATGAGAATCATCACCAGAAGGCAATAGATTGGCATCTCGACGTCCATAAGTCCGAGTAGACCTTGAGCTAGCATGGGATTCATAGGAAGAAGAGTCATGTGGCTGAGATTGATTTTTTTGGCGACCCTTAGCCCTCGTGTAGGTCTTATGAATTGGTTTTGAAGTATGACAACCATAGTCTTCATTCTGAGTAGCATGCGTGAAGTTTTGCTCGCATGTGAATTCCAATGGTGTCTTGCCCTGCATCATGAGCTGTCCCACCATCAGCACCATCGTCAGACGACGGAGAGCTACTATCACCAGACTCTTGGTACTGGACTTCATCAGATGGCGGACTTTCTGTTTCTTCGTCGCTTCCCACAATATCCTCCTCAATGGCCTTTTTCTTCTTATCAAGCACTTGTTTCCTTATTTGTGTAAGTGAGGCAAAGTCCGCAGCCAATTTTTCAGTTGGTTGGCTACAATATTTCCTTTTCCCAAGATGACTCTTCCCAATATTTTTCTTTGTCCATTGCTTCAACGATTCATCATCTAGTGCTTTATCCAATTCCTTTTGAGGGATGGCATCAACTACAACTGTTGATGGCATGGGAGGCTCACCTTCCTCGCCTAGTACGGCTCGATTGTATAATGGAGCTATCAAGCCACTCATGGATTGGGTTCTCTCTGTCGTACAGAGTGGCATTTATTAGATCGCCAAAAGGATATACATCCCTATCTTCATTCCTAGTCTCATACTTTTGCAATCGTAGCCTTAGATTGTAGCGGACATACACGAGTTTATGTAGTTTCTTGTACCCAAGACGGTTCCTCAATTGTGCATGTACCAATGCAAATGTGCTCCAATTACGCTCACATCCATCGGACGAAACACATTGCGAGACAATCCACAAGACATATTTTGTTAATGTTGGTGTCTACGCCCAAACGCCATCCACCATGTAGCTACAAGCGAGGATCGAAAACCGGATCCGCCGAATCCTACAATAGATTCTGACGCATCAGAATCCCACGGCTACTTAAAACCTAAAAATACTACCAAATTTTAAAATTCAAATTTTGAATTGAAGTTTTCCTAACCTGTTGAAATACTGGAAAAACTAATCAAATTTTAAAATTCAAATTTTGAATTCAAATTTGTAAGTAGCAATTTGAAATTTGGAATAATGCAATTTTAAAAGTCCTAAATATACTAAAACTAATGTTTCAATACATAATCTAGCATAACAATGCCTAAACCAACCGAGGAAGGACATTATAAAGTCAAAAATCAAATTTGAATTTAAATATCCCAAGGTTTTTTTTATCACAGAAACCGTTACCGAATTATTTTTACTCGCTACAAGTAACATAAAATTTGTGTTAAACTCGTGATGGGTCTTTTCTATGTATACATAAGTTCATAACGACATACCCATGCTTATTAAGCCGCTTAAGCGACGCCTTGCCGTAAGGCGCACTGAGTCGAGGTGTTGCCCGCTTGCCGACGGGCGACAATGACGCTTAAGCTGTAAGGCGCAGCTCGAGTTGAGGTGTCGCCCGCTTTGCCGCCGCATGTC
Organism: Hsuehochloa calcarea; assembly: GCA_036346395.1. Lineage (NCBI taxonomy): Eukaryota > Viridiplantae > Streptophyta > Magnoliopsida > Poales > Poaceae > Hsuehochloa > Hsuehochloa calcarea. The sequence continues at coordinate 34,474,193 of CM070598.1, read as the reverse complement.
GCTCGTCCTGCTCTCTCAAATTTCCATCCTCGCCGCCGTCTCCAAAGAACCACAACCAAACCCGAATCGGATCAGCGGAGGAGAGCTAACCTAAGCCGCCGCTTTGCTTCCGTTGTTACAATCGCCGCCACCATGGTTGCCGCTGTCGGCCGCCATCGCTACTCCTCTTCATCATCGCGTCGCCGTGGTCGCCGCTTCTCCGCTGCCGCCACCACCACGGCCGCGAGATCTGGGCTCCTAGTTGTTGGTGGCACAGTGGAAGAGGAGCAAGGAGGAGTGTAAAGTGCGGGAGAGGAGCAAGAGAGGAGGCGCGCCTTGTCGTGGGAGGAGCAGGAGCGGAGGAGGCGGCGCGGCTGGCCGTCGCGGGAGAAAGAGGAGGAGGCGCACGCTCGGCCAGTGTGGGAAAGAGAAGGCAACGGGCGTGGGAATAAAGACAAGCGGCAAAGTGATACCGGCAGCGGGCAATTGATCTTCATACGCCGTGATGTTTTATGTTCTTCCACTGGTCAGCTGCTTCGCTTCTAACCTATCGCTCTGCACTGTCGCTTTAGAATGTGTAAGGCGTCGCCTCGCCTCGCCTTACCGCTTAAAAAGGTGCGAGGGGTGAGTCGCCTCGCCTTTTATCGCTTTAATAACCATTAACATACCGCAGAATGACGATTAGCACTCATGTAAGCCTCATTTGAAACAAATAAACCTCATCGACATTCACGATATAATTCTAGCTCGCCTAGAGCCTCGCATCAAGGCTGTCGTCGGGTGTATCGGCTATTCTTTGAATTGCTATTATCGTGGAAGCGATGAGGTTAGATTCTTCCCATACTATATAAGTTGTGGCTCATGGGTTTAGCAACGATAATGTGCAAACATCCTCGCCGGATTCTTCCCTAGATGTCGCTAAAGTAGGGTAATAGATCTCTTGTGTTTCTCCCGTGTGCTAACATCCAAAAATTTGAGACATTTTACTTTACAAGATTTGAGAGGTACTAGCTAGGTTACCTATACTAAAAATGTTCCTAAAGGGCTTAGTTGATTTGCAACTTCAAATTGATGAGTGTGGTTCCTATGTGAGTATGCAACCACCAAATAGTAGATGGAAAGAAAACAAATGATAAGGAAAAAAACAGAGAATGAAGGTTCCATACCTGCCATCGCTTGTGCTTGTGCTTTGCAGCAGGTGGTCATGTGTCACGCAAATGGAGGGAGGAGAGGGTCGCTTGTCTTCTGCAAATGGAGGGAGAGAGGAGGCTTGTGTCACGCAAATGGAGGAGAGAGGTCACGCAAATGGACGAAGAGAGGAGGCACTTAGGTGAGTAATTAGGCAAAAGGGGAAGGGAGGGAGACAAGTGGGCCTACTCATAATGGAAATGAGGTACTGGATGGGGGGAGCAACACATGTGAGAGGAGGGCCCGGCTCCGACCGGTAACCGCCGATTACCGGCCGGGTTTTTTACCACTGCCCGTGACCAAGTGAAGTATGAGCTCACCAAGAACATTGATGTGGATGCTTCATACACTCGCTCACAGGTGCAAGATGGAGTACTTGCTATACAGTTTGTTCCATCAGAGTTACATATTGCTGACTTCTTTACGAAGCCACAGACTAGGGTACAACGTTTGTATTTTCTCTCCAAACTCAGTGTTTGTGATCCACCATGAGTTTGAAGAGAGGTGTTAGAATAGGAATTCCTTTGTATTTCCTTATATATCTTTTGTATTTCCTTATATATGTATAGCATATTCCTTTATAATATCCCCTTGTACTCACTATATATATTTCTCATTGGGCCTCATGAATACGTACACAATATTCATAACATAAATAACCAAAAGTTTAGTAGTAGACTTGCTTGTCTGATTGAGCATGGCAAGAAACTGATTGATAAAATTTGACTAGACTTGTAGGTGTCGAGAAAAATATATCCTCAAATTTGTTTGGAGACTTGTCCAAAAGAAGCAACACTTATTCTGGGGTTGTGGCACTGGCAACCATACTTTTGGTCATGAAGCCATACTTTTGGTCATGAACCAATCAATGGGCTAAGTTCATGTGGCATGCCATACTTTATGTCCCATGTCTTGGCCATAACCCAAATAGCTTGTTAGTGTTCAGAAGTTCTGATTAGTTGCCAAAAAGCTTGTAGCTCACATAACCCAGTTTAGCTCCCATGACAAGGCCGAGTCACGAATTTCAAAACCGTGAACTGGTTGATGAATTACATTATATAAAGAAGTGTTAGTAACTTACCTTTAAGATGTTTATTCTTTCACCCAAAGCAAACACCGAAGAACGGGACTTCAGAGGTTCTTTTCCAATGGAGAAAAGGAAGCCTGTACTTCTAGTTTCAACTCCAAGTAAGTCGGTGGATGTTGCTATGTCCAGCTGTAATTTCTCTAATGCTTGTATGTATGTGCGAAAATGTGCACTCAGCACCTGAAAATTGGTAGTAATAGTAAAAATGTCATAAAACAAATAAAAATTTACTTCAAAATATCCAAATATATATATGATGTAAGCCTTTTAGTGATCTCTTTGCTGCTATGTACCGATAAGTTGTGAGTCTCATCACATGCTAGAAGCAGTCTTGCAGAATCGATGCAGAAATTTTGACAAAGTTGGTATACACAAAGGTTGACGCCACAGCAATTACACATAGCAGATTAGAAAAGGACCACAATAAAGCAAAACAGCCCGGAATTGAGTGTTAGACCTCAAGCTTTCTGTAGTACTACTGTACACTTTCTACTCCAATACAGTGCTAAGCCGCAAACACTACACCTGGGCCATACAGTTGGACCAGGGCATTACATTGATAGTCTGGTACTCTGGTACCTGTTCAGATTACATTTACTGTGACACTCACCTTATTCATGGTATCAATATAAGCCGCACGAACTTCTACGTATATCTCCTTAGCATGTTCCTTAAGAAAAGTTATTGTGTATCTGCAGTGGAGATAACAAAGGAAAAGTCAGAAATTATACACCGGAAAAGAATAACATAAACACATAAACCAACCAAAAATAACAATGGTGATTTAATCATATGGCCATAGGCAGTATTTGCAAAATCATTCCCATTCATTTAAGGTGTATTATTAGTTATTGATGAAATGCTGCTTGCATTGAACTAGATATCACACCCAACATATTTCCAAAAGGTTAATATGAAATGTAGGCCATATTATTAAGATATTTTCCGTACTGTGAAATTGTGTAACTTAAAGAATTTTATTGCCACAGAACAGTGGGGAAAGGCCACTTGCTAAGAGAATAAGAGAATGAAAGTATATGCAACCCTAGCAGAGCACACAGTATGAAGTGCAGTATCGCGAGATCATAATTGGGGGCACTTATTGTGAAATTTCTTAGTGAAAGACTGACCGGCCATTATGACATGAAGCAGAAAAAAAATATAATTGCTACTTCAAACAGCATCAAATTCTATGGCTGATGCCGGAAACAATGACAGCTTCCGTCACATTATGGAAGTGCACCATAATGGAGATCTGGAACATAGACCCAATCAAAACAAGGCTGGTAAAACCCAATGATTTTTCACTTGATGTCAGATCAGAATGCAATGATGAAATATCAAGGAATAATGGAGGTAGGTGCCAATTTGATACACATTCCACTAAACAAGGACACTTCTGCAGATTCTAGTTAGGTCCATCAAATCTCCCCACAGAACAAAGGCCTTTGTAAGGGATACAATGCACAGATTGAATTCTATAACAGGTCATAAAGGGATTTTTTTTTAAGGAAAAAAATGCTACAATTACCTATATGGCAATTTTCTATGCTCCTAGACTTGAGCCCCTACTAGTATTCTATACCAAAAACCATGGATTATGTACACTTTCTGTTGTTGAGGATTCTAAAGTACAGAAGAATATCTCATAAAGGGATTCCACGTCTACGCACATACTAAAATGTGAAGCCATTCTGAAGCTCATAAAACATTGCACAAACAGGTATTAAAAGTGGAAAAAACAGAACAAGACAAGATAGTTTGGCATACTTGTATTTAAGAAGAACACTCTGTTGTAGAATCTGAATATTTGTTTTTGGTTTTCTCAAGGCATAGAACTTTTGGATGACAAACTCAAAAATCTGCAAGAAAAATTATGAATGCATCAATAATAGAACTCTGATGTAGCTTTATGCTATTGGATTGGCCAGAAATAAAAAATCAGTGAGCAAGAAAGGGAGCATTTCTTGACCACAAGTAGATTTAGTCATAGCTTCCATTACAAATAGGGCTATAAAAAAAGCTCGAGTCTCGCGAACTGCTCGATTCAAGCTCGGCTTGAGCTCCAAACGAACCGAGCTCAAGCCTGATCTCAAGCTCACAAGCCTTAACGAGCTGAGCTCGAATGTAACTGTTACCGAGCTTCTCTTGAATAACCCTCCTATCTTGTTGAAAAATGCTCGAATAACCCTCATATCTTGTTGAAAATTGCTGCATGTTAACTGTTACCGAGCTTCCTTCGAGGTCGAGCTCGAGCCAACTCGAACTTTTCTAATTGTTGAAAATTGATGCATGTTTTTGACTATTACCGAGCTCGAGCCTACTCGAGCTTGGGCCGAGCCGAGCTTGAGCCTAGGTCCAAGCTCGGACCCCAACTAACTCAGGCTCGCTCGAGCTTGTAACGAGCGCCAGGCTCGAGCTCAGCTCGTTTACATCCCTAATTACAACCACCATAATAATATTAATGCAATCAAACCAAGCTAACAGACATCAGGTTAATTCCTACTTTCCTATCAACCAATATGGTTAGTAGACTGGCTGACAAGCACCACTCTCCACTAGTAATCAACATAGCTGCGGAATGTTTATATGCCCCCAACTTCATCAAGTACAACAGTAGCCCAAACAAAAAATTGACAAATAGCATATAACCCCTCTTTGTAATACAGTTCACAGTACAATGGTGTTATCTTTCTTCATCACACTAAATTTTCTGTCATCAAAATATACTAGAAACCCTTAACACCTCATTCTAAGTTATGGTGGATGCCCAGGGCGCAATTGTCAGCTTTGTGTGTGATGGTATTTTCCAATTTACACATCTTTGCAGTGTGACTGAACTAATTTTCCCATTTCAAAATGACCTAAGATGTCACTACATCCATCTGGCAGATTAACTACCATATCAGGTCCATTCACAATCATTCTGCAAGCACAAGGGCATGACACATTACCTCCGACACCACATAAAACATAGCCATTGGAAGACATAGAAGACATCTTTTGTTCCAGTCCATCTCACTTTTAGACATGCTTATTAAGGCGTCGCTTAGGCGACGCTTACCTCCGACACCACATAAAACATAGCCATTGGAAGACATAGAAGACATCTTTTGTTCCAGTCCATCTCACTTTTAGACATGCTTATTAAGGCATCGCTTAGGCGACGCCGACATGCTTATTAAGCGCCGCTTAGGCGACGCGACGGCGCCGCTTGGCGGTAAGGCGCTAACGCAAGTCAAGGCGTCGCCGCCGCTTTGCCGCACATGCCTCCCCGCTCGGTCTCGCCGCGTCCCCGGGCCTCCCCGCCGCCTGGCCTCCCTACTCGCTCTCGCCGGATCCAACGCCCGGCCCCCGCTTCGCCCCTCGAGCTCAAACCGGTGTCCCCATCGCCACCATTGCCAGATCCGCCTCTCCGCTCCAGATCCGACTGGACGAGTCGCCGCCTCGAGCTAGCTCGTGAGCGCCACCTCCCTCTCCCGCCCGGATCCGCCCGACCGAGGCACTGCCTTGCTGCTCGCCACACCACCCCGGCCCGGCTGTCCCGCGATCTGCTGCAGGGCCACCGGCGACGGCTCCTACCAGCCGCCTCGAGGAGGGAGGGAAGGCACCAGCAGCAGAGAGGGAGGGAAGCGAGGAGGCGGGAGGGAGGGAGGCTCAGTTGCCGCCGAGAGGGTTTTGGGGAGGAGCCCGAGCCAGAGGGAGGTTGGCTCACCGTCGGGAGGAGAGGGGAGGAGAGCCCAAGCCGAGGGGGAGGTTGGCTCACCGTCGGGAGGAGAGGGAGGAGAGCCCGAGCCGGGAGTGGAAGGGAGGGTGCTGGTCGCCTTGTGCTGATTTATGAAGATGATGCAAGACAATGGGCAACGGCACGGGCAACGGCAATGGGCACCAGCACGGCAATGGGCACGGGCACGCAGGCAGATCTTCTGCGCCGAGAATTAGAGTTGTCGCTGCCGCTGGGATCTTCGCGCACGCACTATCGCCTTAGGATGTGTAAGGCGTCGCCTCGCCTCGCGCCTTATCGCTTAAAAGGTGTGAGGGGGGTGGGTCACCTCGCCTCGCCTTACCGCCTTAATAACCATGCTTTTAGAAATACCAGTGCACCTCACAATTTCTTGTGCTACTTCATAATTTAATTGTTTCATTAAACTCTCTGGATATTGAATTAACAAGCAATTCAAATAAACAGCAGATAAAAGGATTGTTTTCAAGATCAGGCACACATGATTGGTCTAGTACAAAGAATACCAAAATAAGAAGACATGGTCTCCTTTAATTATTGTGACAAAATAAGTACATATGAAGATGAAACACATGCTACGCCAACAGGAAGTCAGGAAGATAATCTGCTAACATATCATAAAACAAGTAAAAACCAGCAAATTGTTGTTCAAACCTTTGACACTGCTTTCTGCCTAAGTCTCTCAACCTCAGGCTGAACATCTTTTAGAGCCTTGGATGATTTAACCATGGGATCAGCTTCAATGAATTTGATTTTTTTGCTAAGAATCTCAAGTGTTTTCATATATTCATCATTAACCTGCAGAATTGTTGAACAAGGCATTTTCAGTGATCCATCAAAGGAAACTGAACTGAACACCACTTAAACTGCAAGAGAAGGGATGCGGTGGAGTAACAAAGTAAATCATTGTGATATGTGATATGTTAAAACCAACAAAATGAAGTCTTGTATAGGATAAAATAGCAGACACAGATTGAACAAACAAATATATGCAACAACAAAAAACATATCATCAAAATGGATATATCACCTAAGACAGGATATAATGGATTATTAAACAGACAATTTGTAGGATTCTCAAACCAGCAATGAGCTGAAAGAGATGAGATCACATAATTAAACATAGTAGCACACATATTAGAAAGTTGCTTAATTGGTTGTAAACAAATTGGATAGTAAGTCCAGAAAGGAGTGATCACATGATATTAAAGCAAATGGAGATTATATCTACAAAATAAACACAAAAATGGTAATGTCAAAAGCTGGCATGAAGATGGAATGTAAGTAATGACCTCTCCATCAACAATTATGTCAATCATTCTTGGAGGCACTATTATATCCTCAACAAATTTTGACAGTTTAGACTCTGCAGCCTGCAATTTTTCCAAAGGGGTAAGAACCAACATTAGAATCAATATAACTCAACGTGAAAAAAATAGACAAATAACATGCATGAAAGCTATGAATATTGTGAATCAATTCCAACATGAACTAATCTCTTATGATTCAGATGATAGTGCCTGCCCTTAGAATGTTTCAGATGGGACTTATTTCATAAGATTTGGGCCAGTCATGTCTCACTACATGTGATTTAAACAATGAAATGATTTCTCCAATTAAAAATAATATATGAATGTTCCTTAATCACATATCTAACAAGATTTCTCATTTCTGAAACAGTATTGCTTGTCATGCAATAGTGAGTGCATTTCCATGTGGAGATACGGAGGAAATTATGTTTAAAACATGCATCTTCTTAAAGATTAAAAGCATGGAAACTGGTCATGCTCTGACATCTATTACAGTATTGGAGGCTGTAAAGTTTTCTAGCCAGATAACCTAGCCAATGTCCAACCTATATACCTTTAGAATTTTATGTGGATTATTCCTCTTCTGGAGCTTTTAAGATTTAAGAATAATTTGTTAATAACATAAAATAAGTAAACTCATGTCACAAGCCTCTAATCTCCAGAAAAGACAAGTAGGAGATGTTAAATGAAATAAACTGATGTGCACCAGAAAATAAAACATAGTTGAAATTTAGATCCATTGTGGCATCTCATGCTGTACTTCGAAAAGTTAGTCCTTTTGATATCTAATTTGAAAAAGATGATCTGGTACTATTGTGTTATTTTACGAATTAACACTTATGTATACGCCAGGTATTCAGTTGTCCTCCCGTATACATGGTGTCACTATTGATGACCGATTTCCCCTTCAACTACATCATACTATAGAGCATCAATGAAAATGGAAAAGATTTTCTTTGTCCAGGCTGGTGAGCATATGGAATAGAAGCTATATTATGGAATTAAGAGTCTAAGAAGATAAAATAATACTTCCAACTTAGATAAGGAATAATCGCCTGAATGCATCATAGTATATAACCTGTCTACTTATAAGAAGCTTTAGGAAAGTAATTAACAGAACACAAACTTATGGATAAAAGATACAGTATATGAAGTGAACCAAACCTTACGATTTTTCAACTTTAATCCCATGTCCATAGATTTCTCCTGAAGTACCTTTATATCTGAACTTATAGAACCAATTTCTGTCTACCACAGAAGTCAAAAGAGTTGCAATATGACTTAGTAAAGAGAAATGAACAGGTTAATTATTGTTCAAAGGTATAAGACTAGTTTATACAAAACCAGGAAATAAAATGTGAAGATTTTGGGTTTGAAAGAGAATGTTGGCCATGAAGATCTAGTGAAATAATGATAAATAGTAAACCACTAATAAGCCAAAAAATGGTGCCATTCAAGTAAGCACACTGAAGTTGTCACACGGATCACATAAATCAAAACAAGAAAAAAATTTATATGCCACTGTAAAGTTCCCGGATCCCTCGATCCGCCATCGCAAAACGACCTCTCTCTTGCGTACATCGTATTTTTGAAAGATTACCCGCTTATGCCATCGTCGTCAACTCGTTAGATTTTGTCCATCAAATTATTCCAAAATGCATGTATTACCCTCATCTTCATACTCCACTCCTCTTCTTTCCCCATTCTTCCCCCACCAAACTCCGCTCTCCTCTCTCTCTTTCCTCCACTTAGATCAATGGGAGCCGACTGCACCGCCACCACAGTTACCGCCCGCCACCGCCGCTGCTTCCATTGGCGCTACCTCCAACACCGCTGGGCATTGCCGCTTCCACCGACACTACCGCCCGCCTCCACATGCCGCCCACAACTAGGGTCGAAAATAGCTCGAGGCTCGCGAGCCCGCCGAGCTCGTTGCAAGCCGAGCCGGCTCGGCCGAGCTCGTGAATTTTCGAGCCGAGTCGAGCCCACTTTCTAGCTTGGTGAAAAACGAGCCAAGCCCGAGCCGCCATGAGCCGGACTTGGCTCGTTGTGTCTCACGTCCGCTTGACTAGGCCGCACGGCGTCTGCTCCCACCGCAGCGGCCCATGTGGCCACGCCCAAGTCCAAAGATCCAGCCCACTCGCCCAACGCCCAACACCTAAAGTGCTATTTTTCCACCATTCACTAACCCTCTCACACTGGCCGACTCGCCATTTCCCCACACCCCTCACTTCTTCCGCTTAGCAATTCCCACCCTGCGCCAATCCCATCCCATCTACATCCTCAAGCTCGCCTCCGCCTTCCACGCTCCCCTTTCCCCACCATCTCCCTCGTATCCGACCGCCTCCCCGCCGACCTCCCCGACGACCTCCCACCTCTCCACTCCTCCGGCTCGGCTCCTCCCGCCGCCAAGCCCACCGGTCTCGCAACAATCGAGGCGTGCTGCCGAGGCGCCGACCTTGCCAACCCGCGTGGGTGGAGTCTGCGAGGGAGGCGACACACTATGTGGAGGTGGAGGGTGGAGCTGCGGGTGGAGGCCGGGACATGCCCGCCGTGCGGGTGGGCCACACGGCGATGGTGCAAGCCGGGCGGTGGAGAACGTGGTGGCCTTCTACTCCGCTCCCGGCGCCGGCGACAACGACGATGCGGAAGACGCGAAGCGGGAGGGCGCGGCAGACGGCAGTGGAGAAGCAGGAGAGGCCCTGCTGTGAATCTGTGATGCTTTGTTGTGCCTGTGAATGTGTGATGCTTTGTTGTGAATGTGTGATGCAATTTTGATGCGTGATTGAATTCTGCACTGTGTTTTTCTTGTCTGAGAAAGAACCCAGGAGGAACACCGAACACCTAGAGCTTGGCTCGCGAGCCCGATCGAGCTGGCTCGAGCTTGGTTTGGCTCGTTTCGAAACGAGCCGAGCCGAAGCTCACGCTCATCCGAGCCGAACGAGCTCGACTCGAAGCCGGCTTCGGCCGGCTGCTTCACCCCTACCCACAACGACAGGTTTCGCGAGTAGGGGTGTCATGGCCGAGGTATGCACCGACAACGAGGGACGCCACCATTGCTCCGCGCCGAAAGAGGTGGAGGTTGATGGCCCGGAGGTCGCAGACGAGCTTGGCGGCGGGGCCAGGGGTCCGCCCATTTCATGGCCGCCACTTGATCTCGCGCCGGTGGAGGAGGCGGAGCTACGTGGTCGCGGCCACGGGTGGGCGAGCTAGCTCGCGGTGAATCTCCACATGATCGTGGCGCCGTGCGGTGGCCGGTGCCTCTCCGCGCCTCCTACTCCTCCCATGGTGTCGCCCACTCAGCCTCACGCACAAGGCGTCTCACCGACTCACGCCGCTAGCCGGCCTCCCCGCCCCTCCTACATCTCCAGCATGGATCAAGCAGCAGCCCGCTCACAAAAGTCCCAAGAAATGGTATTTGCACAACCACTTAACGGCTTGACTGGTCAACAATGGCATAAAATGGTATAGTTTCGATTTTTCAGTGGCATTAAAGAAGAGGTCGCTTTGCAATGGCAGATCTGGGATCCAACATTTGCAGTGGCATATAAATTTTTTTCCCAAACAAGAACACCTGGATTAAGAATAGCATATAAATTTTTTCCCAAACAAGAACACTGGATTAAGAATGGAATTATGGTATACAAAATGTCAAACATCCAAGTAGAGTGGTTGCATGCATGTTATAGTTTGCAAAAGACGACTTAAAAATGCAGGCAGTTGACAGTAGACAGCATTCCTCTTACAGCAAAAGCTCAAAAACAATAATAGAATTGCTAATAATAACAGTACCACCAAAAGTTTGCACATTCCCAGTTTGATGATAAAATGTTGTGCACAGCTACTCTTTCAAGATTCGACCATCCAGCACGTCAAGAAATGTCACAAATAGTGCCATCACAACAGATGGGAATATGTAATTACCTGGAATCCAGTCAGAAGAGTTTCCATTTGTGACAAAATATTATCACAATCACCAATCTGATCATGCAGCGATACTAGGTTTTCACTTTCTCTAATGTAATCCTACAAAAAAAAGGAAGACAGCATTGCATAAATCAAACATCATAGCCACAGTAATTGTATTTCTATTTCAGCAGCACTAGAAAAGTTAAAGACATCATAAGTTCATGTTTTCCTCATAACTTCACTATGCTTGTGGAATTATTTGATGATTCAACACAAAATTTTGATGATAAGCATGGAGGGAATGAATAAATTAACCAGCCATACGGCAAAAGGAGCTAATTAACTATTATTTGCAAAGTAAATAATATAAAAGCGCATGCTGACTGTATCACTACTCAACAACGGGTTCAAACTGTAGACTCATATAGTTGAGGTGAATAGCCTTAAAATGGACAAGCACATATAACAATAGCACAAACAATTACTTGTATAGAATCCAGCTCAACTTGGCGTATGTTATTCTCAACGCCTTTTGTGTAATCACGCAGTTTGATGCCGTTAGCCAGGATGTTCGCCACTTCCTACACGCATCCAGAAAGAAAGCATCAGTAATCACCAAGAAAAAGATAGAAGGATATACTACTTGTTGCTCTGAGATGTTGCAGCGAGCTAAAAAAGACAACAATATAACAACCAGGGACTTGCAAGTTGAAAACAGATAGCTGAATAGCTCCGCGGCAACATGAAGGAAATCTCGCAGCTTTACGGCCTTAGTAAGCAACTAATTTGCAAGCTATAAACTTTCTTGGAGCAAGAAGCAGCACCTCATCGTTCTTGCAGTCCTCGAGCTCCTGCTGCAACCCCTCCAGCGACTCATCATCACTATCAAAACAACCAGACGCAACAGCGGCGTAAGTTTACAGCGAATCGCGGCCATAGACGCAGCACACAAAGGAGAAGGCGAGATATGAGATCGAGCTCGTGATCGTGATCGTACCTGGCGACGTCCTCGTCGAGGACGAGGTCGCCGACGAAGACCCCGAGGTCGAACCTCTCCTTCTGCCCGTCGTGCGCCCCCGCGGCGGGAACAGCCTCCATCACGGCGGCGGCAGCGGCGAGGTGGGAGGTGGGGTCGGGGATCGCCGGGGCGGGCGGCGGCAGTGGGCTCCGATCCAGATCTGCCGCCTGTGGCGGTGGGTGTTGGGATCGGATCCGAACGGGGCGTGGCTCGGAACGGGTGCCCCCGGGAAACGAACGAAAGAGAGAGAGAGAGATGGGTTGGAAGGGGAAATGTGTTGGGCTGGGCTGGACCGGGGCTTTCTTTTTTCAGTGGTTGAATTTGTAGGTCAGCAAGCCAGGCCCGGTTACATACTCATTGGTCTTAGAGTTGCTCTGGCTCTGTTTGTTTAGACTTAGATTTTTTAGTTTATAGTTTAAAGTCAGTTTTTTTTAGTTTAATCAGCTTATAAGTCTCTCAGCTTTTAAGTCAAGCTTTGGTGTTTGGTAATCTGGTTTTTTATAGGATGTTGACTTATTGAGTTGTGTGTGAAGGATAAAAAGTCTGAATTACCCTTAAGGGTTTAAAGGATGTTTTTAAGGATGAATTTAAACTTATTTTTGTATAGGATTTGTAAATATGACGATACTAGCAAGTTGTAAATATGAAACAAAAAAGATTTTGCTCGTTCGTGCATGTATTATTTTTGAACATTGAGTAATAAAATAAATTAATATAGAAAGACATATATTAGCCTAGCAAACAAAATAATATTCGATCATATGATATTAATGTAATATTTTTATCCTCTTACAGCCATAAAAGCAGTAGCAATGCTATCACGAAATACACTTATATACAATGGTTACACTTCATCATGCAACATACTCTACGTGTCCAGTTGTATCACACAAAATCAAACCGAAAATGATATGCAAGTCTGCAGCTAAATGAGCATTTTGTGTTCAATTACACTTCTTATGTCTCCACAAACTATCTACCAACAAGTTCAAAGAACAAAAACTACAAGGGGATCACACTGTTAGTAGTTTCTTAGCAGAAAACTGTAATGGAATCTCACTGACACAATGACACTATCAAGTGATCAGCCACTGACGAAACCTCAATTCACTGACTATCACAAAATTTCCAGGCCCAGAATACAACTCATTAGGGCAGAAGAGAAGAAAATTCAGTACCAAACCGATAGAATTGCTCCTCTGCATCAGTTGATTTGTTCTTCCCAGGGGTCCAAGATGAATCCGTTGCCATCAAATATCAATAGACGTTATCGCAAGTTCACAACTGCTACCGTTTGTTTCGGTCAATGTGCAGCTGTAGTCCAATGTTCATACTATATGGAAAGGAAAATTGAGAATTTATGATTGCAACGTGCGTTCATAAGATTACTAATTGAGGTGATTCATCGCAAAGTTTTAAAGTGCTCCTAGCATCTTCATTAACCATAATTTTTCCAGATATGTTCTTAAATTTAGCATTAACTCTTTCCAATATCATCAAAATTGCATCGCAGTTGTACTCAAAGTTTGAGGTTTTACCGATGCATATTCCATTAGTTCCATCATGACCACCTTTTGTGCTATTAACGATCAGGTGTGGCAGTAAAATTAAACAAATCGCTATGAGGATGCGTGAGCTTACGTTGCCGGAGGCCATCAGAGCCGTAGTAGTAGAGCATGACTGGTCATACGACGCGCACACCAAGAAGCTCTCCGTGTGATGCAGGGATGCCCGATCTTCTCGGTGAGGAACCGTGGATAAATGATATGAAGTAGACGATATTGTTAATCGAACACTCGCGCCAATGCACGAACCTCAACTCTTTGAAAACGCCCAAAACACACCGGATAGTTGTTCGTCGTGAGACCACAAGCGATTTAACGCCAAGTCCCCAATTCCCAATGGAACGACGGCTTGATCTTGAGTTGCATAACGAATCAATGGATCGCCTAATCCTCTCTCAAAGTCCTCGCATGAACTCGGTTTTGAAAGAACAAGCAATAGCTATGTTTCTATTCTTATGCATAAACCGTCTCGAAATTACAATGGGGTCTAACCTCATATATAGTGCCCCTTCTCCTCCTCATGGTGGCCAAGAGGCCCTACTCCTACTCTAATTCGAATTAGAACTCCTACTCCAATTCGACTCAATCTAAAACAAAAGGAAACTCTAATTTTACAACCATCATATTGTTTCGGTCATATCTTTTACGCGGAGGAATTTGGAGTGAGTGAGGATACATTGGATCGTGCTTGAAGTTATTTTTCTAACAAGCCCAAGAATACCCAAATCGAACTCCGTTTGCAAAAGTTATGATAATTTTACTCCAGACTGTCCTGCTGATTCCGAATCCGAATTTGATGCCGATTCCGAATCCGAATTTGATTCTGAGTTGATTCCGAATTTAATTTCGGTTGGGGTTGTGGGAGATCTAAATTGGGCTTGAAAATCTTATCCAAAACTTGAGCTTTAAGTTCTTGGGCTTCTTCCCCTTTTGCTCTCCCATCACACGGGCTTCTTTCCTCCTTAATGAGCCGCATGGGCTGCTTGACTTTCTCCTTTCCAACCACTTTGACATTCTTGTTCTTTATCACTAGGCAACAAATATGGTTACCCTCCTCCTTGTGCTCCTCTATTGCTTTGGCTCCGGCCTCCCTCTCGGTTCCAAAGACCTTAAGCTTGTCGAACCTGAGAATGGACAAAGTATTGATTTTACGTAGTGTCCAATTCTCACAGAAAACACAAATAAACTTGTTAAGAAACAATTGCACTTGTTGTTTGATAAATGTAGTTCTTGCTTCATAAACAGCCTCATAAGTAGTCGGCATATCCTCATCATCTTCTCTTTGTTCAAAAAAAAGCCGTCCTCGGCTTTTGATAGCCTGAAAATGTGCTATACAAAGAAAACAATGTATTTGCATGGTATATGTATTTATCATCCAAACAACTTCCGTGTAGCGCATCATGATTTGCTGAACATGTACTAAACAAAGAGAACAACGTATATACGTGACATATGTATGAATCAATTGTTGTGCCATTCGCGTTGTATGAATCAATTGTTGTGCCATTCGTGTTATTTTGCACAAAATACGTAACACAACTGCAACCGTATGATGTATTTGATATATACATTGCGGTACCTTCATTCACATCATTCTACCTCCCATGAGAAAAAGTCATACTCGACTTTTCTAAGCATATGGACAAAATATAAAAGGGACGAACTAGATCAAGTTGTTCAAATTTGGAGGAGAAAATTATTAGTGACTTCCATGCTTCAACTACACTACTCATTTCTCGGCACAGATAAACAAGTAGGCATCATGTTGCGTTCTAAACAATAGGCACTTGTATTCAAATCCATCTCAAAGTAACCATGACATTGCTCAATGATGGTTTGCGCAAAAGATGCAATTTAAAATCAAGAAAATTATCACAAGCAATGCACATTCGATAAACAAATAACTTGTCATCTACACCATAATCTTCAATCAAATTGAACGATATGTGTAGGCGTATGACTAACTAGTGATTTTAAACATGAAACGTCAACAAGGTTTTCAATCACACTAGATAGCTCTCTAGGATCATCGAACATGATATAGCATAAAGAATCATTAAGAGATATGCTAGTAGGAACATCCTTATGAGTAATCAATTGCACATTATGTAAATTGAGCGAAGAAATTTTAGAACATAGAATATTCAAAGGAACACTAGAGTTCTCACTCTTATGTACCTCAAATGTGATGAATAGTCAATTCAACACCATTATTGTTATCTTTAACGCCTTCCTCTATTATTGCGGTGTTGTAGGTATCAAATTGTCATCGTGAAACCACGGGGCAGCAAGCATTCCATCCACAACTGTGGTTATCTCCGCGTATTTTACTTCCAACGGTGCTGGTTGTTGAACAGTCAACTCATCTTCTTTATTATCAACCTGCACAATATGAGAAACAACACTAGAAGTAGAGTAAATCATTAATTTCAAAGAAGAACGCCACTTTGGCTATCATCTACTTCCCTCTTTTCTATTGGTGTATCTCTCTCACACTCAATAGTGATGCTCTCAACCTCACATACAGTGGAATCACACAGCTCACTCTCTTTATCATTCCCACTCAATTTGGCTTTGGCTATGTGGTTTTTATTCTCACATGGGTTTGGATACCTCGCATCCACCAAAGATTGTGGGTCAGCAATGGACCAATCACGAGTAACCACAATCTCTTCATGAAGCAATGGAGCAATACTACATGAAGCCAGGACCGAAGGGAAAATCCCATGCTCGGTCTCCTTCTCTTGTGTCACACAAGTGGACTTCAAACCTTGTCGCAGCCCTGTCAACTTTTCCACTAGGGAACGTTTGTAGTGGTAAGGTACAAAACGTACACGCAAATGATGTTTTATCTACTCCCAGGTGATAATCGGCAATTCATGGCGCTCCATACGCTATTTAACAAATCGCTCCCACCAATGTGTGGCATAATCAACCAAACCATTGGACGCAAGTAAGAGCTTCCTCTTATTGGAATAGTTGTGTATCCGAAATAGCGTATCAATTTCAAGCTCCCAATTAAGGTATTCTTCCACATCTGCACTACCTGAAAATATAGGGATAGGAAATTTGGGTTTAGTGAAAAAATCCTTACGATGCACGTTGGGGTGGTTGAACATGGCGCGCAGCTCCAAGAAGTTGTTGTTGATGTCCGTACGTAGCTGCGTAACCTCCTCCTCGAGGTTGTTCAATTTATACCGAACGGCTCCAAGCTCATCGCGCACACCATTATCACGACCAATAGGTTGCTTTTGTAGCATCCTACGCAAGTGAGTATACTCCATCCATAGAACCGATAGATCCTCCTGATGACCTGACATTACAACAACTCACAAATAGCAAACGCGATTATATCCTGGTTAATAAAACAAAAACAGCTCTCTCTCTCTCTACGCTCGCAACTCACTATCCTGAAAACAAGACAAGCTTGCCGTTCCAAAGTGAATCAAGGACTGCAAAACGACACTTGTGATAGCGAACGACCTCAACCCGGTAATGTATGAGCGTAACCAAGAGGAAAGGTAGTACACGAACGGGTGTAGGTGGAGCTTGGTAAGGTATGTGTATAACCTATGCAAACTGATATTCAAGTTGTTGTAAAGCTAAGTAATGATCCAAGCTATATTCTTTTGCCTATGTGCTGATCCAAAAGGTGTAAGCGAAGAGGATGAATGCACACGCAAAGTCAAATGCGACTCAATGCAAACAAATGAATGAGCTAGCGAGAAGAGATCTGAAAATGAGATCAAGCAAGCTCGTTTTGCACCAAGTACTAAGAGAGACGCTAGCCAATTGCAATTGAAAATAGTAGGGCACAAGATTGCTCAAAGAAAAAAAATGACTACACAATCTGAAATAATGATGGGCTGATATTGTAGCAACCAATAAAATACATGATATTGTAGCAATCGGCAAAAGAATTTTTTTTCTTCCTCTCTTTTCTTTCGTAAAAATTATGTTTTTGCTCTTAGTTTTTTTATACTCTTTTTTTTTCTCAATGCCGTAGTTTTTGCTATTGTGCGACTGCCTTTTATCCTTCTTTTCTCAATGGCCGAAAGTGTTTTGCTACCCTTGTGAGTGCATAAGCCCAACAATTCAGTAAGGTGTAAACAATGTTCAATAAGCAGCCCTAATACAATATCAAAAGCTAGTCTCACAAATGAAAGGATATAAGTGAAGCTTCTCAAGAATTGCAATACTAAAGAAACTTGTAGGCTCGAACACACATAGAAGACTGCTGAATTCGGATTTGACCAAAATAGGAAAGTTTGAGATCGCGTTGTGAGCTTTCCAACGAATTAAATAGTACTTCAATCGGAGTTCGGAAGCAAAAGTTACGACCGATTTACAAAACAATGTACCAATTGAACTCGGTTCAATGAAAATTGAGTCAGGGACCGAATTTGATTTTTGGATTTTTTTTTTGTTTTTAGGAAGGAAACAAGGAACAAGGTACGCAAAGGAAACACTTAGATCAGTACTAAACAAAAATTTCTAATGGACTAAAACCTAACAAAACTCACAAGAAATAACAGATTAAAACTAGGGTTTGGAATTTTTGTGTTGCAATTTTCGGTTTAATGGACTATAGGACAGAAAAATGAATACAAACTTAGGGTAAAAAAGCTCTCACCGAGTAAACTTAGAATCTTATACCATATGATGCGGGGGATGCCCGATCTTCTCAGTGAGGAACCGTGGATAAATGATATGAAGTAGACTATGACGCTAGCTGAACACTCGCGCCAATGCACGAACCCTCAACTCTTTGGAAAACACCCAAAACACACCGGATATTTGTTCGTCGCAAGACCACAAACGACGAACGCCAAGTCCCCAATTACCAATGGAACGACGGCTTGACCTTAAGTTGCAGAACGAATCAATGGATCGCTTAGTCCTCTCTCAAAGTACTCGCATGAACTCTGGTTTTGAGAGAACAAGCAATAACTATGTTTCTATTCTTATGCATAAACTGGTCTGAGATTACAATGGGGGTCTAACCCTCAATATATAGTGCACCTTCTCCTTCTAATGGCTTTCCAAGAGGCCCTACTCCAACTCTAATTCGGAATTAGAACTCCTACTCCAATTCCGACTCAATCTAAAACAAAAAGAAAACTCTAATTTTACAACCGTCATATTGTTTCAGTCATATCTTTTGACGCGGGAGGAATTTCAGAGTGAGGGAGGATCCATTGGATCGGGCTTGAAGTTATCTTTCCAACAAGCCTAATAACACCCAAATCGGACTCCGTTTGCAAAAGTTATGACCGTTTTATTCTGGACTGTCCTGCTGATTCTGATTCCGAATCCGAATTTGATTCTGAGTTGATTTTGAATTTAATTTCGGTTGGGGTTGTGGGAGATCTGAATTGGGTTTAACAATCTTATCCAAAACTTGAGCTTTAAGTTCTTGGGCTTCTTCCCCTTTTGCTCTCCCATCACACGGGCTTCTTTCCTCCTTAATGAGCCGCATGGGCTGCTTGACTTTCTCCTTCCCAACCGCTTTGACCTTCTTGTTCTTCATCACTAGCAACAAATATGGTTACCCTCCTCCTTGTGCTCCTCTATTGCTTTGGCTCCGGCCTCCCTCTCGGTTCCAAAGACCTTAAGCTTGTCGAACCTGAGAATGGACAAAATATTGATTTTACGTAATGTCCAATTCT